>ML675616.1:92663569-92715010 GCA_007922155.1 Mesoclemmys tuberculata | reverse complement strand
TATAAAATTATACAAATCCTTGGTGCTTCCGTATGTCTTGGAATGCCAAAGAAAAGCAGTCTGAATCCCACATGTCACCACATGTTAGCTGCAGACCTTGCAGTCAGTGAGTATATGCAGGTACATGATACTGGCAGCTTCCCTCCACCCTTCCTTTGATCTGATCCTTTGCTACACTGATGTGAGCTTGCTTTTGTGTTCAGACATCAATGTGACACTTACAAGGAGATCTCTGACTGGCGCTTCTAAGATCAGGAGCCTTGTAAGGTTCAATTTGCTATTCACACAGGAAGGTAAGAGGTCAGTGCAGAATGGGCAACAGCTGGAGGGTGCATTGCATAATAGGCTAGCTCACAAGGCTGAGGGCAGTACCAGAGAACGGGAAAAGCATAGAAAAGGAGGGAATGGACAGGAGTGGGATCAAAAATCTGGGAAGAATTGGAGTGAGACCACAAAGAAAGGATTCTCAGTCCTGGTCTCTCACTTTGCAGGCTAGCGAAATATGTCCATTCAGACCACCAGAAGCGAACGTCATGTCGGACACAATCACTCTCCCATTGGCTGATCTAGAAGTGGCTTTGCCAGACTCCAAAGGGAGTCCCATTCTGTCCTCCTTGGCTGACAGGAAACATAAGGCCTTTGTGGATGGATGGGTGAACTAAAACAAACAAAAAGTTGTGGCTTCTCAGAGCTCAGGCACAGATCTACGCTCAGAAGGAAGCAATTGCATCTTTTGTGGATGAATGGAGCCACCTTCTGCATTTCAAGCATTACTGTAATAGGAGAGGAGCCAGAGATATAGCCATCAATTCAGTTGATTTTAAAGATACTAACCAAGAGCCATTGCTGCTGAGGCAAAACCCAAATGCACCCCTCCAGAAGGACCCAACAAGGTCTTGTATTTCTCCAAACAGAAACTGAAGAGAGCAAAATGCAGAAATATAATAATACCAGCTGTAGCGTATGTCTATCAAATAGGGCATGGCCAACGGGAAATGCTCGAAACTCATGTAAGGGGACCAATGTCTGATAAGACGGTGCTGCCACTTCTCCCCCAATTGCTCAATGCATTACATACATGAGAATTGGGTTAAAATAATGTTAAAAGTCAGACTTAGCACCCAGTAGAAGAGTAGCGAGATTTCAATGAAAGCTGAAACGATGTCATCACCTCGCCCCAGAAAGATGGAGTGCAGCAACTTGCAGCACACAATGCTGACAGCTTCTGTCATAGACTGTGTTGGTCTACAGAACACATGCATTAGATATACAAAGGCACCCTCCAGGGATCTTGGAACAGTGCTCAGGGTCCAGGGCCATAGCTGTGGCAGTTCCAATGCCCAGTAAAGAAAGAGGATCAACTTGGAATGCAGGATTCACCCAAACTGGTTACATATCTCTAGGCCAGCTCATCCTTTTGCACCTGCGGGGGATTCACTCAGAGACAGGGCAGAAGGGGATGCTTCAGGGTTTGTTCCAGGGGAGGGAGCAGATTTCAATCGTGGTCAGGGTTCACAGGAGATTTGCTAAATCAGCCCACCTCTCAGGCAGCATGGCCAAGGCACCAACCCAATGGGCCTCTGTAGTGCGCCCTCTTCCAAAGAAGGTGTAACTGAAGCTGCCTTCTGCTGCTACAAACCCTGTCTGGTAGAGTTGCTACTGTTGGGGCTCTTCTACCAGAGATTATGTTGGTGGAAGCCAGTGTATACCCATGAATGAAGCTGGGCTGGAGTTTTCTGACTAAGAAAAAGAGCATATGTGAGACAATGGGCTATACAAAAGTGGTCCCTTCTTGCTTAATAGATCTGCTCTATGACTGTCTTCAGCCCATTCCATTTCTGCTTGCTTTGCAAACATAATTAAGATTTTACCCGTTAGCACGGCAGAGCTAATTCAGCTAGATTCTTTTTTGCCTCATGTGTCAACTACCAACTTGTCAGCTACATTCTGTTGGCAGAATCTTTATTATGGGTGATTATACATGAGCCAAAAAGGACACAGTTTGACTTCCAGATCCCAAACTGAGTTTAAAGGGCTAGCTGGTCCAAAAAAAAATCACCTTGAAAACTAAGTAAATTTGAACTGGAAGCCTCTGAGAGTACCCTAGTGGTGTCATTTTTTTTAAATTCACTGTTCTGACTACAACAGCAAGTTAACTTTGTTTGTGGAGAATTCTGTCTGAATTTACTTTTCTTTGCATTTTTAAATACTATAAAAGAAAAATAAAGCTAGAAATGAAAAGCAAGAATAAACTGTCTAATGTTTGCTGTGACACAAAACACAGCTGTGGAGAATGGATGCCAATGGAGCTTATTTATAGAGTTTTCAAACTTTGATTGAGACCAAAAAGCTTAAATGAGCCATTGCTAAAGTCAAGAGAGATTGTAAACTGCACAAGATGAATAGAAGTGGAGAAAGATATTTACAAGCTCTTATAACAGAGCTTATAAACTGTGAAATGTCCAGATCTTAAATTACCTTTTTCCATTTTCGCCCTGTTTTCTTTTTCCTTTAAAAAATAAACCCCTAGAAAATTACATGCAAGAACCCAGCATTAATGTAACATTAAGGCTGCAAGAGCAGCTTGTCAAAAGTCAGGATGTGCCAAAAGTTAAGAATGATCCAACAATATTAACCCAGCCATGTTGTACAGCTGTAGCATTTACTATTCCCTTGTTCAATGTAAAACCTGAGGCATTACTCAGATTTACAATGTATTACCTCTTGGAATAATGCATTATTTGTATCACATGTAGAGGAAGGATGGTCCTGTGGTGCATGCACTAGAGGGGGACTCAGGATATTTTGGTTGAATTGCCAGCTCTTCCACAGACTTCACCTGTGACCTCAGGCAACACAGATCCAGATCCACAGACGTGTCTGGGCTCCTAACTTCTGTTGAAATCAATGGACGTTAGAAGCCTAAATGCCTCCATGGATCTGGGATTTAGCCTCTCTGGGCCTCAGTTCCCCATCTGTATAATGGAGATAATAGCACTGCCCTCTCTCCCACCCTTTGTTAGTCTTTTCCATTTACAGTGTATTCTTGGAGACAGTGACTGTCTCTTAATATGGATATTTTCAGTGCCAGGTCCTGAGTTGGTTGGGCCCTCTAGGCTCTGCCAGAGCAGTATAAAGGGATCTTAGCATAAATGAGAATCCGGCTCCCTGAGCTTTGAGTGCTTCATTTTTGCAACTGTCATGCAGCATTACTGCTGTTGGGGACGGGGTTACCTGGTGATCATAAATGGTCACTTCCTCACCAGCCGGTCCCTTCTAGGATTCCTCCAGAAGGCTGAAGCCCTCCTGTTTTCCTAAAAGCTGCAGCTCTGAGAACCACAAGTGCTGAGTGTCCATTTTGCAAGTGGGAGTGGAGGCTGATCAGTTCCTTCAGCCTCCCAGCACGCCTCTGGGGCCTCCTTCTCCTCTCATTTCTACCACTCCATGCCTTTGTCATTCCAGCACAGTCAACGCAGTTACTCTTGATTTACCCCAGTGTGAGCGGAAGGAGAACCATGCCCCCATTATCTTATGTGACTCTTAGGAAAACGGTGCTCCCGTCTGTGAGCCTCTCTGCCTCTGGGGACATCTTCCTCCACCCTACCTTTTAAGCTGACAGTACCTAGACACAACTGTCTCTGGACAGCCAGCGTTCACTGGTGCCTGAAGGTATGAGTGAGGCACTGTGAAGGGAGGGGCACATTAACAGAACTTTTTGTTGCTGGACCTAAGAACCTGACGCAAAAGAATACTGCCCCATGTACACTGGGATGGGTGTTTTGTTCACGGTCCCTTTTCTACACTCAGTCTCTGTGCTTGCGAGAGGGGAATTATGGCCTCTAGAGGCACCCAAGGGGTGGTGTGTAATTGTCCCAGGTTACTGGGCGGGGGCTCGAGCCAGTTTTGTGTTGTATTGTTGAAAGGAACCCCTAGATATTGAACTTGGCCTTTGTTGCTGCCACTTCGGACTGGCAGAAGGGTACAAATATAACCTTTTGATGTGAATGTATGGCTCAGAAAGGCACGGGACGGTCAGCCTGGAAGAGAGCCATTCTCTTTAATCCCAGTGGGACATATCCTGCACGGCACAGGTGCTGAGTATATTGTTGCACAGAAGCACAAGGTAAAAAAAACTGATGTGAGAAGCACAGCCAGGGCTCCATGTCTCTATTCTGGCTGAGCCAAGATGGAGACAGAGATTGCAACGATGGCTTTACGCCACCTTCGCATCTCCTGGATACTGAGACTGACTGGGGACTGAAGCAGTCCCTGGCATAAGTTGACGCAGCCCCCAAGGGCTGCTCTAACTCACACTCTGCTGCAATAGCCCTCTATAGCTTTGTTAGTCTTGTTCTCTGGAAAAAGAAACCTGTAAATAAGCATGAAACTTGTGACACGTTTTCTTAATTTGGTACTTCTGCAGAGGTTTATGTCCAGCTGCAGAGACCCTGGCTCTACTACAGACTTCCAAAAAGGGTGCCATTTGTGCCTATGATTTGGTGAGGGAGACATTTGTTTACTGATAATCAGACTGAGACAACACACTTCACTTATGGTAATAACTTTGGCCACTGTTAATGTGATTCAAGTAAGATTTTTGAATCATTTATAAGATTCAAATGACAATCAGTAAGTGAAATGCTCTGTATTCTATGACTAGTCCTTTAAAGTATCCATTCTTCAGCAATAAGCAGTAATAATGTAAGTACCTGGGTGGCTGGCATAGAAAACTAAATATACCAGCAAGAAAATGTCTTTCACCTTGCCCTTTGTTGTCAGAAATGTGAATTTCTCTGGTCTGCTAGCATATTGGGTGACGATAGGGGGAAATATATAGAGGGCCAGCACAAAGGCCTGTGAACATCTTAAGTCTCAGAACTCTAGTCTGAGTGCTTAAGTGGTGCAAAGGCTTTCAGCACAGAGGTGAATTTCACCCTGGAGGAATGAGTATCTTTTCTTCTTCCAAGCAGACAGCTAGCAAAAATGGCTGCGGACACTCCAGTTTCCTTTTCCTTTTTGCATTGCCTTTGTTCAATTTAATTGTTTTTATGCCCTGCTCTTTTCCAAACTGGGGCTTGAAAATTAAACTCCATGCCCTACAATAACAGTACTGCATGAAGCTAATAGGCTTTTAAACTGACCAGCCATATGAAAGTAGCATTATTGCTGAATGTTCCAAATGCTAAAGGAAGGAATTCAGTATGTTTGTTCTTTCACCTAAAAGGCTGGGTTGAGTTCGGTTTTTGGGGGGGGATGAGTGAGGGAGGGAAGGGGCTTGGTTTTTACCCCATTCATAAGTTGTAGAGCACAACTATGACTTCATTCTCCTCATGGAACACCAGCCCCTACACCAGCACTTCATAATACATTCAGCTGGGGAATGGTACAGGGTCTGGTTTTTAACTCCCACAGTCGGGACCTGATTGCGGGTCCTGAAAATCTCGTCAGTAGTGTCACAACGGGAGCTGCTGGATGCTGAGCACTTCTGAAAATCTGCCCGATTGTGGGTGCTGAGTCCTTGAAAATATGACCCTATGCCTACTATATGAAGCCTGGAGGCTAGGTAAAGGAGTAAAGGAAGGTTTTTTAATTAAAATAAAGCATTGATACCTATTTTAATATTATGGTATAACATAGGATGTAATATTCAGATAGGATTACATTAAATAACTATATGATATAGTGTGTTTAAATAAACCCTGCAAGATGCAAAGGAGCTCAGTGTCAAGTGAAATATCACCAGCAAAGTATTGGCTGAGGAGTTATCATAGGATGGTAGATTGTGAGCTGTGCTGGGGAATGTAGTAGAGGGCTGCTCATGACCTGCAGAAGAAAACAGCTATTCAAGGCACACGGCATAGAATTCATAATGGTCTGATGGTGGGTGGGGAGGGGTTGGTTAGGTGTAATGTTGCAGTTCAGCATCAAATCCCTGCTGTGACAACATTCTGCTCTTCGTTTACATTGTGCTGGGAGATAAGTTACAGGGAGATAATGATTTATTTATTCCTGTATTTCATGGTAACAATGAGGGAAGTTCACTATCCCTAACAGGCCTGTCTCTTTCTTCTTGCTCTTCTCTTTCCACATTCTTTATTCATTCATTCCTTCTCTTTCAGTCTTTCCCTCTCTGTCTTCCTCCCTGTCTAATATTGTTTCCTTCTCTCCCTAATGGAAAATAATTCTTGTTTTTTCTATTATACATATATGAGTTATAGAGTTCCCCACCACTCTCTCCCCTGGCTTTTGCCTCTCTTCTGGTGTCTATCCTTCCTTGCTACCTTTTGTTCTCTCACCCTTTCATTCCCTGCTTCTGTCACCCAGAGAGAACAGGAATGGTGGCAGATACCTGACAATGCCGCAGGACAATGCTGACTCACTGAGCCAGACTCTGCTCTCACTTACCCAAGTGTAAATCCAGCATGACTCATCAGAAGTTGAGTTGCTTTGGATTTAGATCAATGAGACAGCAGAATATGGCCCACTGTTCACAGAACATTGGGATTTCTTTGATGTTATGGCACTAGATCAGCTATCAAAACCATGGTCAGAATCTGTGCTTCTACAATGAACTTATTTGTGGCCCACCCCCATTCCCATCCCTCTACCTTTTGATTTTGGCCTACACTTAGGCCCGCTAGAAAAACCCTGGGAATGTTGGCATCAGCCTTTCATTTTGTTGTAGTTCTTAATCAGCTTCTTAATGTTCATAGGTTCATATTTGCTAGACGAATAGCCAGAAGGGACCACTGTGATCCTCTAGGCTGACCTCCTGTATAACTCAAGCCAGAGGACTTCCATCCATTAATTCCTGTATAAACTGGAGCAGATCTTTTAGAAAAACATCAACTCTTGATTTAGAAATTGCCAGTGATGGAAAACCACCACAGCCCTTGGTATGTTGGTCCCAGGGTTATCTCTAGTCAAAGGGCTTGTCTACATGGTGAGGTATTGTAAGGGGGTGTGATGTTCCAAAGCACACTAACTTCTTGTGCAGTAATTGGTCCATGTGGACTACGCTGGTGCACACGAAAGTTTCGCTAGTCTGCACTAACATAGTACTCTTTCAAACAGCACTACGTTAAAGCACATCAGAAGGGTTTAGGCAGACCATTTAATGCACAACATGTCAGTGCACTTTAGAAATCACACCCCATAAAGCACATTACCTCACCAAATAGACAGGCCCTCAGACTAGAAATAAGGATGCAACTTTTGAGCAGTGAAGGTAATTAACCACTGGACCAACACACCAAGGGTTGTGGTATAGTCTCCATCACTGGCAATTTTTAAATGAATATAATCTCTCTACTCGGACTCAGTATGGCCCCATTTATACATCCCAGGAATGCATTAGCCTTTTGGGTCACAGTGTTGCACTGGGAGCTCATTTTCAGCTGACTATACACCATGACCCTTTTCAGAGTCACTGTTTTCCAGGATAGTGTTCCCCATCCTGTAAGTATGGCTTACATTCTTTGTTCCTAAATGTATACATTTACATTTGGCAATATTAAACACATATTGTTTGCTTGCACCAGTTTACCAAACGATCTAGTGTCACTGAGAATCAGTGATCTGTCCTGTTCATTATTTAGCACTTCCCAATCTTTATGTCATTTGCAAACTTTATTGGTAATGACTTTGTTTTCTTCCAGCTCACTGATTAAAATGTTAAATAGCACAGGGCCAAGAACTGATTTCTACGGGACCCCACTAGAAACACAGCTGCTCAGTGATGATTCCTCATTTAGTTACATTTTGAGATCTATCAGATAGTCAATTTTTATTCCATTTAATGTGTGCCATGTTAAGTTTGTATCATTTTGATTTCTTAATCAAAATATCATGCAGTACCATGTCAAATAGCTTACAGAAATCTATATTTTATCAACACTAACTTTATAAACCAGACTTGTAATCTCATCAAGAAAAGATATTGTGTTTGTTTGATAGGATGCATTTTCCATAAACATACATTGATTGGCATTATTTATATTACCCTTCTTTAATACTTTATATAAAATGTCCCATATCATCTGTTCCTTTATTTTGCCTGGATCGATGTCAAGATAACAGATGTAAAATGACCAGAGTCATCCTGTTTACCCTTTTTAATTATTGAAACAATGTTAACTTATTTCTAGTCCTCCGGAACTTCGCCTTTGTTCTAAGATTTGTTGAAAATCAACATTAATGGTCTAAGAGCTTCTTGATCAATTCTTTTAAAACTCTTGGATGCAAGTTATCCAGACTTTCTGATTTAAAAATATCTAGCTTTAGTAGCTGCTGATTAATATCCTCCTTAGTTACTGTAGGAATTGAGGGTACTTCTTCTTCATATGACGTAAATACATCACCTGGCTTTTTCCCAATTATAGAACAGAAATATTCGATGAACACTTCTGCTATTTCTGCATTATTATTGACAACTCTACCATTTCCATCTAATGATGGACCAATACCATTTTTAGGATTTCCTTTGTTCCTAATATATGTAAGACGCCTTCTCATTCTCCTTAACTCTGCTTCCAGTAGAGTTTGCTTTGTGTCCTTTTGCTTCCCTTATAAATGTTCTACAATTCTTAGCATCTGATTTATATTATTTACTATCAAATTTCCCTTTATTACATTTGTTATATATATACTTAAAAAAATTATAGGTGCTTTCACTTTTCCTCTAAATCATCTTGATTTTTTTTAAACCAGTGCAGCCTTCTTTGTCAGTTGTGGAATTGTGGCGTGACCATTTAATAAAGTAGTTTCTTAAATAGTTCCCAATTCTCATTCAATTTTTGTATTTAAATTCTTTCTCCCAACTGAATTGGCTCAGAATTGTTTTCAGCTTTGTGAAATGTTACTCGGTCAACTCTTCCTTCAACTTCAGCCCTCAAGGTTTTATACTCTTAATATACTCACCTATTTTTGTGATATACACTTACAAAGGTATGGTAGAGTGATGTAGCTATCCAAAATAAATATAAATCAATCTATATATACTGTATTGATCTCAATCAGCAAGTATAATAAGAATGCAGAGAATTCAATTTTGTAGTCTTGGAATGTGCTGTTATTCTGCCTTATGTTTTGTCACCATCATCATGCTACTAGCACCCACAGACCTATAGTATCAGCAACATGTTCTTAAATTACATCTCAGATCAGCCACTGCACACGAATATGTACTTTTCAAATTCAAATGTAGATAGTGGTTTGCATCTGAAATTAGCAGTTTACATTGAGTAAGCAGAATCACTCAAGTCACCCCAGCTCAGCAGTGTTCTGCCACTTCTGGGTAAATAAATCCTTTCTGCGCACACGGCTTTAGTAGTCAGTGAAAACTGTTGGCTCCCTCCCATTCCGGAATGTGGTTCATTCTGTGCTGGTCTGAAGTCAGGTTCTGCAGGCGGTTGATAAAGCTTCAATTAAGTGTTCCTCTTGCAGCACTTGCTGATTTATACATCTTGCTTCTGTATCAGCCATCTTGCTGAATAACTCCACAGAATAGAAAGGACACCCCCCCCCCACACACACACACACACCGTCCCAAGATATCTAACTTTATGTACTTAGAGTAGTAAGCGCCTGAAACCAATGACTGCCAAGCAATTTTTTAAAAAGTGATATTTGATTTTTTAAAATTATTATTAAAGTTGTGGAGTGTATATTACAAATGTTAATAACAATCTCTCAGGCAGATGGCTAATAATACATGGCATATCTTATTCCAGCCAATCTGTGCGTGTTTCCGTGTGTGTACACTCAGATACTACCACAATAGCATGGTATAAGGATCTCAGTGACATGAATATCATTTTATATTTAGCCAGATCTCAGTAGTGGTATACCCACTGGTATAACAAGAGTGGAGAATCAGACCACCAAAGAGTTTACAGTCAAATGGCTTGATGTTAGCTACTCATTAACAGTGTAGCACTTACGTTAGTGCATAATCCTGTTGTGGAAGCATTACACTCAGCAGAGTTCACAGGATCAGGCTTCAGGTTAAGATAACTCGATTAATAACGATTATAGATACTTTAGGAAAGGGGACAAAGGAGGATGAACATCAATAAGACTACGTAGATAATTGGAACACCAGGCGTTTTGGAAGTTCTAGGCTCTCTGTGAGTGATACTATCTACTTAAAGGGAACATTAGCATTTGTAGCTTTCACAGGTGAAGTAAGATTTGTGGAGAGAATTAAGGGAGGAGAAGGTGAGGCATGATGGACCATTTTAGTTAAGAGACTCTCAACATTCCTATATGTAAAGGGTTTATATTACTTGATGTAAATTCTCAGGTTATTTTATTTTATATTACAAAAATAAAATCTCTTTAATTTTTTTTATATGTGTGTGTGTATGTTATATATATATATATATATATATATATATATATATATAGTTAAAAGAGCCTTGGAAAAATGTCCTGAAAACTTATCAGCCTGGGCGCCAAATCTACTCACTTGCCTCTTTGACCATAAGAATAATGAAGAAGAAAAAAATAAAGATGTTACCCAACCACAGAAAAGTACTTACCCCAACAAAATAAAATTTTGGAAAGACAGTTGATGGGATGCTTTTATTATATCAGTATATGTATTTTTAATTGGACATGTTGCAGGTCACCTACATGCTACATAAATTATTACTCCAGGCCTATCTCCTGATCTCCCACAGGGAAAATCCAACCCAGGACCCAAAGAGTTAGACCTGTGCTGCGAGGATTAATTCAGAAGGCCTTCCTCTGTTTTTATTCAGTCCCTTCACAGAGAACACAGACAGTGAAATCCTAGCCCCACTGAAGTCAAAAGGAGTTTTTCCGTTCTGTTCAATGGGGCCAGGATTTCGGCCATCGACTTCAGCTGGAGTCTTGTCTGAGCAGAATGAAATAAAAGCCATGCACCATCTTCAAGATTTTGCTGTGGGATGGCTTCAGTGAATACGGCCCTCAGGATGCCCAGCTGCAGCCATCACAGTTTATCAAGGAAATAAGTAGATAAATAGTGAGAACTATTTTAAAATGCAAATCATAATGGGGCATAATGTTATGTGTGTGCTTAGCAATACCAAGCATCTGAGTCAATTCAGAAGAGCCAGGAAACTAAGAGTTAAGAGTGAAAATCTGGGATAAGAGCCCATCCTGAATTATGCGATGAAGGGCAGAGTATCAGGGCGGATTTACTCTGATTTTCGTTGTTTTTCTGAGTTTAAGACAGATCCCCTAATGTTCTTTTAATATGGATTTTCTACAGGCTCACCAACAGAATAACTGACAGGCAACCATGAACGGCAGGGATATAAATAAACCAGAAGGGCTGCAGTGACCGGGGCTGAGACAGTAAATGATTACTTCTCAGCATCGCATTTTTTAAAAGTAATCTGATTACCGATTATTTCAGGTAACAAAGGCACCGTGATTACTTTTGCTAAATTTTCTCGGCAATTCTATCATTCCCAGATTGTCCATGAATAATGATGCCATCCATGGTGCTGTACTCACTTCACTCCCTGCTGGCATACAGAGTGCAAAAGTAGTCATGTCCTATACAAATAATCAGCAATATGTATCCAGTTATTTTTCAGGCAACAATAACCGATCAATTCATGGAACTATAAGAAGAGATGGTGGCTGTGAAAACAGTCTTGTAGTAGGGATGGTTCAGGTATGCAACCCTGGTGAGACCTCCTGGACAAACACGGTGCTTCCATGAGCACAGGAAGTCAAGGTGGACTTTGAAGAGATACCACATGCACTGCTTCCGCCAGGCCAAGTCAGCTCTGCTAGCTAGGGTTGATTGTTCAGACAGTCTCAATCCTATCCTCGTCTTGTTCCTTCCTGCCCCCTTTGTGCAGGGCAAGGCCCTTGCTCTCCAGAGTGAGCTCTTGTGCAATGGCGAGTCACAAGGCATGGGCAAGTTTCTTGTGTTCTCTCCCTTATCTCTATGCAAATGCATAGGGCTAGTTACAATCTGTTCATAGAAGCTGAAAATGAAAAGCTGTATTAGGTCATCTAACACATCCCCTGCCAGTGCCAGTGTTCCCTGCAGTATTTTTCCTCATATTTTTCCTAAAACCATGCTCTGAAGTGTCTCTGACCACTGTTTGCCAGAAGCTGGGAATGGGTGACAGGGGATGGATCACTTGATGATTACCTGTTCTGTCTATTCCCTCTGAAGCACCTGGCATTGGTCTCTGATGGAAGACAGGATACTGAGCTAGATGGACCATTGGTCTGACCCAGTGTGGCTGTTCTTATGTTCTTTGTCCAGTCTAATTTTAAATGTCACTTTTAATAGATGTTTTTCAAAAATAACTTTCACAGTCCTGGAGTTGAAGTCATCTGAAACCACAAGACTAGAGTTCAAATGGACTGTGGTGTTATCAAAAGCCAAGCCATCAGGCTGTTCCCCACCCATAGGTTTCCCTTTCTGTCCTTCATTGAAATATACACACGATAGCACAAATCCAAGGGAACCAGTCAATCACACACAGTAAAACAATCTCTCTTTCTCGCACATGCACACATGCTTATTTTACTCAAACGAGTAAGTCTCACTGAAGTCAATGGGACTGTCTGGGTGAGCACAGAAAGAGAGATATAGCCAGAAGGATACGGGCCTGATTCTCGAAAGTGAATGGCAAAACTCCCATTGTAGTCAATAAAGGCAGGATTGGGCCCTTAAAAATGTAAAGATTTTTATCAATGAGGAAGGCATAACCAATGGGGAAATCTTGCTGTAAATTAGTCTCCATATTATAACATGCTGTAAATTTCCATTTTCACTGTGATCTGAACAACTCGCACTCCCACACACACCTGAGAAATCTTTGGATTATCCAAAAGCTCAATTACCCAAATTTAGTCAACAACCCCCAAGGTGTTTGGACCATACAGCTTGTGCTGTACATTGATTTATCTTCTCCTCACTGCCCCCTGCAGAACCTTTCTCCCATTTCACGTACAGATTCTTCCTAGATTTCAGGGGGAAGTATCTCAAGGTCACACTAAGATACTACAGTATGAGCCTGTCGCTCAGTTATGAAAAATACATGCAGTTCACAATATTGCTTAAAAAAGACAACTGGAAATCATCCCTATTGCCTGAAGGTGTTCTGGTTTATTTAAAATACATATGTATGTATGTGCACTTCTAAAGTTTCTATTATATTTGACTCGTTCAAACAATGAGAATGAATGAGGCTGTGATCTGTCAAGCAGCCCGTTGTCACTCCCAGGGCAGGGCTGTAATCCCTCATTTGTGATTATGCAGGAGAATATTACATTGATCCTGTAAAATATCTCGGATTGGATCAACGTTATTCTCTCTCGCATAGACAAGCTCTTACCAGAGAATGAATATAATTCCACTGCTAACACTGTCTTACTGAAATCCTCCAATAAATCCTCAAAGCAGGGCTGTTAGTAATACCTTTATTAGACTAACTAAACAAGATATTTATATGCAGGGCTTTCCTGGTTCCTGCTTCGGATCATGGAGGAAAACTTGATCAGAGGTGCTCTTGCACAGAGGAACAAACCGGCTGCTCTGCAACAAGACTTGCCCCCACAGTGCTTCTATTTGAACATAGTTTAAAGGGGAAAACATCCCTGCAAAATTCACAGGGTCGATCAGAGATTTGCCAAGACAATGGTAATTTATCCCACCTGTGATATCGTGAAGGGGCTTCTCTGAGTGCTGCCAGAGTCAAAATAGATCAAGGGCATCACGCTCTTAGAGGAGACAGACGAAGTCTGTTTCAGTATGGTGTGTGGGCCGGCATGGGGACTATATGCTCCCCACAATCCATAGTGGAACACCAACGGATGTCAGTAGGAAGTTTAGCAAAGAGATCCAGGGGAGAATATGGCCGTGGTGTAGTAACTGAATGCTTAGTTACTACATCACTTATTGTTTGTTCAGTGCCTGCTTGTCACATTCATCTTTCAGGAGAAAGTCTGCTCCCTTTCAGGCCTTCACTGTCTCTGCCCATTTCATCTCTTCCTTTCTCCTTCTCTCTTCTGTTTCTTTTTCTCTCCTCTGTTTCTGTGAGTGTTTTCTACTCTTTTTATACATTTATTCCCTTCTGCCTCTCTCTGTTCCCACCCTTCTGGGCTTCCCTGGCATTCTGACCTCCATTTCCTCTGAAATAGTCAGTGAAAGTGAAGGGTCATGTGTGGTGGGCTTTAAAGTTGATACTCCAATCAGATTAATGAGGGACACTGGTACTAGCCCCTTTGCATCATTTTTTTTCAGGCTGCCTGCACATTCGGGCAGCTATCACCGCAGTGCTTACAGTTGGTTCACACTTGGAAGGTTTTTCTCTACAGACATGAGGGGCTAGAAGCTTACTGGGGGGAGTTGCTTGCTTGTTTTTTAATGAAAGCTTAGATTTTGAAAATGTCTCGTGGGCTCCAGAAATACATCATATCAGCCAAATCTGGCCTACATGTTATATCTGATCCTTCTGAAATAGACATCTGTGCACCACATGTGCTTAGATTGTTGAGTTTCTGAGGAAGGGAGCATGGTTTGACTCAAAGAGGCCTTTTTGGTTTCCCTTTTTCTAAATCATACCATCCCAAATCTGGCCAAAATGAAGGCCATGTTAAGCACAGATGATATTCTTTTCTGGGGCTAATAACTCTAACTATGACAGAAGCAGAGCCATGTGTGAACAGACTAGTACATACAGCTACACACAGCAGTTGATGGAAAGGTCAGTTTGGCTACCCTAGGTCTCAGGTGAAAACCATGCCCATGTTCCTTAAATCGGTACACTGAAATGTCAAAAGAGTCACCTCTGAGCATGAAGAATCACAGAAACAGAAGAGCAATCAGCATCAACCCTTTATAATGTACATCTTGCTGATTCACCTAATGGGGAAAGGTGTCTGTTCAATCACCACTGAACACCATTGGTGAGAGACCTACTTCTACTTTCAAGTCATTCATTACATGTTGCTTCCACAGATGTCTCCCTAGATAAATCTAAGGCCCAGAACCCTCCAAGGTGTTTGGACTCCTAACTTCCATTGCTTTCAACACAAGTTGGGAGCCCAAATGCCTTTAAGTATCTGGGCCTAAGTGACTGTGGTAACAATTCCTCCCTGAACAATATACCCAGCTCTTGTGCTCTGCTTACTTCACTGACCTTTAGGATGATGCAATCAGAGCTACACACTGTTATTTTTTATGGTTTGTATTAATGTGGTACGTCGAGCTGTTCTAAGCACGGTACAAAAACATACTAAGAGGTAGTGTAAATAGACTGGACAAATGGGAAACTGAGGCACAGGGAGGTGAAGCTGTATCACGACCAGTGGAATTGGAGTCACAGGGCCCCCGTTTCCCTGGAGGGACTGTTATTGTCAAGCCGGCAGGAAAACAGGGAAGGTGGGCAGTTAGGCTGAAAGCAATGCAACCACATGGACAGAGCAGTGCACAGAGTTTAATAATGCTCCCCTTATTTAATTTACCCCGCCTTCAGCTTCTCTCTTTACAAATTAAACATGGTGGCAGTGCCTGAGCTGTGAGTTCTCTGCAGTGAGCAGCTGGCAACACGAGCCATGGAACTCGGTCTGAACCACGCCCCCCGAGTCTTGGATTCTGCAGACGCAAACTTAACCCAGCGATGAAGCTGGTGGAAGGAGGAGTTTGAGCTGCACGCAGACCTGAACAGGCAGGAGGACCACAACAGCAGGAAAGTAAAACTGTTATTTTACTTGCGGGGGGGGAAGAGGGCAGAGAGATCTATAGCACTCTGACGCTCACCGCTGATCAAGCCTCGCAGCAATCTGAGGAGCCCGGGAGACCTACTGCTTCCCAAAGCAGAATGTAACCATGGAGTGATGCAGGTTTTTCACTGGAAACCAATCTGAAGGAGGACACAGACTCCTATGGTACTGCACACTGGCTACCACTTGCAATTTGGGGACTCAATAGGCTCCCTGATTCAGGACAGGATCGTCTGCAACCGCTTCAGGGAGGCAATCTCACTGATGCTTAGACACAGGATGTCTACCCCTGTTAATACAGGACGTAACACCCCTGTTAATACACCCCAGAATTATATTAGCCTTTATGCAACTATAATCAATTTGTGATCCACTCTAACCCCCAGATCCTTTTCACCAATATTACCATCTATCCAGTTATTCCCCATTTTGTAGTTGGCATTTGATATTTCCTTCCTAAGTGTAGTACTCTGCACTTATTTTATTTAATTTGATCTTGTTGAATTCAGAACAATTCCTCAATTAGTCATGGTTATTTTGAATTCTAATCCTATCTTCCAAACTGCTTGCAACCCCTCCCATCTTAGTGTCATCTGCCAAGTGTTATAAGAATACACTCCAGTCCATTATCCAAGTCATTAATGAAAATATTGAATAGTACTGGACCCAGGTTTGACCCATGTGGGATCCCACTAGCTACACCCTCCCAGCATGATAGTAAATCATTGATAAGTACTCTGAGTACAGTCTTTAGATCAGTTGTGCACCCACCTTATAGTAATTTAATCTAGATCGCATTTCCCTAGTTTGCTTATGAGAATGTCATGTGGGACTTTCTGAAAAGTCTTATTAAAATCAAGATATAAACACATCTACTGCTCCTCCCCCAATCCATTAGGTCAGTAACCCTGCCATAGAAGGAAAGTTAGGTTTCTCCACACTGACTATTCCTTATAACCATGTTATCTTCCACACTGACTATTGGCAACTCCACACTGACTATTCCTTATAACCATGTTATCCTCTAGGTACTTAAAACTGGTTGTTTACTAATTTGTTCCAGTATATTTCCAGGTGTTGAAGTTATGCTGACCGGTCTATAATTCCCTGATGCCTCTTTGTTCCCCTTTTCAAAGATAGGTACTATGTTTTCCCTTCTCCAGTCCTCTGGGACCTCACCCATCCTCCATGAATTCTCAAAGATAATTGCTAATGGTTATGAGATTGCTTCAGCTGTTTCCTTAAGTACCCTAGGATGAATTTCATCAGGAACTGCTGACTTGAATACATCTAACTTATCTAAATATTCTTTAACCTCTGCTTTTCTTATTTGGCTTGTGTCCCATCCCCCTTGTTAATATTAATTGGATTGAGCATCTGGTCACCATTAACCTTTTTTAGTGAAGACTGAAGCAAAATAGGCATTAAACACCTCAGTCTTGATGTTATCAGTTATTAGCTCTCCTTTCCCATTAAATAGATGACCTACAATTGCCTTCATCTTTCTCTTGCTCCTAATATATTTAAAGAACCTGTTCTTATTGCCTTTAATGTTCCTTGCTAGGTGTAACTCATTTTGTGCTTTAGCCTTTCTTATTTGGTCCTCACATGTTTGTGCTTTTATTTGTAGTACTCCTTAGCAATTTGTCCATGTTTCCACTTTTTGTGGGATTCCTTTGTGATTTTCAGGCCATTACAGAGCTCCTAATGGAGCCATCTTGGCCTCTTACTAATCTTCCCATCTGTCATTCACATATGGATAGTTTGCAGATGTGCCATTAATTTTGTCTTCTTAAGAAACTGCTGGATCTCCTGAACTCTTTTTCCCCATAAATTTTCTTCCCATGGGACCTCACCTACAGTTCTCTGAGTCTAAGTCTGCCTTTTTGAAAGTCCGTTGTCCTTATTCTGCTGCTCTTACCCCTTCCTTTCTTTAGAATCAGGAAATCTATCTATTTCATGATCATTTTCATCCATATTGCCCTTCAGCTTCAGATTCTCTACCAATTCTTCCCTGTTGGTCAGAATCAAATTTAAAATGACTGTCTCCTGGTTACTTCCTCCACTTTCTGGAACAAAAAGTTGTCCTGAATAAATTTTAGGAAATTAATGGAAAATGTGTGTTTTGCCATATTATTTTTCCAACAAATGTCTCAATAGGTAAAGTCCCCCATTACTACCCAGTCTTGTGTTATAGATGTTTCTCTTGTTTGTTCTAGAAATGCCCTGTCCACATCCTCTTCCTAATTTGGTGATCTACACTAGACCCCTATCATGACATAACTCCTATGTTTTACCCCTTTTATCTTTACCCAGAGATTTCAACTGGACTGCCTCTCACCTCCTTCGGGACCTTAGAACAAGTGTGTATGTTCTTCATGTATAATGCAACACCTCCTCCCTTTTTATCCCTCCTGTCCATCCTGAACAAACTGTACCACTCTAGATGACTATTCCAGCCATGAGACTTATCCCACCAACTCTCTGTGATGCCAATTAAGTCATAATTTAGTGTATATATAAATACTTCCATTTCTTCCTGTTTATTCCCCCATACGTCTCACATTTGTGTAGAGACCATCCTAATGCCCCAATAAGGCATTAATGCCCAATAAGGGGCATTTGCTAGGAACTGTCATGGTGACCCCATAGTTACTAGCCCCAAAAATAAGAGACCATACCAAATGAAGTCTGTGATGATGGATGATAACCACCACAGATCTCTCTTCATACACAAGCAACACAAGCCATGGATCTGATCAGGGTGCAGCATCAGAATGTAACAGCTGCCGTGCAAGAAGCAAAAGGGACAATGAGGACAATTTTAAAAGCATATGGAGATGTTTTCAAAGGTGACAGGTGCCTCGAAGGAAAGCTGTGTCTTAAAGTAGACCCCACAGTGGAACCTATGTGCTTACTATTAAGGAAAATTCCTTGTAGAAGAGAACGCCTCTCTGCTGCCCCAAGAAGGAGGGATATGGGACTCTTGAACCAAAAAGAAGAACCTTTCCCTGAATTGTTGCTCTGTCCCCAGGAAGGAGGGCTGTGGGACTCCTGAACCAAGGAAAAGAAGGACTTGGGACTGAGGTGCCAAATAGTCTGTATTCTGAAAATATTTAATTGACAGGACCCTACCAGGGGGATCTTACTTTAGATGCTCTGACCTGTGAGCAAGTTATTGCAAGAACCATGCAGGAGCTGACAGGGCACCTGTGGGGCCATGCTGTGCCACCAGGGGCCATGCTGTAGGCCTGCACCCTGCTACCAGGTATTTCAAGCTCAGTTATGGTGATAAGCTCTGTATTCAGTATAAGGAGACAATCAGTGCTAGCCACAGAATGCATGGAACCTTGGTCCAGTAACACATACATAGCTGTGCCCCAGATATAGAAGTAACTCTAGCTGAAAAATTCCAGAATGCAAAAGCGTGTGGATTTCCAGAACCTTTCCTTAGTCAGATCTGTAGCATCCAAATCCAAAGGGCCAACAGAGGAAGAAGATCTACAATGCACTGATGTGGAGGGACCTACCTGTAATGAAGAGATGTATAGCTGGATTGCCCTAAGAGGAAGATTTCACTTGTAGGCACAAATGTAGGGGAACAAAACTTATCCGCCTAACTCATAGGAAACTGCAGCTCACCTATTCACATTTTGTACTGTGCAACGAGACACATAATGACAGGGCCATGAGGTAGGAAGGTTTATGTACCAAAATGGTACAGAAGAGATGGGAGAAGGGAAGAGATTCATGGGAGTTTTCTTCTAACAAGCTAACCATGTTGATATTCTTGAACCCAGAATGCAGACTGTCTTTTTAACAAGTTGGATATGTCGGTTAAGGCTTTCCCTCTGGCTTTAATTTGGCTGATATCCCAAAGTCTCTCTGACCTTGGCAGCGTACCACTGGACAACTTTACACATGCATGAAATTTTACTATACATCAATGATAGATCTGCTGAACATCAAAGCTATCCCTTAGAGTAATCACATCTGTTTTATACACAGTGCTGTCAAACTTGCAAAGGTGAGCAAACTGAGAATTGGATACCACGGCAGATGGATTTCTCCCACCACTACCAAGTGATTCATAATTCAAGATCAAGCTATAGCATTGCTGGAGTATCCAGTCCTTCCATTTCTGCTCATATTATACTTTTATCCCTTTGGAGGCTTCTTAAGGGCCTGATCAAAAACCCATTGAAGCCAGCTCCCACTGATTTAGGGCAGCAGTGTTTTTCCATCTTCTCAGGTTGGTAATTGCTTATTTGAAGTCAAAACTTTTTGCAACCTCCTTATATTTACTATACAAGTAAAAATGTATGAATGATAATAAGACTATATAATTTACTTGTGTGTGTATGTTTGGAGAGGTCGACAGAGAACACTTGCCATAGAACAGCAAGGCTGTGCTGTGCTTTAGGTTTCAATCTATTTTCAATGCCTCACAACCCCTGATTGGCCCTGCGGGTCATGACCCACCAGCTGAAAAACACTGAGTTAGGATGAGCTTTGGCTCCAGTTCTAAATACTGCTCCTTCCCTAGGTTGCCTTTACAGGCAAAGAGCCCCCATGTATTCTGCGTCCAGCTGGACTTAAATCCGGCTGCAAAGTCCCTGGATTCTGTAGCACTCTGGTGTGTGAAGCTGGAAACTCTACTGCAGCTTGATTTAAATTAAAAGAATAGCAGTTGCTGATGAATTAACTATGAATTAACTGAACAGTTTTTTATTTTGACACTAAATTCAATGTATTCGACCCTGCGCCTAGGTTTCCTGTATGCCACAGACTTTTGCACTGATAGCAAGTAACTGCATGGTAGAAGCTATCAGGAACCAAGCTGGAGGGTTTGGCGACTAAGCGGGAGACACTTGGGATTCCAGGCACCCGGGGAGACAATATAGGATTGTGGGATAAAGGTGGATATTTCTGCTTAAATGGTCCACAGTGAGCTAGTTAACATTTATATTATGATCCTTAGGTTTCAGAATTAACACCCCCACCACCCCAAAAGCTGCTCTTTCAGGTGATGTGCAGGCTCATGCATGCAACCCCACATCAGTTTATACTTAGCTCATCTTTCCAAGGTCATCTTCACAACAGTGATAGCTAGAAACACGTATGTTGAAGGAAACAATTAGATTCCGGAGCCCCACCTTGCAGTAATGGTGGAGTCCATGGCAAAACCCACTACTGTGAAATTGCAGAATGCCTGGAGGGGCTTAACAGTAGAACCCACTGGGGACGTTTCTTACATTACAAGGTTCACAGGTGGGCTAATACGTATCGTAGATCCAGTTCCTCAGCTTCTCACCTGTTCACTTCACAACTGCTCCTAAGCCCTTGCCATGCCCTCCAGAGCTGTTCTGAGCTTGGTTTCTTCCAATACAACTTGGCATTATGTGCTCCTATTCAGAGGGAGGGAAGTGATCTAGATGGATACCTGAACACAGCCTAAGCTTCTGGACAATGAGCTGGATCCATTTTGGTATTTCAAAGTCAAGAAGGTGAAGTAATTTTAATGGAGAAGTGTTCACAGCGGGTGAGTAGGCAGAGTAAAGACCAAATGCTCAGCTGGTGTAAATTGGCTCCACCCAATCAGCAGGCCTATGCCAATTTACACAGGCTGAAAATCTGGCCATTTGGACCTAATTTTGAAATATGAGCATCTAAGATAAGTAACCAAATGCCATTTGGGAGCCTGAAGACTTGTTTTAGGCCCCAGATGCTGGATATGGGTGCATAGATCATGTGCTGAGGCTGAACACATGGTATTCCAGCCCTGTTTTCCAGGTGCCAGACACAATGCAACATCCCAGCACAGCAATAAAGCAACAGCACTTTATCCACATGGCCTCAACGTGCAGCTCCATAATCCCCAACACCGTCATGCAAGAATCCAATGGGAGGGGATAAAGTAAAACAGTCCAAATGACCCCAATGCCAGCAGAGTCAAAAACGGTAATGCAATTTAAATACAGTAACACTGTCAAATGCAGCACTGGAGCTATGGAGGGAATGTCATGAACTCTTTGTTAGAAGCAGAGCTAAAGCAATTGAGAGAGAGATTGGGTCTAAAAACCTGACAATGCCTACGACCTTTGGAAAATTTTCTGCTTAGAGAAATTCTCCTTAGCTGTAATTTTTCTGTGCTTCTCCTCCCTGTCTTTTTTTGGTTAAAAAATTATTATTCCTAGAGATATTCATAAGGAAACAGGATCTTGTTTCTAAAGAGTTCATCTGTTTCTGCTACTTTTTCTTCATTTGAAGTCATTGACAACACAATTAATTGCTGCATTGCTGGCAGGATTATAGCGTTAAATGGTGAACAAGATGTACACGAAGGTGTGTGTACCACCAGACTCTGTTGTAGCTCAAAATCTGTGGAAATACCACTGACAGCAGAGCCCAGGTTCCAGAGACAGGATAGGTGGGGGTGGAAGGAATAAACTGTGGGAAGCCACCCCTATATAGCAGTTCCCCCAAACTAAAATGAATCTCCCTTTCCATTTGATACTGTCTGCATATGAAGAGCATTTCATCCTCTTCCTCCCCCAATTTGACACAAGTAGTTGACCAAAAGCTAACATCCCCAGTTTCCAGTTCTGAGATGTCCCATATAAAACCGTTTCTAGCTCATTCGTCACAACAAGCTCCCCTCAAAAAGAAGCTTCCAAGCTCCTGTTTGTGCCACTGTCCCAATCCCACTCTCAGAGCACTGGAGACACCATCCACAAAGAGCAGTTCACCCAGCAGGGATCCCATGCAACTTTCCCCACCCCCCATCACAGACCTCACCAACATGAACCTCTGCAGCCACCCCACAAAGAGCAGCTTCCTCTGAATTTGACTCAGCCAGGTTCCCCCCGCCCAATGAGCAGCCCTGGAAAAGTGTAGGTACCAAAGACCCCACTTACAAAGAGTAGCTCCTCCCTGCTTTTAGCCACTGAGGTGTCCTTCCCACAAAAAGGGAGATTCAGAGACAAAGCCCAAGCCCTCTACACTCCCTTCATTAGCCTCCTGTCTCTACCAACATGCCCTCTAGTTCATCTGCTGCAGATCCTGGGAGGCTGATTTGGTACGCCACTGTCATCTCATAACGTCAGCTGTTAACTTGGCCCTCTTAGATCCTTCCCTGATAAGCAGGACCTCATAAATAATCTTTTCGACCCTCACCTGCCTCCTGGGCCTCAGGGCTAGGTTGAAGTTTCCTTGACTCATTCAGCCACCTGTTTTGCTCTTCCTGTGCCCAAGCCAGTCTTCTTCAATATTCCATGCCTGGAGAGCCCCGCAGCATATCCTGTTCCATGTACGTTGCTCACCAGCTCCCTCATCATAGAGAATCACCTGATCTTGGCAAGCTTCCCCAGTGTACCACCTTCTTGGCTTTTATGCTAGAGAGCCTTTCTGCTCCCTGAAAATCTCTCTCACTTTGTGAATGGGCAGCCCATCTTATAGGAGGGCTCAATTCCAGTGCTAGGCATTTTGGTGCTTAATACAGGCACAAGCCAGCACTTGGTGCCTGTAATCTCACAGGCCCAGCTCACTCTGTGAAGGAGTCCTTTACTGTAGGATACAGCACCCCCTGGCATCACCAGTCAAGTGGCTGGGCATCTTCTGAACTGAAATACCCTTCCTAAATTAAACGTGCGTGAATCCCATTTTGATTCTGCTTCCTGCCTGCAATACTGAGAACTTAAATAAAGTATGAAAACACCATGGCTTTTCTTTGCTTTATTCTATTGTAAATGAACTACTTTTCATGAAAAAGTGAAGGAGCATTGTTACAGGATGGCTTGCCCATAGGCTGGAGAGCCTCGGGCTCACCACCCCTAATCACAAGATGAGCCCCTCCCAAGAGGATTCCGTTATAAAAGGCAGCAGGATGCTACAGGGAGGGGTGTGTTTGGGGGGGGGGAGGGGGTAGGAGAGCTGATGCTACCAGAGGCAGGAAGCCTGGCAATAAACTGGAAAAAGCTTATGGAACTGCAGCTATCCCTGTAGGGAGTAGTAAGACGACTTCTGAGTTAGTAGGGGGAAGGCACCAACTGAGAGAACCTCTGGATAAAAAGACAAACTGCAGACAGGAGCCACTGGGAAGCTGACAAACAGACTGACCCTTGAGGAGGAGGGGCTGTGCCCAGATGAAACTGGGATAAAGACCATGAACGTTTGTTATTTTGGATTACTGAGCGAGAGACTGAACTATGGGTTGGGCCTGGAAGGCTGGTGTGTACCCAGAAGAGAAAATAAATTGGATCTCTTGGGGGGACAGTTTCAATTATCTTTGACTAGTGAGTTCTTAAAGGGGCCCTCTCAACTGAAGAGGAAATAGAGGCAACCCTAGCTATGAGGGGGCACTTGGGAAGCAGTAAGTGGCCACTGTGCTACAAGCAGTGAGATAACAAGGAGGGACTAGTCACTCCCACAGCATATGTGTACCCGGGGCTGAGAATTTAACAAACAGCTGTTTGCTGTTACAGAACAGAGGCAATAAGAAGCAAAAGCAGCTTAGCAAAGTTCTTGTTAACTAAAAGAGGGGAGGAGAGAGATGGAAAATATGTTCCTGGTCCTAATCCCAAATCCTACATGAATGTGCAGGGCCATAATGCAAAAGAAATACTGCACACCTCGGATCCATGTAATCTAACCCCTGCAGTAGAGTTCAGCAGCTGGCTTTGCCTGAAATTCCTTCCCACATACCACGCAGCAGGTGTTTGCATCAGACTCTGTATGTATACCATGGCTCTGCAACATGGATTGGGGATGGGGGTTCCTCCCATCAGGTCCAGCCTGCTACAGAGCATTTTCAAGTAAGCAAAGCCCTTGTCACTGAATTCAGGCTTTGCTCACTTTTTCAGGAAGATGATAATTTCTGGTGGTGGTGTAACACTTTTCATCAGAGGATGCCCCAACTTAATGTTTTCAAAAATGCCCCAATTACTTAAGACCTGACATCCCATTTTCAAAAGTGACAGAGGTACTTAAGGCAAGATTTTAAAAGTGATGGGATTTTAGTGCGCCCCATGTGACAAACTTTAAATGGGCCTGATTTTCAGAAGGCTCTGAGAAACCTTCTGAGAATCAGGTCCAGTTATGGTGTCTGAAGTTGGCCATTCAGAAACCGAGGCACGTAAAATCAATAGTCACTTTTGAAAATCATGATATTAGGATCTTAAATCCCACTAATTTATGAGTTTTTTAGGTTCCTAACTGCTTGAATTGCTTTTGAAAATGGGATTTAGTTGCTTAAGCGACCTACGTGTTTTTGAAAACTTTACCCCAAGTGTTTAATTAATTAAGCCACAAGACACCCCATGAAGTAGGAAAGTCCTACATAGGGGTCATTATACTCAACACTGAAATGCAGCCATCTGTGGAGTGAAATGGGGTAGCTATTTCACAGTCTAATGCAACATTGCATGAGTTGATAAGAAGTGAAGACAATTATTGTATCTCCTTGAAACAGTAGGGCAAACTTCTTAAAGGATTATAATTACTTGTTAGAATTTGTACGCAGGGCTTACATCCCTTCTCTTACAAAATGTGCCATCAGATCCTGCATGACCACAGGAGGTCAGATATTTAGACTTACATTTCATACGTTGGATGGCACATTTGGCAGCACAGTGCCTCCAATCCTATTCAGGGGCAGTGGTTCAGTGCTGCCACAGGGGGAAAAGCGACTCACCACCACTCCTTGCCAAACACACTAAGAGGTGCTCCTTGAAGGCCACTTCCATATAAACCTATGCCTTTGTAGACTTTTTTTTCAAAGTTTGACATGAATTGCCTCCTTAGGCCCTAACCACCTTGAGAACCCTTTTAAACAAATGAGTCTTTTGAATGGGATTAGAGTGTCGGATACACAGAGTGAGACACTCCAAAGTTGTGCATTCTTTACTCTCTCGTTACAAGCTGGGAGCATTATTAAATATAATCTACCTCCACTACCCTCCCTTTAACCATTACATTCTGGATGCAAAGCCAGTGAAGTCAGTTCTGAAGCTGCCTCCTTAGTTTGTGTCTTTGCAAAGAAAAAAAGCATCACAAGTCTGCATAAATTCTCAAATCTTAAAATAAAAAAGATGGATAGTCCTGTGATTAGGGCTAACGTAGAATTTGGAAGACTTGGATTCAAGTCCCAGCTCTGCAACAACCATCTCATGCCTGCAATTTAACTGACTCACACAGACCTTGGGCAAACCACTTAGGGCTTGTCTACATTTAAAATGCTACAGCAGCACAGATGCACCAATGCAGCACTTCAGTGTAGACACTATCTAAACCAATGGGAGGAGTTCTCCCATCAGCATAGTTAATCCACCTTCCTGAGAGGAGATAGCTAGGTTGATAGAAGAGTTCTTCCACTGTCCTAGTGCTGTCTACTTCAGGGGTAGGTCAGTAGAGCTATGTCTCTCAAGGGTGTGGATTTTTCACACCCCTGAGAGATGTAGCTATCTCAATGTAAAATCCTAGTGTAGGACAACCCAGGTTTTCATTTCTCTGGGTTTAGCTTCCCCATTTATAAAATAGGGTAATCTCTACCTCTGAGAGATGTTGTGAGGATAAATACATTAAAGATTGCACAGTGTTTAGCTTATGGTACTAAGAACTACATAAATACCTAAAATAGATCATTTGGGCTGGATCTACCATGGATCAGTGTCGCTTCACTGAAATCAATGCAGCAACCCTAATTTGCACCAGATGAGAATATGGACTTTAACTTTCAATTTTCTTTCTTTTGTCAGTTTCTGTTACAACCTTTACATTATTAAACTGCCCCAGGGGCAGAAAGGGGTGGCATCTGAGATGGGTTTTTATAAAATTTCTTTATTTAAAAAGAAGCCTTCAGACATTTGAAAACATGTATTAATTATTGAAGAAATGGGGTCAATGCCATTCATATTTAGGCAGAAGGATTTTTTTCCCAATCTCCCTGTTTGGTTCCTTCTAGTTCTTTCATGCATTCTGTTCCAACAGATACTGTTGAAATGTGTTGAGGTGGTTTTTAAAAAAGCTGTTAAATTAAAAATCCAATAAACTGCAGAGCCTTTCAGAGTTAAATATGGCTGGCCTGCGTTTTCACAATGACTAGTGATTTTGGGTGCACTTATTTTTAGGTGGTAACTTGAGGCACCTCAAAAGGACCTGATTTCAAGAAGGTGTTCAGGACTTACTTTAAAGGGACCTGATTTTCAGAATCTCAAGTTGGGCACTCAAAAATTAAAACACTCCAAGGTACTAGTTATTGTGAACATGTAGTTGAATTTGTATTTATCTTTTAATGTCATTTGCACAATGGACTTCAATAATCAATTGGCTAATAGGCCCTAACTTGACACCAACTACTATTGTTATCAGATCTCAGAAATCCTCCAGATGCTAATAAGTCTGTGCTCTCCATTTCATCCAACCCAGAGGATGTGGTTGAGTTTCCTTCCCAGTGTATGATGGTGACTACACAGAGGTAAAGGAACTGGCTAAGACCCAGTCTAGGGAAGGCTTTTGGGGGAATCTACTGTAGGAGATGGTAAAGATTCTGTCAGCCCCTCTGACTGAATGTGGGTGACTGTCAGTTGTCATGTTGGCAATTCATGAGTCTTGTTAAACTCTCGGCACCCTTTCTCCCTGATGTAGACCTTGCTATACACACCCATGCCTTTGTCACTTGAAGGCACTACAGCAATGTGCTCTACACAGGTGTACCCCTTAAATCAATTTGGAGACTGAAGTGGGTACAGAAGACAGCACGTAAGAATCGGAGAGTGAGGGTCCCCAGTTTCGGCCGTGCAGCCATTAGCTGCACATTTCCTCACCCTCACATCTTTATTCGACCTGCAACCTTGTTTCAACTCTCCCACTCACCAAAAGAGCCATATGCTTGACTTGGTCTTCACCAAGCACTACTCTCATTCACTCTCTGGTCTCTCTGTTTCTCTGTTGAACCATCGCCTGGTTCTCCAACATCGCCCATCAGGCTCCCCCGCCAAACTCCTCCCCCTCACACACACACACCATCCCTTGGCCATTCCATGATTTCTGGACCATCAGTGCTAATGACATCTCAGCTGCTCTCAACCCTCTCCTTCCTGCCCTCTCTTTCCTTTCTTCTTTCTTCCATGGATATGGTCATTGAGCACTTCTATGCTTCACTCTCCTCCACCATTGACCTCTCCCTTTTCTCCCACCACGAGGTCCGCCTTGCCATCCCCTAGCCCTAGCTTGACCCCAATAACCACTTTCTCTGTTCCTGCCTGTCTCTGAGAGTAATCCTGTGACGGGTCTGACTTCTTCCACTTTAAACTCATACTCTCCTCTCTCAGTTCTGCCATCTTCCTAGCTAAACAATTCTATTTCTCCAACTTAATTGAATCCTACACCTGCAAACTTAGTGCCTTTTTGAGACCTTTGACTCATTCCTTGAATCCCCCTCTCCTGCTGCCTTGACTTCTCTCTCCACACAGGCGCTCATTAATTTCTTTCAAGAGAAAATGGACAAAATACAACGTAACCTTCCCCCTCCCCTTTTTCCCTCCTCCTAGAACTCTCTTCTCCTTCTCTTGAGTCACAGATGCAGAAGTTTCTCATTTGCTCTCCTGCTCTAGCCCTCCACTTGCCCCTATGACTCCATCCTATCTCCCTGTTTCCCTTGTGCTCACTCTCCTCTCCTATCTTATCTATCTGTTTAACCTCTCATTGTCTGTATTCCCCAAATAAAAATTTTAAAAAACCATTAAGGACCAAAAAACACCATCATGGCTAAACTGCAGAGTAAAAGAAGCGGTTACAGGCAAAAAGTCTTCCTTTAAAAATCTGAAGTCAAATACTAGTGAGGAAAACTGAAAGGAGCAGAAACTCTGGAAAGTCAAGTATAGCAGTATAATAAGGCAGGCCAAGAAAGAATTTGAAGTGCAACTAATTAAAGACACAAAAACTAACAGCAAACATTTTAGGTACATCAGAAGCAGGAAGCCTGCCAAACAGTCAGTGGGGTACTGAATGATCAAGGTGCTAAAGGAGCACTCAAGGAAGACAAGGCCACTGCAGAAAAACTAAATGAATTTTTTTCATCCGTGTCCATTGCAGAGGATATGGGGGAAATCCCCACACCTGAGCCATTCTTTTTTGGTAACAAATCTGAAGAACTCTCCCACTTGGAGGTGTTTATACAGGAGGTTTTGGAACAAACTGATAAAATTAAACAGTAATAAATCACCAGGACTAGATGATGTTCACCCAAGAGTTCTGACGAATCTCAAGTATGAAATTGCAGAACTACTAACTGTAGTATGTAACCTATCACTTAAATCAACCTCTGTACCAGATGACTGGAGGGTAGCTACTGTAATGCTAATTTTTAAAAAAGACTCCAAATGCTATCCTGAAAATTACAGGCCAGTGAATCTAAATTCAATATCAGGAAAATTGGTTTAAACTATAGTTAAGAGCACAATTTATTACACACAAAGATAGACAAGATATGTTGGTAAAGAGCCAGCACCACTTTTGTAAAGAGAAATCATGCTTCACCAATCTATTAGAATTCTTTGAGGGTGTCAACAAGCATGTGGACAACGGTGACTCGGTGGATAGAGTGTGCTTGGATTTTAAGAAAAACTTTAACAAGGTCTCTCACCAAAAAAGGCTCTTAAGCAAATTAAGGACTCCTGAGATAAAACGGACGGTCCTCATGGATCAGTAACTGGTTAAAAGATAGCAAGCAAAGGGTAGAAATAAATAGTCAATTTTCACAATGGAGAGAGGTAAATAACAGGGTCCCCCAATGACCTGTACTGGGACCTGTGCTGGTCAACATATTCAAAAGTGATCTGAAAAAGGGGGTGAACAGTGAGATGGCAAAACTTGCAGATGATACAAAATTACTTAAGATAGTTAAACCCAAAGCTGATTGAGAAGAGTTACGAAGATCTCATAAAACTGGGTGACTGGGCAACAAAATGGCAGGTAAAATTCAATATTGATAAATGCACAGTAATGCACGTTGGAAAACATAATCATAACTAATACCCTGTCACGCGCCACTCTCAACGGCCAGTGGCTGTGGCCCTCCCCCGGCCTCCAACCCCAGGAGAGACCGCAGCGCCTGCTGGAGTGAAAGGGGGAATTAGCAGATCCAGCAGGAGATATGCCTGGCCCCTGGGCAGCAGGGCAGGCCAGCCAACAGTCTCTACGCCTGGCCCCTGGGCAGCAGGGCAGGCCAGCCAACAGTCTCTACGCCTGGCCCCTGGGCAGCAGGGCAGGCCAGCCAACAGTCTCTACGCCTGGCCCCTGGGCAGCAGGGCAGGCAACCAAGCAGTTTCTGGGCCTGGCCCCTGGGCAGCAGGCAACCAAGCAGTTTCTGGGCCTGGCCCCTGGGCAGCAGGCAACCAAGCAGTTTCTGGGCCTGGCCCCTGGGCAGCAGGGCAGCAGGCAAACAAGTCTCAGGGTCGGTGTCTGAGACAGGAGGGTCCTCCCTCCGGGCAGCTAGGGAGAGGGGGAGGGGGACGCAGGCCCACCCGTCTCCACTGCGTCCCAGCCCAGGGCCCTAGTAGTGGCACAAGGGTTGCCACTGAGGCAGCGGGGCTCCGGCCTTAACACTCCGCCGGGCCGAGGCCCTTACTTCACCCACTAGGCAGGGGTGTCCCTGGGCCACTTCCTCCCCGTATTCCCAGGAGCCGTCCCCGGGTAACCCAGAGGGGTCTACGGCCCACGGCTGACTCACCAACCCCTCCTCGTTGGTAGGCGGCAAAGGCGGCAGGCCGTCGGCGTCGGGCAGCTCCTCAAGGTCGGGTCCTGCTTCAGGGGGGTCAGCGGCCGGCAGCTCCTCCAGGTCTGGCCCTGCTTCAGGGGGGTTCACCCACTGTGGTCGGCCCGGGTCCTCAGGCCAGGCCTGGGGTTCGGGGCCTGTAGGCCAGTCTTTGGGGCTCGCCGGCCACTCCCAGTCCCCTGGACCGGGAGGTCCTACCCAGTCTGGGTCCCGGGGCTCATCCACGGGTCGGCACGGTCTCGGCCTGTAGCAGGCCTTCTCTTCCCTGACGGGAGCCTTGGGCGGCACATCTGCTTCCCAGGGCTGACTTCCCCCTACTGGATCCAGGGGCTGCGTCTTTATACCGCCCCTTCCTGGGTAGGGCCCACCTCCTGCCCGCCAATTGGGCTGCCCGGTTGGTCCTATCCGGGTCGGCCCTGCAGGTTGATGGACAGGCTGGCGGGCCGGTCCAATCCCCTCCCGTTGCCGGGCAGTTTTATCCGGCTGCCTGTATCGCCGCTCTATTGGCTGTGGCCCTCCCCCGGCCTCCAACCCCGGGGGAGACCGCAGCGCCTGCTTACATACCCATACAAAATTATGGGGGTCTAAGTTAGCTGTTACCACTCAAGAAAGATCTTGGTGTCATTGTGGATAGTTCTCTGATAACATTTGCTCAATATGCAGCAGCAGTCAAAAAGCTATCAGAATGTTAGTACTCATTAGAAAAGGAATAGATAATAAAACATAAAATGAAACGTAACGCCACTATATAAATGCCTGGTATGCCCACACCTTGAATATCGCACGCAGGTCTGGTTGCTCAATCTCAAAAAAGATGTATTAGAAATTGAAAAGGTGCAGAGAAGAGCAACAAAAATGATAAGGGGTATGGAACAGTTTCCACATGAGGAAAGATTAAAAGGAATGGGACTGCTCATTTTAGAAAAGAGATGACGAAGAGGGGATATGATAGAGGTCTATGAAATCATGAGTGGTATGGAGAAAGTGAATAGGGAAGTGGTATTTATCCCTTCATATCACACAAGAACCAGGATCACACAATGAAATAAATAGGCAGCAGGTTAAAAACGAACAAAAGGAGTACTTCTTTCACATAATGCACAGTCAATCTGTGGAAATCAATGCTAGGGGATGTTGCAAAGAAAAAAGCATAATTAGGTTAAAAAAAGAATTAGATAAATTCACAGAGGATAAATCCATCAATGGCTGTTAGCCAAGATGGTCAGGGATGCAACCCCATGCTCCAGATGTCCCTAGACTTTGGACTGCCAGAAGCTGGGACTGGACAACAGGGAAGGAATCACTTGCAATTGCCCTGAGCTGTTCATTCCCCCCAAAGCCTCTGGTACTGGCCACAAGATTCTGAGCTAGTTGGACTCTACATTTTCTTGTAGATGTCTAGCTGTTGGCTCAACCTTAACATGGCTAAAACACAGCTTTTCATCTTACCTTAAGTCCTCCCTCTTACTTCATTTCTCGATCATTGTGGACTACACCACTATCCTGCCTGTCACTCAGGCCTGTAACTTGGGCATTGTCTTTGACCCTGACCTCTCTCTAGGCCTTCACAACCAGGTTATGTCTAAATCTTGCTGATTCTTTCTGCACAATATCTTTAAGATACAGCCTTTGTTATCCATCCATGCAGCTAAAACTGTCATTCAGGTTCTCATCATCTTGCATCTCTCTGGCCTTGACAAATGCAACCTTGCCCTCCTTGTATCATTCAGAATGCTTCTGCAAAGATCACTTTCCTAGCCCATCTTTTTGTCAGCTACACCTCTCTTTGCATCTCTCAACTGGCTCCAACTTCTCTATCAAATCAAACATAAGCTACTTGTCTTCACTGCCAAGGCTCGTCATAACCTACCCCACCCTACCTGTCCACTCTCATTCACTATTAAGACGTCAACTTCTGTCTCCAACCAACCCATGGTGTCAGTCTCCATTGCCAACTTGTTAAATTTTCAAATAAGCGCCCTCATGCTTTCTCCCATGCTGCCCCTCTTGCTTAGGAGGAGCTCCCCATAAGCATCTGCAAAATTAACTTGGTATCCTCCTTCAAAACCCTCCTTAAAACACTTCTTTTCTGTGACTACTACAAAAAACTTGACAATGATTTGGCTGCTGGTGTGCTGAGGCAACGGCCTATCATGTTGGTCAATATTGTCCCACTGTTTCCTTGTACTTCCCCCATCTGGCTGTATCCATCTGTTGTCCCTTGTCTTATACTTAGATTGTAAGTTCTTTGGGACAGAGGCTGTCCTTTTGTTCTGTGTTTGTACAGCAATAGCAGTGGGCCTTGGTCCATGACTAGGGCCCCCAACTGCTACAGTAATTCAAATAATAATAATATCCCAATTTTACTGCAATGGAGCCGGGGTAAGAGAAATTGTCACTTGCCTACAGGCATACAAAAAGATTGCGGCAGAACTAAGGATTGAATGCAGATCTCATAACTCATCCTTCACCACAAGACCATACTTCCTTCATCTACTTGGGCAGCTATCAGGGAAGGACTGAGATTTGGTCAGGTTCAGGTGGGGTGAGGCCTGGCTCTTTATTTGTGGAGGCATCCAGGTTTTGCGAGAACTGAAATGGGGAAATTTCAGTTTTGTGGTCTCGATTCCTTTCTACAGAGAAAAGGTGTTGATTTGCTACTGTTGCTTTTGTTTTAATGGGACTGTATTTTGAACGTCTGTCAACCGGAACCTAGATTCTGGAACACGGATTCTTTTTATATTCACATGTTAAAAACTAAATGATGCCTCCATCCTTTACTCCTTTTGAATGCAAAACTCCTTTGACTTAAAGGGAAGTATTGTGTATCAGGATTCCAGCACCATCTCATTAGCTTTTATTATTATTACTATTTATTTATTATTGTAGCAATCAGTCACTGAGAAATTCAAATATAAACCACCACCATTACTTTTGCAGGACTTACAAAATGCAATGTCTTGTTCTATCTTTGCTAGCTCTGCAGCAGTTAACTAAATCATTCCATTCCTAGAAGTGCACCGGTATTGATGTTGGGCCACCAAGAAAAAAATTTTTGTATGAAAAAGCAATATGTTCATTTGATTTTTTGCTGCTACTGTTGATGATGACCCCAAACAGCTCGGATTGTTTTCATTCCATTCAAATACTTAAAATAAATCCATTATTTCATGGTAAAATGGGACACAACTGTTTGTGAATACATGTTTCCTCCCTATATATAATAGGATGTTATAAACAAGAGAGAGGAGAAGGATAGAAATTTAGACTGAGATTTTCAACGAGATTTGGATGCCCAATTAAAATGAATGAAAACAGTTGAGATTGGCCACGATCCTATCATCCTTACTTGGGCAAAACTTCCATTTGACTTCACTAGTTATTTTGCTTGAAAACTGACAGCTGGCTTTGACATCAATTCTTTAAAATATCATGGTTAAAAGCAATTGTGATGCTGTAAAATTATATACATATACATGCATACATATACATACATATATATGTGTGTATGTATTTAGCATTTTGAGATTCATATAATAGAATTAATTATCTTAAATGCTTCAGAAGGAGTTGTTCTTATCAGTTATAAAGCTTTTTTTTTTAATACAGTTCTGTTAAAATGTAATGCACCTACAATTTATTATTTTTAAATCTAGCTCAAACTTACACCCACTGATTTCAACTATAGGTACATTCAACTATCTCAGAAATGGAAAATGTCTATGTATTGTGGATATATATTTACAATCTCTTGGAAACAGACAATTATTTTACCTTGTGATCATTTGTTTGTTTTTTTAAATATGAATTGATAGACTAAAGAAAGCTACTTCCATGGAAATTGTGGGTGCTCAGTACCTATTTAAGATGAAATTCACTCCCCCCCAGAGATCCTGAACAAGGCCTGAGCACCACTTAAGTCTCATTTAAATCCTCAGAATAGAGCCTTAGGGTACGTGCACACTGCACACTCCCTATGGCAGTGTGTTGAATATGAATGCAGCATGGCCCGCTAACATGGGTATAAATAGCTGTGCAAATGGTGAGGCACTGCATAGGCAAGTAAAACAAAGACACACTTGAACCCTCTGGGTATGTCCCCTACACAGATCCCTACATGCCCAATAATGCCACCCCGTCTATGCTGCTGTTTTAGCAGTGTAGTGTTCTTCTCTCTCCCCACAGCCGGAGCCTCTCCCCACTGCAGGAAGAGGCTCCAGCAGTGGGGAAAAGGTCCAGCAGCTCCTTGCTACTGGAGCCTTTCCCCACCACAGGGAAAGACTCTGGCAACGGGAAAAGCCTTTGGCAGAGGAAAGCGGTTGGAAAAGACGCCTGCAACTCTCCGCTACGGGAGCCTTTCCCCACTGTCTCCCCCTGCCCGAGCCTATCACTGCTCCATGTACCTACAGACCGCAACATGGACACAGCCCGCCATTCACCACAGCGTGTAGCTCCACATACACTGCATGCCTCCGCAAGCGGTGTGCAACGTGGACGTAGCCTTAAGTGGTACTTGGGCGGTGCACGGGCCTTGTGCTGGCCATGTGCACAGAGGTAACTTTAACCTTGGAGCAAACTTGAACTGAAATCAATGGCACTTTTGCCACTGACTTCAACAGGTGCAGGATCAAGCCCTCAGTAAAATCCACTTCATAACCAGTGTCAGCCGGATGGAGTAATAGAATAACTGCTTTGGTTGTTTTCAAATAAAATGGCATTATGTTTGTGAAGGATTCATGAAAAACTAAAGTCCTCATTCACCTGGCAAAATACTGTGATTAAACCAGTCATTTTCAAATAACTGCAGGATCCTGCCATGTTTTTAATGGACATAAACCTTTTCACTCCTATACACACCTGCAGTCTTCAGACTTTTCCAACTGCCTATAAATAATCCCTAGCGACAGCTGGAGTGGCCTTGTTATGCTTTTCTCATTCAGTTGTGCCATGCATCTGACAAATCTAAACACAGGTTCATCCCAGAATCCTTGCATATTTTTTGCCGTAGAGTTAGCCTGCATGGGAATTAGATTTTATTTTTGTTTCTGTGTTGGCATGGGCTAAATATACTCACAATAAAATGTTTAAAGAAAATAAGACTTAATATGACTGCTGTGTATATTTGGGGGCAAAAAATTAAAGTTATGGCCATTTTTTCTCAAATTGGATTCAAGTGGCAGCAAGCAGAGACCAGACCAGACAGTTTTAATTGGCAGTCCTCCAAACACAAGATGAAAGGTCCTCTGGGTGGTAATTGTCTAAGTGGAATGATCTCAGGTTATTGTGTAAACTTCTTCATATGTTCTATTGTAGCTTTATTATGAAATGATTTAATCTTTTTTTCTCCCCAGGTCATTTCCTGTACTGCTCAATACAGAGGGAGTTGGGCACAGTCACCATCTGATATAGACTCAATGGGTTCTGTTTTCCTTTTGGGTTATTATGAGTCAAACACAATAAGGGTGTAAAATGATTACTGCAAAGGCAGGAAGTAAACTCTTCCCTCTCCCAACCATGTACCACAATGAACTGACAATTCTGTGCATTATGGTTCTTTGCTTACTTGCTCGTTTTTTGCTTCCCACTAAATAATCACTGCTGAAGGATGGACCACTTGTCCTAAATGGTATAGTGACTCCTAGGCCAACAGAGAGTGCAGCAACAGTGCTCTAAAATTCATTCTTCCTGGAAATGTTCAGCTGAGTTAAAAAGAAGTTACTTTCCTGCTATTTTGGTACCTGAAAGACTTTCAATATCAATGATAAAATCCTGGCTTCCTTGAAGTCAACGGGAAAGATTACAACCCAAGACAGAACAGAATCAGAAACCCAATCCTGCAAGGGCTGACTCCTGTAAGTGGGCCTTACTCCCTAGAGTGGTCCTCCAATGGGACTGTTCATGTGAAAAAAGGTGACTCATGTGAGTAAAAGTGAGCAAATTGGGCCCCAGGTTTGTGTGCTTGAACGCAATACGCTTTTTATTTATATAAATAAAGAGTATAAAATAATTGCCCCATTTTGTTGCAGTCGTAAAATGTTCTTAGACCTTTGATCTGCCACATTTGTCAGCTCCTTTGTGTTTGGGCTTAATTGTGGAAATATGTTTTAATTCATTGCATGCTAATCCACTCGTTTTGTTTAGAAATCTTCAGCTGAACTCTATGGAAAGATATACAAATAAATGGGAAAAATCTAAATATGAGGAGCTGCTTATATACATCGTGGTTTACCGCTGTTGTACTAAAAGAAATCTGAAGTAGCACATTTTCAGTTGAGGCAAAGCCACACATAAGATTTTGATATATTTCAAAAAAGCAAAAATAATAAAGAAAAGAATTAGGGACTTGTTCTAGAACTCCAGAAATAGGATTGTTTTTCAAGACACGGATGTCTGAATATTTCAAAGTCCCTCATAGTGCCCAGTCATGCATCTGATCTGGTCTTACACCACTCATCAACATCAGCGGTAATTCCATAGCTGGAACGCTTGCAGGATATTGCCAAAGACAGATAAGATCTTAATTGTCTGTTCACTATGGCACAATTCTTGCAGTCCTTTCTCAGGCAAAACTACCATTGACGGTAGTAGAAGTTTTGCCTGGGGAAAGATGCAGGATTTGGCCCAAATTAAGTAAACTATTAAGATCCCATCCACCTTTGAGAAGAACTCTTAACAGCACGTACATTCAGTTATGTATTATGAAATATTTGGAGCCGGAATTGGTTTATACAACTCATAGACAGGCAACTGGCTGCAACTAACGTTTGTGCAGAGGGGCAGCACTTACATGCTCAAAAAAAGGTCTTACGTGGTGCTGTCCTTCTGCCGGGGGGGGATTTCACCCATAGTGCAAATGCAGCCCACTTGTGGTATTTGAGTACTGCAGGCATGGTGAGGTCTTTCAGAATCCTTCATTGTTCACACATGGCATGCTGTGTCCAACTCCTACACATCCAATTTCTACTAGTGGAGGCGCTTCTGTGATGGGAGCTTACTCATATCTGAGTGGAGCCTAGAACACATGCCTCGTTTTGGACCGAACACTGTTCTCTACACTCGACAGAAGTGGACAATATTCTTACTCCACATTCACAATATTACAGTGGAACCCAGAGAAATGCAGAAATATCTGCCTTCAGGAGATGGAACTGGGACACTCTTTGGTTGCCCCTAGAAGGGTGGCCTCTAAACATCTATATTGTCTACCTTTTTCAGAGATGGCTGTCTACAAAGATTTCTAATGGATTTTTATTTTAATTACTTCATGGTAACTGGAGAAAAATCCTTTAGTTCTTTGGTATTTTGAATCATATAGAGATATATAAAGATAGCTATACTGTAGTATGATGGTTGAGGATTTATTCTGGAGTAAACTAATGCTGCACATTGCTAACTTGTAGTCTTTACTTTTCTGTGTTTTAATTCTTAAAGTGCTATGGCAATGCAACCCCCTATTTTTAAAGATAATGAGTAAGTATTACTCTGCATAATGACTCAGAGTTGTTATATAGACGTATCCTCACTCAAAATAATCCCCCATTTCACTGTAATATTGACACTTGGCTTAAAAGAACCTCCCTCCTTTCACCCACACAGAAAAAGCTAAAGGTGTATTGCAAAGCTTTAAAAGATAAAGACAAAATATTTAAGCTCACACATCATATCACAATATAGACCAGGTTTTCAGACTGAATGGCAAGCAATTGCATGCATGCAATGGTGCACACCTACTGCTATTTGTGCACAAACACTGACAAATGCCTAGCTGACCATGGTATGACCATATATCCAAGCTGCAGGTGTGCATTGGGTACCTGAGTCCATAAATTGGACACCTGCTCACATCTGAATATCTGCCTCCATATGTTTAGGCTACATGGACCACACACAAGAAATTAAAACTAGATAATCTGAAAATCAACTCTTTCTGCAAATATTTACCTGCCTGAGCTTGCAGTTGTGTGTTTCCTCTGTCATTAACAACCTAAAGCAGCGGTCCTTAGACTGGTTTAGATGTTAAGTGCTTTGAACAACTCTGAGGGGAAATACAGATTCCTGAACTCAGGACATAGCAGGCAGAGAACGGAAGAATTGTTTTAAATATATTGTTTTGTTTTAAAGTGAAATGAATGTCTAATCTTTTAAACTACATTTTAAATAGACTCAGTGTTGGGGAAATGTGCTGGATTGTCAGGCCTGGAGACTGAAATTCTTTATTTCTGTATACCAGGCAGTGCACAAACCTTGCACTACCACACTACTATGCCTCAGTCCTGACCTGGAGGAATTAAAGGAATCCTGGGCTTCGCTGCGGTGACTGCCAATCAGGGTGCCAAATGTGATGACAGGTTTTGGATGTGGTCACTTGGCCATTACAAAATGGACTGAAGCCTCCAATCTTTCGCATAACCCACGGAAAAGCCACTACGTAGTAATGACTTAATCACAAACAATCTGGGCTAGATTTGAACTGGCAGTACGGAGATGAAAGGCTCCGTATTCCATTACACACTTGTACTTTGCTGGGCATGTTGCGTTATTGACCTTTTGCAGTTCACTTTTAAAATAAACAGAACTAAACTCTATATTCATAAATGTGATTTTTTTTTGTTTTGCACCTGTAATCAGCTCCTTCGATATTTCTGCATGTAGTGTTTGTAAAGGGGAGTAAGACAGGCAAACAAAATCAAGGGAGGTTTGGACAGCTAATAAATTTAAAACACAAGTATTTGTAAAGATTATATAGTGTAAGAAGCAATGGATTCATTGTGGAGAAAATATGTTGATGGGTAATCCTCTGAATGCATCATAAGAACCATGGAGAGAAAGGCTGGTTTGTTGTAGGGGATAGCATGCCCTGGGCAGCGAGGATTCTGTAATCCTCAACTGGAACCCTAATCATCTTGCAAAAACACAAATCTTTTCTGAAGGAATGTTTAGTTGGTGTTTGTACACAGCTGTTTATGCTGGGCTCTGGATCAAAAGAAACGTTCAGGGCAAATTGGCCATCATCCTTACCAATTCCTCAGGAAAAATAAAAAGAATAACACAATGATGCTATTGGCAAACAGATGTGTCTCCTTCTTGGGAGAAAACGATTCCTCTTCAGCCCCTTCTTGATGAATCACTTCTGGCACATTGAAAATATTCCAAAATCTGCCTTGGAATAAGCAGCAGGCTGTATTCTCTCTCTTGCTCCCTGGCATTTGCCTTTGTTTATTCCCCTTTCAACGTTAGAGGAAGCCTGTGTGTTTAAAGCAAACTGTGTAATGGGGAGCTGATGTTGCAGTGTGGTGTGGATTTGGTCATCAGGAATAGCGAAAACCACACAGGTACCGCCTAGGGTAACAAAAGAAACACACAACCTGGGCTGAGCCAGCAGGGTCAAACTGAGAATGTTCTGGTCGGCCAGTTATTAATGTTGTTGATTATTCGAGGCAGGGGCTCAGAGAGCAGCCTTCTGAAAACCTTAGCCGGCCGGCCAGCCAAATTCCCCTCCCTGCAAAGATGTGATCGTGGCATTCCCGACTCCCTCCCCTTCCCGGCTCAGTGAGGGAGAGCGGGACGCCCAGGGCCGAAGGGTGAAGGAATGGCTTGGTGAGATGACTCGCATCAGAACCTTAAGCCCCATTGCAAGGAGGGGTTGGTGGGTGGCTAGGAATGGGGCTGGCTCTGGGGCGTTAGATCGTGGGCTCTGCAGCGGGCCCCGTTCCTTCTGCAAAGCGGCCCTTACCTTTGGCAATCAGCTCCTCCAGCTCTTGGTCGAAGCCCAGGCGGTGGCATTTCCTCCAGAGCCCCATGTTGGTCGAGTTGTACTGTCTGTTGCACTCATCGGCGGCGCTCATGGCAAACAGCTGCCTCCTGTTCCTCGCCAAGAGGAGTTTCCCCTCCCAGCGGTCCAGCCTCGCCCTGCCGGCCCGGAGAGGCAGGTTGTTGTTGGAGTTGTAAATGAAGCCAGGGTCGTTCCTCCGGGTGGTGAAGCTTTTGCACCGCTCTCTGTGCTTCCTGGCGTCCGTTTCGTACCAGTGGTCGGAGCAGATCGCCACCGCCAGCATGCCCAGGGCGCACAGGGCCAGCGAGAGGCCGGCGTAGAGCAGCAACCTTCCCGCAGCCATGCCTCGCCTTCACAGGAGCACCAGGGGCATCCTCCAGGGGAGACGGCGCGGGGAGCCTCCCGCAGCGGCGCCGGCCTCGCAGCTCAGCCGCGCCGGGGCTCGCACCCCGGCAGCCCCCAGCCCGTGCGAGCGCTAAAGACGCGGCGGTGCCGAGCCCGGCGGCGCATCCGCTTCTCGGCCGGCTCCAGGCGGGGCAGGCGACAGGCGCAGAGCCGGCGGCGGGGAAATCTCGGCCCCCCGCTCCGCCCGGGGCCCTGTGCGGAGGCGCGTCCCGTCCCCCCGCCGCTGCAGGCGCATGGACCGGGGCCGCGGCGATCAGTCCGTGCGGCGCGCTGGCTCCGGCCAGCTGCCGAAGGGGGAAGGCGGGATCCCGTTAGCGTCCGCGCCCGGGACCCGCAGCATCACAAGAGCCCGGGGCGGGAGAGCAGGGCCCGGGGGCTAGACGGCCTCTGGCTGCCAGCGGTGCCGGCGGCGAGCAGCAATGACGGGCCCCTTCCGTGCATCGGCTGTTTTAAAGCAGGGTCCGGGGGGGCCGAGTCCAATCCCGGGCGGTGGGGGGGTCCCTCCACCCCGACTTAGCGGCTCGCAGGGGGCTCGCCCTGGCTGCGCCGGCGGCTTGCGGCCACTGACATCTTGGTCCCAAGCCCCCCGCCGCCTTTGTCCCGGCCGTGCCGGTCACCCGGCGCGCCGCGCCGTCTGGCCGGGCGGGGTGGCCACGCGCCGGAGGGGGGATCTTCCCGCGAGCCGCCGAGCAGCCGCTTCCCCCGTCGGAAGGAACGCCGCCGCGCCGGGAGTGCCAGGCGGCCGGAGGGCGGGGGCTGGAAGGGACGCGCGATTCAGCACCATGGAGCGCGCCGGCTTCCTCCGGGCAGCGGCGAGAGCAGTCCTACATCCCAGCCGCCGATGGGGGGTTATCCCCCCGCCCGCCTCCTGGCGTTGCAAAGCGTCCTTTCCCACCAGGGCTTCAATGCGCCGGGCAAGGCTGTCTTAATACACAGGCACGCTTCCCCTCTGCACAATGAAGGCGGGCAGGGCTACGGCTGGGGAGGGGAGGGGGGAACCAAAGAGCCTAAGCGGTTGGGGTTGCGGGGGGGAGAGGAAAAGAGCCTCTAACAGTTGTCAACAGCTTTCGGTCTACACCATTCCTCTGACACACGGCCTGCTCTCCGCACAGGAGCCAAGAACTCCAGCGGCTTCATGCGATTCATATCCCCGGCAGCAGTAGTGATGTATTCAGACATTTTTGTGGGGGGGGGCTTAAATTTCCATTCCCTTCTTTTCTAACGGGAAGCACTCACCCCTCTCGCCGAGATCGGGAGCAACAGAAGGCGAGCTGGAGTCCCCGCGCTCTAGCAATCTCATTTCACCCTTTTAAAACCAAATAAGAGCCAATCCAATCTTCTGTACACCTGGGAATCATTCCTTGTTCAAACACTGAGCCCTGCAGCCTTGGCGAAAGCCTACAGACAGAGAATACAGAGCACTGAGCCAAAACCCAGTGATGTCACCCATGCAACGTGAGAGTCATTTCTTATTTCTCTAGCCTCCTTAAAGATAAACTGCACCGCTTCACAGACAGGGAAACAGCTAAGTCTTGCTCTCTTTTAAGGGGGAAAAGATCAAACCTGGCTCTACCTGTACCCTGCTGGAGCCTGCTAATTTTTGACCACAAGCCCCCTCTCCCCCCAAATGGTGCCACCAAAATGCAGAACAAGGGTAGCCATTTCTTACTAAACCAACAAAATCAATCCCCCGGAGTATCCCAGGGCATGAGCTCGGCAAAAACCCGGATCCAGCACCTGGATCCAGCACCTGCTGGCTCCAGACAAATTTTGGCCGCGAGCCTCAATTCTAATGTTTAAGCAGAAAACCGTACAGTCATTCCTACTACATCATAAAATTCTGGACCCAGGCACATCCTAGAGCAAACGCACCACCAAATCCCCGACCTGGCACATGAATCCGTTCAATTTTTTTGTCCCCCAAATTCCATGGCGTGAATAGAAAACAAACACAGGCATTCTTACTGCCCCAAAAATCTAGACCCTGATGCATCCCAGAGCAGAAGTATTGCAAAATCCTGGCTCCAGATGGGTCCTTGCAATTTTTGGCCCCTATACCCCGATTGTACAATGAAAACAGACAGCAAGTGCAGCCTTTCCCATTTTACTGGAACAATCCAGATTCATATTCAACATGGCCCCAACAGCACTGGGAAACACAGATCTGGTACCTAGGTCCTGTCAATTTTTAACCCCAACTCTTCAAATTCTACCATCTAAATGGAAAAATAAAGGAGCAGCTCCTAGGGCACAAAAAAAGAAAAAAAAATCCAGATCCTGTTGCAAAGCTATGCAGCCGCATCACAAAAAGGTGGATGGAGCATCTTAATCTAGCTGGATCCTACCAGCTGTGACCACAAGCCAAAACAAATTATACCAGCAAAAGGGACAATACATGTAGCTTCTCCTGCTTGACCAGATAAATGCCGACTCCAGTGCACTAAGATTTTCAAAGTAGTCTAATGGATTTATACACACATCTTCCATTAAATTTTGCTGAAAATTAATAGAATATATGTCTCAATCATTTGGGATGGTTGGAAAATCACAACTGAAAGTTGGTCACGATCACCCAAACCTACCTATAATGTTATCATCCACATCTGCTAGATTAGTTCCACTGCCAACTTTCAATGTTATGGTATGAAAATTGGCTGGTGTCTAGAAAGAGCCAGATGTCAGATTAAGTTTGTTATGGTTTCAGTGGAACAACACACTGGATAAAGATTTATCAGGTGTAGAAATATGGCCCCCTTCACTTTTATCTAGAAGGGAAAACTTGGAGTATCTAGGTGAAAAATGGGCTAGACCACGTGGAATCCACGTCTATATTTGGATTTTTCAAGTGAACATATTCCAGGGTGTATGTGTGACAATCTGTACCCCTATATACTCCTTTTACAAGATTATGATACATTTTGTACAAAGTATGCCTTGTGAGATATCATTTGAAAACTCATAATTTTCTGATTATTATTGTCCTGGTAAAATATGTGTGGGAACATTGTATGTAAAGTTATAAGATTCTACTGTATGTTATTACTAAGACATGTTCCACATCTGGGGAGCTGTCACAAACCAGTTCCCCAGAGATAAAAGGCCAATGCCTCATACAGTTGTCAACAAAATCAAATAAAGCATCACCTGGTTAAATGGCCATCCTTTGGTAGGAAAGAGGAGGTGGGCGAAAAGCTACATCCTGACAAAAAAATAGCTGGGGTTCCCATCCACACAGATTTTCTGTCTTCTAAACTTCAGCTGGAGACGATTCTCAGTGAAAAGAAAGAACTATAAGAAGAGAGAGCAGATGCCCTGAATTATCTCTCCCTTTCTTTCTACTCAAGGCATTGACAACAAAGGAAGCAGTATTGGACCGGAGGAGGATTCCTGACTGAAAGAAATTCAGCTAGTGAGACTGTAGAAACATTTGATGAGAAAGCCTTGCTTTGAATTCACTTACCTTGTTAAGTTAGGCATTAGTTGTGCTTTACTTTTATTTTTTTGTAACAAAATTCCGACTCTTATGCCTGAGTACTTGTAGTCACTTAAAATCTATCTATCATTCTGTAGTTAATAAACTTGTTTTATTGTTTTATCTAAATTAGTGAGCTTGGATTGAAGTGTTTGGGAAACTCCATTTGGGATAACAGGCTTTGTGCATATAATTTTCTATTATAAATGACGGACTTAATATGAGCTTGCATTGTCCAGGAGAGAGCTGAGCAGTACAAGATGTACATTTCTAGGGACAGTCTGAGACTGGGAATTTGCTGGTGCTGCTCTGTAATGTAATTCAAGGGTGGCTGGCTCTAGTGCACAGATAATATAACTGGAAGTAATTTACATGCTGGAGGCTGGCACCCCAGGTTGGAGAATTGAGGGGACACAGGTGTCCGCCAGTGCAGATTCTACCCTAGGTAATATCACACAGGGATCCCATTTTCATAGTGGATTAGGAACAGCTGCACTTTGGGTCCAATTTAGGCAGTAGAGTTTAGAGGGTTGTGGGCAAACATTTGCCGGATCCTGAATAAGCCAGGTGTCAGCTGTTTTTTTATCTTGCTTTTGCATGGGGATGTGTAAGAATCTGGAATTTGCTGGTCAAGTAAGAGGAGCAACATGTGTTGTCCATTTTGATGGTACAATGAGTTCACATGGGGCCAAAAATAATAGGATCCAGCAGGTGCCAGGTGTTGGATATGTGTCTTCTTAGTATTATTGACAGGGATGCATGGGTGTCTGGATTTTTACAGTACAGTTAGCACGGCTACACTCCTGCTGCTGGTAGAATTTTGGGGTTCTAAAATCCTGAGCAGGAACCAAGTGCGAAATGCATGTTTTTATGTTGCTATTGCACCATTTTGAAACAAGGTGGGATGGGGTGTTCACCCCACATAAGGTGGAGCAGGTTAAATTAGGTTAATGAACCTGACAGGCTGCACTTAGGGAAGAGACTGGGCATGAAAGACTGGTGGATGATGAAGCCTAGCTGACAAGTAACAGACAGGGCTGCCATAAAGTCAGGAAGTTGACAGCAGATAGGTGCTGCAGGGGAAATTGCCTGCAGTCACTTCGTAGAAGGGAGATGTGTTTGAGGCCATGGAGTTAAGTAGGCTGTAGTGGGAGGAGGGAGTTTGGGCTAGTAAACCTAGAGAGCGTGAGCCAGAAGATGTAGGAAGGAGTCCAGGGAAAGAGTAACAGGGTCTGAGAGCAGGCTGCAGTTGCTAGATATAGGGTCCCTGGAGTAGAGAGTGGATCTAGGTTCCCATACCAGCCACTGGGGAAGTGACACAGACTGGACAGTGGCGCAGAAGATTGCTTGGGATAGTCATCCATTGGGACTTTGATACCCTGGAAGAGAAAGACTGTAGTGACCTGGCTGGAGAATGGAGTCATGAAGGAATACCTTGAGTCTCAGAACGGGGGCAGCATGGTGTGAGGAAAGGGGCATTGGAACAGCCAGGAGGAGGTGCCCCAGCAGTGAGTGGACCCTGTGACACAAGGTCTGGATTTTGTGGTGCATTAGGAGCCGGTAATTTTTTTGTCTATTGAGACTGGAATTGGGAGATCGGGGTTAAAAATCCATATTATCCAGCTATTAGATCTATGGGTTTTTTCCATAGACCACAGGAATAATCTGAAGTAGGAATGTCCACACTTGTTTTCCATTTAGACATTAGAATCTGGAGTTAAAGGGCCAACATTTGGTAGGACCCATCTGAATCCAGGTGCCAGACTTTGGCTTTGGTGACACTTGTTCCAGGATGCATCAGAGGTTGGATTTTTGTGTGTGTGTATGTGTGTGTGTGTGTGCAGTTGGAGGGGCTAGACTTGTTATCTATTTTGTCATAGAGTTTGAGGGCTTGAGGCCAAAAATTGGCAGGACCCACATAGATCCAGGTTTTACTCTTTTCCTTTCAAAGGCAAACCTGTGGCACCCTATGGGAAATATTTTTGCTTGTATTTTGTAGCACTGTCAGACAGTAATCTATATCCTCCCTCAAGTCACTTTCAATATAGTGTAGGGTTTCAGATTAAATTTAGTTTAATTCTTAGAATCAAGCGTTTTTCACCGGTCTCATTCTTCTCTGAAGGGGTACAGTACTGTTAAATGGAGACCTTACAAACATTTTCTCTGATTCCTCTCAAGATTATTATAGACAGCTCCATCTCAGCATAAACAGATCATCATTACATTCTCTTCCTCCCACCCTGCCTTCACCTCACCAGGGGAAAATCCTCTGACGAATGTAAACTGGGAGAATGATCTTAAAGAAGAAAAGTGCACCAGCACCTTTGGATGCCACGTGCAAATGTTTCTCTATAGTGTATTAGGGGTGCCTCGGGGGGGGACGGCGGGGGGATTAGTAGAGTGATTTGAAATGAGTTTGGATATAAAGATGTAATTTGAGGAAATTATTAAAATGAGAAGTTGAGGGATTTCTTTTTGTCGATTACGATTTCTATGAAGATAATGCACCAATGCCTTATCATTGTGTAAAAGCCGCGTCTGAAGGAACAGTCCATTCAGAACAAATTTGTTGCGACAAGCTGCCTGTATTACCGGTTAGCCTTCACCACAGATGTTATCTTACAGATAGTGACAGTCCATTCTCCCTCTCCTTGCAGGACTGCTTCAATTCTCCTTAGCATCCTCTAGCCACAACGGCCTAATGCCTTTCAAGAAAGCATCAGATACAGAGAGAAGCCCTACTGGTCAGGTGCTTTGGGGTCAGGGCAGGGGAAGGAGAGCGTTACTTGGAGGACCAATTGCAATTTGCTTTTTTCCATATTTTCAAATCAAAATGACCTCCACTATATTTTTTCCTCTTCTTGCTTCTCTCTTTTTTAAGAAAGAGAGTTCAGTGCCATCTAGTGGGGGAGGGGATCAAACAGCTCAGTGCATGTTCTTGTTTACAGGGATCTGTGCTGCTCGCTCAATTTATTCAATGGTGAGAACAGCTGAGCCTTAATATTTCCCTTTTCTCTCTGGAAATCCTTTGTGCTATTAGGTTGCCAATGGATGAGGTTTAACTCAGCAGGGCTCCATCTTGTAGCCTTTGTGTATCTGCAGTCACTGGGACTCTTAGTATTATTACACTATGTTGAGAAGAAGCTCTGATCATTAGCCACTGTAATTACAGAGATTCAAAGACAAACCAAGAATTGAACAAAAACCAGACAAATGATTTGTATTATGGCAGTGGCTAGGACTGCAGGCAAAAGCAGGGCCAGGCCCCATAGAAACGGAGGAAAAGATATTCCCTGCCTTGAAGAATTTGCAATGTAAATCCAACTTGCACCAAGACCTAATGGCTACCAGGCTTGGGCTTCAGTGGCTCTCCAAAGGCAGCAAGCTCCAAAGGCTCCTGTGAAGTCCATCTACTTGAGGTTTTTGAGTGCACAAGCAATACAAGACCTAGCACAGATTCTATAAGATGGGATCTAGAACAGAAGGGAAGGCTGATTTTGTGGTCAAGGCACTGGAGATGGACTCAAGAGATGTGGATTCAATTCTTAGCTCTGTCCCAAACTTGCTGTGCGACAGAGGGCAAATCATTTAGTGCCTCATTTCCCTGCCCTTTCTCTGTCTTGTCTATTTAGATGGTAAGTTCTTTGAGGCAGGGACTGTCTCTTATTTAAAATTTGTACAGTGCCTAACACAGGAGTTCACTGTATGGGTTGTGGCCTGTTGGATGGACACAAACAGAAGTCGGGGGTTGTTGCCACCCTGCTCTTCCCGTGTTCATAGGATTGGCATACTGGCTAGATCTCAGCTAGCTGGAAGTCAGACACCATACCAAAAAGGGCAATGGTATGTAGAAAAAGTTGAGAACTGCTGGCTTAGCCTAAAGGGGCTCCAGTCTTGGTTGGAGCCTCTAGACTGTACTGTAAAATAAATAAGTAGTTCTTTTTTCATTCAACCCCAAATTATATCCATTCTTTTTCTACATGATCTCCCATCCTGTAATCCTTTACAGCCCTGTGTCACATTCTTTTTACTATATTTCAGCCAAAAAAACCAAAATGCTGTTACAAATTACATCCTAGTTTCAATTTGGTTAATAGGCTGCTATGTGGCAAAAATAAACAGATAATTTCACAAATATATTCGCATATAATTTGTGCTTTTTATGGAAAAGCTCATGAATTCTACATTCCTTCATGTAGTTCAAATTATTGCTATTGCACATTGTCATATACAGCAGCAGAAATGGTGCAGAATTCAGTGATTCTTTTCAGTGCTGCATGTGCAATAATCCAGAGGCAAAGTCTCCTCTTGGAAGACCAAAAGCTTCCCATTCTACAAATTATATAGTAAGACTGCATAGATATACATATCTGACACATTACAATGATAATTTTACACAGATTATAAATGTAATAGAGCAAATTTTACTCTAGTTAATTCATATAATCCATATAAAAATTCCACTAAAGGCAAAGACATTTTCTCCTAATTTTCACCAGTATAGTAGAGCAAAACTTGCTGTTTCCAGGTAATAAATAGGTTTCTAATTTGAGCAATAATATGACCTACCTTTACACACACATATACAGTTGCTCTACATCTGTAGATATATTACCAAAACACCTATGTTAAGGGTTGTAAATTTAAACACTCACAAATTAGGAAATGCCTGTATTAAGGCTCCCTGTGCCACAGTAATTTACCCCCCATGTGTATGTGTGCACAATATGATAGCTTTTAAGTACATGATGGCATACTATTTTCTTCTACAGGCCTCTAGCCTTATTCAATGCACAGCATGGATGATGCTAACTTAATATACCGCTATTCATCCTTTCATTTTATCCTCATCATTCATTGTGTAGTCCTATGCATTGTTTAATGCACACTGTCCAAAGTCTGCACTGAATACAGAATTATTAGTTTCCTCATTGGCTTTTCTATGGTCCTGTCAGTGTAACCTCTTAAATTCATTAATGTTTTAAAGAACTAACTTCAACAGCCATATGATATGATGAGATAGCAATCAATTTGCAAACACTTAGAAGATAAGGTGATGAGTAACAGTCAGCATGGATTTGTCAAGAACAAATTGTGTTCAAACCCTGATTTTGGACATCTACGCAGCGCTCAAAAATGGCTAAAATTAACCTCCCACAAAGAAGCCCTAATCACCATGGGGCATGGGCAACCTTAATTTTGGCATTTTCTAACTTCTAAGTCTGCCTTTGCAAGTTTAATAACGTTCTTCTAATAGTTTTTAAAACTGAATTCTTTCCATCGTTCCTCATGGCTGAGGATGAGATTCCCAAACCCGAGACGTTCTTTTTAGGGGACAACTCTGAGGAACTGTCCCAGATTGAGGTATCATCAGAGGAGGTTTTGAAACAAATGGATAAATTAAACTAAGAAGTCACCAGGACCAGATGGTATCCACCCAAGAGTTCTAAAGGAACTCAAACGTGCAATTGCAGAACTACTAACTGTGGTAGGTAGCCCATCATTTAAATCAGCTTCCGTAACAGGTGATTGGAGGATAGCTCATGTGATTCCAATTTTTAAAAAAGGCTCCAGAGGTGATCATGGGCAATTACAGGCCAGTAAGCCTACCTTCAGTACCAGGCTGTGACGGGGTGAATGTACCCCGCATTGGCCATAACCATTATGGGCGGTGGAAGTCCCATCCTGCAGGCCATGGTGGGCATGCTCCAACTGCTACCTCAGTATAGAAAGGAGCAGCTCAGCTCGTTCTAGAATGACTGCTGAGGAGGAAGGACATATGGCGGAGGAGCTGCTTATCAGACACAGCCAGAGACGCAGAGAACCAGGATCTCCAGAGTATCCAGATCCCCAACCAGAGTTAAAGTTTTGGGGGACTATGTGTGTTGAGGAGCCAGGAAGCCCCAACCATCTGTGGACCACCACACCAGAAGACAGGGTAGGAAGCAGCCGAGAGGCAGAGAAACAGCAGTGACTCCTGGGAAGAGTCTGTGTTGCAGACAGATTCCCCACTGACTCAGTGGTAAGCAATCTTGCCACTGCCAGGGCTCTAGGCTGGGACTTGGTGGAATAAGGAGGGCCCAGGTCCCCTTAACCTGGCCATCACCCGCCCCTGGTAGTGACCCTTGACTCTGGCCATTGGACCACACAGCCCTGATTCCCAGGGCAGCCATATTGACTCTGGCTGTTGGGCTGCACAGCCCTGATCTCCCAGGCAGTCAGGTGAGCTCTAACTATGGGGCTGCCATACTCCCCAACTCACCCCACAGAGGGATAGGGTGGATCTAACCTGCGACACAGATAATAAGACAGAAAATATTATATTGCCTCCTTAAAAATCCATGATATGCCCACATATTGAATACTGTGTGCAGATTTGGTTGCCCCATCTCAAAAAAGATATATTGGAATTGGAAAAAATACAGAAAAGGGCAACAAAAATGATTAGGGGTATGGAACAGTTTCCATATGAGGAGAGATTAATAAGACTGAGACTTTTCAGCTTGGAAATGAGACAACTAAGGGAGCATATGATAGAGGGTATAAACTCATGACTGGTGTGGAGAAAGTAAACAAGGAAGTGTTACTTGCTCCTTCTCATAACACAAGCACTAGGGGTAAACAAATGAAATTAATAGGCAGCAGGTTTAAAACAAACAAAGAAAGTATTTCTTCACACAATGCCCAGTCAACCTGTGGAACTCCTTGCCAGAGGATGTTGTGAAAGCCAAAACTATAACAGGGTTAAAAAAAGAATTCCATGAGTTCATAGAGGATAGGTCCATCAATGACTATTACCCAGGATAAGGCAGGGATGCAAAACCATGCTCTGAAGTGTCCCTAGCCTCTGTTTGCCAGAAGAGAATGAATGACAGAAGATAGATCACTTAATGATTACCTGATCTGTTAATTCCCTCTGAAGCACCTGGCATTGGCTATTGTTGGAAGACAGGATACTGGGCTAGATGGGCCATTGGTCTGACCCAGTATGGCCATTCTTATGTTCTTAAAAATTAAAAATTGAAAAAATATTCCTTCATGTGGACCACAAGGGTCACCAGCATGGTTTAGTCCTTTAGAGCCACAGGATAGACCGCTACCACTAGAACTAATGGAATAACTGGTAGCATTAAAAACAATGTGCGTCCGGTAGCACTTTAAAGACTTACAAATTTAATTTTTGCAGACATAAGCTTTCGTGGGCTGTCACCAACTTCTTCAGATGCCAGCATGGTAGCAGTAGAAGGTTATTGTCTTTGTGCGGACTTGCCTCTTGAG
>ML675616.1:92629484-92658569 GCA_007922155.1 Mesoclemmys tuberculata | reverse complement strand
TCATATTGGTCCCTTCTGACCTATGAGTCTATGAGTCTATGAATGTTGAGACTCAAGAGTAGTAGGTTCACTTCCGGGTTCTGTAGAGAACTGTGCTCCAGTGGGTACAGAACTTTCTGCCCTGTACCCTCCCTCAGCCTCTCCTGTCCCCTTCTGCTGGTATCCCTTCAGCTCCTGTCCCTACCTCTCTCTGTCCCCCTTCCTCTGCTCCCAGCTGCTGGTTCCTGCTATTTCTTCTCCCCAACCACTCTCTTGGACTCTTTCTGCTGTCACTCTTTTCTCTTCCTTACCCCTCTGCACAGGAGTCAAGTAGCTTTCTCTTTGTCCTCCATGCTGCCTGCCAGCAGAAGCACTCAGAGCACAGAAGAGACTGTCTCCCTGTTCTCAGTTCTGGTGTCTGATCCCACAAGAGCCCCAGCAGCTCAGAGGAGCAAGTGCAGAGAAATTCCTGCTCAATCCCTGGAGCCCTGGGCCAGAGCATGCTTAGTCACACTATGGGGATTGCACACATACAGTCCAGTCTGCATGTAGAAGCTACAAGGGGATGGAGTCATATTCACTGAGGATGGAATCTTCAGAGAAATTATCTGCTAAAATCTAATGTCTCTACTGAGCATGTGTAAACAAATTTTTTTCAAAGGCTTGTAACTTGGCTAAATCTGGACAAATTTTCACAGGGACATCCAAAAGCACATCCCTGACACCAGGGCAACCCCCCACAACTAAATTCCAAGTGCCTGCTCCAAAGCATGGGGTTACTAGAGCTTCTCAACAAAACAATTATAAGGGTTTTGTTTTGGTTTGGTTTTGGGGCTGGGGGCTCGGGGGCCTTAACATGGACAAAACAACCTATTTTTCTCCTATGCACCTCAGAAATGGCTGAATTGTTGCAGCTGAAACTTCCCAAAAAATTCAGCCCAAGGCAGACACCCAGCATGGGAAATTTTAACCCAAATGGTTAAAATTTGGCAAAGTTATAACCAACTGAAAACAGAATCTTATAATGGGAAGTGTCAGACTAACTTAGCTGTAGGCATTGCTATCTGCACTATCTATAAAAATTCAATCAACCTCATTATTGCAATAATTTACATTCAGAAGGTTATACGTGCAGCCAGAGACAGAAACAATGTTATTTTAAAGGAAAGTATAAATTCTCTAGACAATTTCACCACCAGCAGAAAACAACTCAATGACAGTTGTATTGATTTAAATGGAATAAAGGGGCCTAAAGAATCAAAGGCATTAACACAGCCCAAACTCTGACCAACATTAAAAAGTGTTGAACAAGATTTGAGATTTGGTATACAGACCTCAACGTGCTTAGTAACATGGAAAAAAATTAAAATCCTTTTAATCTCTTATGAAAGACACAGAAAAGAAGGAAAACCAGTTAAAGCATTTGAAGTGTAAATTATTAAATAAGGCTTTCATTTTAACAACATTCCTTGCTCCCTTTCGCTGAAGAGAGCTTTTAGAAGGAAAAACCTCTTGTTTGACAGTCTCTTAGATCAGTGATTTTTAATCTTTTTTCATTTGCAGACCCCTACAAAATTTTGAATGGAAGTGCAGACCCCTTTGGAAATCTTAGATATAGTCCATGGACCATAGGTAGAAAACCCAATGTCTTAGATAGCGTCAACGATGATAATAGCTGTCCGTTTTAAGGAAAAGAGAAGTTAGAAGAGATGGGCTGGATCTGCCATTGTTGCTGTTAAAGTCTGATCCCATTTCCTAGAAGACACAAGAAAAACACACAAAAGAGGAGAAAAAAGAACAGAAAAGAGTGCAGCTTCTGTCTCTGGTGTTGTCTTCCACTTGCAACCTCGCTGTTAGAGAAATACAGGCACAGCGCAGGGTCTTATCAGCCACTTCAGGACCCTGGCTTAATTTGTACCAATATTGAGTAGTTTAGGGCATTGCTTTTAGTTGCCTCTTTCCAGACACAGGTTTACAGCAGTGTTACAAAATGTGCAGTCTTGTCTGGCTAAGCTGACTCACATTTGGTGGGGGAGATAAAGTCTCAGATACCAGATGGAGTTTGAGATTCAGCTGGAACCAGCAGATGGCGATGTCATCTGCATCTCCCTTTCTGATGTGATCTGGTCAGGACATCTTTTAGGATTAGGACCAAGAAGTACTGGGGGTCTCAGGAGGTGGGGCAATGGCAGCTATGATAATATTTAGAGCTTTAGTAGCCACTTTTTTCTCCCCAAAATCTTTCTTTAAAGACCTCATAAGGGAGTGATGGATAGCATAGCCCATCCCCTCATTATTTAGTCCACCAATTAGGCCTAATTTCTGACACATCAATTTTGACTCCTTGATTTTCAGTCTCTCACTGTTCTTATTTACCAGGCATGATCTTAATACAGTCCTTAAATTATATCAGTAGGCCTTTTTGTTTGGTCCAATTCAGTCTGTCTCTTTCTTGCACCTTTTCCCATCAATGTTTGTTGTTATAGAGTGTTGTGACATTTTATGAACTTTCATTTTTTATAGTTAATTTGCAGTAAATTTGTAGAACCAATTATTACAACATGACACTCCAGAGAAACACTAATTTGGAAACATATGCATTGAAAAAAGAATAAATTGTCATACTTACAGGCACTATGATAAGCTGCATAATATTTTGGAAATGATTGTTCCACCTTTAAGGAGGTTGTCATTGTACACACCATTTTTTCAGACACAGCAAAGAGGAAAGCGCTCTGCCTGGGTCCCTAGATGCTGGGGTCCCTGCTGGAGTTGGAGGGAGGAGAGCACTGATCTCCCATCCCCCTGGCTGAAGAAAGGAGCCACTGCCTAGGGACTTAGTTGGAGCACACAGGGCTACAGGACTTGTGCAGTTTCCCTGCTGCAGCCAGGGGGACGGGAGATCAGCAAGGAGGGAGCTTCCTTGCTGAACTCTTTCTGTCTGGCTTCAGTTAGAGGGGGAGGGGGCAGAACAGCCAGGATCTACCATGCTTGAGGAGGGGCAGGACTCTAAAAATCAGGGCCTTCCAGTTTGGCCTGCAATTAGCAGGCCACCCTCCGTGACTTAGCTGCCAGGCCACGTGCTTCAGTGTGTAGTGACGGTCACTCATCTATACTAGTGCTTTGTCTGTGAGTGTGTGACAGACTGTGAGTAATGTGTAGGTGTAAAATAGTGAATGTAAAAATGAGCACAGTAGCATCAAAATGTTTCCTTTAAATATGTAGCGATTTGTAGTCCTTAATGGGGTCTACCTCATTACATTTTTTATGAGTTGATAGACTGGTGGCCTTCAGGGTTGTAAAAATTATATTTGTGGCTCTCGAGCCAGAAAGGTTGGGAACCACTGCATTAGACACTAGGCCCTAAAGCAGCTAATGAGTTCCCTCTAAATATTCATGCACACAGCTAATGACTGTGGAGATTTTACAAAGTCTCACAGAAAAGAAAGTGTGCAAATACGATATGTATAAATCTTAAAGGAAGGAATTATGTTGTACCATCTAACCAAGTCTTTAGGGTACAGTCCAATAGTTCAGCAGAAGGGCACAGGCAATAATCCCACAAGCAGGGGTTCAGCTCCATTTCTTGTGTTGTGGGCGTGATCTTGCAGTTATATCAGTGATTCTTGTATGCAACCTCATTGTTACCTGGCCAGATGGGCGGTCCATGTCCTCTTCTTTTCTAGTTTTCCCTCCTGTGTATTAGACTAGAAGACTTTCGTCTCTCCTGCATCACTCACTCAGATATTCTATTCTTACTGTTTCTATTTAAGCCTCCTCCCACAAACTTGCTCCCCAGGGCCCTCTCCCTAAGTCTGTAGTTCAATCCAAGCCTCCCTGTGCAGTGAGTATCTATTCACAGTTTACATCAACCTGAAATCAAAAGCCTTGCCTCCTCAAGGGCCAGTCACTCTTCCTGAGTTGCTTCCTATGGTAGCAGTGCCACAGGAGATGAATAGAAAAAGTTACAGAGAAGGTTCTTGCCCATGAAGGCCACCACAAAGAAGTTAGTTTTTAAACATTCAGCATTGCTGAGATTCACTAAAAAGAGGGGTTATTATTTTGCTGATTGAAATAAATTATTTCTTATAGAAATGGCAAGGAGAACATGGAATAATAGGAGAGGTAAGATACTGGAGCAGAAGAAGAGGGAAAAGTCAGGTTTTTTGGTTTCTCATCATAAGCATATATGGTGAGTAGGGATTCCTGCTCTTAAAGCTATATACACATTGCTATTAAATGTTAGGGCTCTCCCAGCCCTTTCCCAGGTCCTGGTTTTGTAGACAGAAAGCAGCAGGCCAGAGTTCAAAGTGCAGGCAATCAGATGTTCATTGGGGTTAACAAGCAAGCATAAAACCACAGCTCTTCACACCAGTCGCGCTTTCCCCGCTCCTTGGTAAACTTAATTATACTTGTAATGCCCACCCCTTGTACCACCTCTCACAATTTATGGTCATGTTCCATTCTGAAGGGTCGTGGGCCAGGGGCTTCAGTACCTCCTCCTTTGTACTCCATGGGAAGGGTAGGGAATGAGGTTATGTTCAGGCCACAGCCACCTTTTCTTTGGCTTTTAGTGTTTCTTCCTAATACTCCCCTCAATCCCCTTGCTCTTCCCAGCTGACTGCTTGACCTTTTCCTGGCGCCTGGCTTGGGAGAGTCAGAACTGTCCACCAATTATACATTTATATATCAAACCCCCACTGCACCCTGCAACCCTTTAACTACGTCTCTTATCTCTTCTCATAGTAAAAAAGAAAACCTCTCTGGCTGTGGGTAGGCAAAAATAACACAGTCTCTTTGGTCTTTGTTAACATATGCATCCCAAAGATCTGAGCTTTCAAGCAGGAAAGCTAAATTCTATATTACTATTTCTAACATTAAACATACTAAAGCCCGTTAGAAACTCCCGCTGAATAATTCATACCTTGCTGGAACACATCAGTATTTGGTTCAGATGCAGTCTTATACTTAAGGCACATCTGTACTGCTGTTAGTCTGCATCTGCTGAAAGGTCATTCTGCACAACCCCACAGGTGAATGGCTGTCACTGATGGCTACCGTGACATGATTTTTTTTCCACATGGCCACAGATCATATCAATGATATTTCATGCATTGGTCCACTGAGAAACAGAGCCATAGCCTAAAATTAACGTTTTCTCCTAGGAATGAGTATCACATCTGCATCATTCCTACGCCAGCTCCGAGTTCCCAATTCAATTTGCTGCTGCTATTGGCAACAAAAGAAAGACAAGGTTTTTGTTGCTTGTTTTTTAAACGTGATTCACAGAGGATCATGGAAAAATCACAGGAGGGACTGGAAGCCAGTCAACAAAACCAAAAACTAGCACCTGCCCAGAAAAGCAAGTTCTCTAAAAAGTTCCTTAATTCTAAAGCATGACTTAGAAGAGAGGTCTTCATCTTGTAGCCTGATCAATTATTACAATTATAAAAGTTATAGAGGTGCAACAGGCACTTGTCATGAATAACAGGTTCTTTTTCAGGTGGCTACTTGGTTAATTAAGAAGATGAAAATGGTGAAGCATACACGAATGTTATGAGCTTCAGTTAAAACAGACACATAATTGAAATCATAGGAAAAATCAATATATATAAGATTAAGTACAATAAAGTGGTTTCTTGCATTGCTCATACTCAAGTCTTACATTGTGCGTACTTATTTTTCCTCCCATAAACTTGTAAATGGAGATCACAAGAGGACACTGTGCCTGGCTTTCCCTAATGACCCAACAGTAGGCTGGATAACCGTATCTTTTATACACCTTTTTCTATTTCACTCACACATGTTCAGGACTATATCTCATAAGGTTTCGACCCCTGCCATATGTGGTATTCCAGCTAACCATAGTTAAACTTCTGACTACTGACAAGCTATTTGCATCAATGTCCCATTAGTTGTGTTATGTGAATGCAGTTAGCTGCATGGATACCTAATTGCAAAGGTACCCTAAGGTGCAACCATATATTTGTTTGTACTTAACCTAATTATCACACCATACCCTTCTAAACTAACACAAAATACATTTTGCTAACACAGAATATTTGTATTAGGTTATGCCAACTTCTGTTGGACCTAGGCTGACCAGCTAGCAAGTGTGGAAAAATCAGAGGGGAACAGGTGCCTATATAAGAAACAGCCGTTACAGCTTCAATAACTTCTATTATTATTTCAATTAGTATGGTTAAGAAATAGATTATATTTTACCCAAAACCATATACTCTCCAATATGAGGTTGGGGGTCAACAATCCTCATGTATCTTTGTTGGCAGTGGAGTACCAGCTGAGCATGTTCTCTCAATAATGAAAAAAAATTCTTTAAGAGCAGCTGACATCCAGGATGAAAAGCATTCTATTTAGAAACAAATCTCCGCTATCGCCTATGCTTTTGTATTTTACTCTTTTTTCTTTATTAATAAAGGTATTTGCATGAAAATGCATTCTTTGGCTCTTCAGAGTTCATCTATTCCTGCAGCTTTTTCTCCCGCATGTGAATCCCTAAGCATGTTGTGATATCACAGTTGGTTGCTGTGGAAATAATTAGATCACAAAAAGAGACTTATAACTTTAGGTGGGGAATATGCAGCAGGTAGAGATGAACTCTTACAGAAGGAGACCTAGTTTCTATGCAACTGGTTCCTTCTCTCTCTTTCATTCTTTTATTACTATTAAGGAAAGCAAATCTGTACTGCAGCAGAATTGCTACCTAGAATGGCTTTCCAAATGGTATCAGCAGCTCTATAAACCAACAATGAACTGAGATCACAACAAGGGTTAGTTTGGAACACACCATAGTTACCACATTTTTAATGGGAAATCTGATGTATTACAGTTATAAAGCTGACATGGAAAATGAGGCATCATTGTAAACCTATAGCAAGACATCTTTTGTTTAGATTAGCATTTTCCTATGGCACCTTTCAGACTTTTGAAAGGATGGATCATTTGATTACCTGTTCTGTTCATTCTCTTTGAAGCACCTGGCATTGGCCACTGTGAGAAGAAAGGATACTGGGCTAGAAGGACATTGGTCTGACCCAGTATGGTCATTCTTCTGAGATACCCAATGTTTTTACAATATGTTAGATCTCATAGCACAGTGACTGTGAAAGCAAAACCAGCAGTTGCCAGGCATTTTGGGGAAATGCCTATTCTCATTGCCTAGCTTGGAGAGCTGGGCTAGCCATTGGAGGTTTCCATGGGAGCCAGGGGAGGAGATCTCCCTTCTCGCCCTACACTTCCACTTCTACCTTTATGCTACAACAGTAACCCTTTTAGTTGTGCACGTATGGGGTCAATGTTGAAGACTCTGTGAAACAACAGCTCAATCATTACTGTGCTGCATCCAAACAACCACTGCATATGGTTGTTTGAGAACCCTTTCGGAGCTGGGCTCTACAGAGATGTTGGATGTGCGCACAATCCCTTGCTGCAGTCTCTAAAAATTCTGTTGCCTCCATGGTGCTGAACTACTGCTGCTTCAGGCAGGGCCTTCTGCAGCCATGAAGGAGGGAGCAGGAGTTGGAGCTCAACCACAGTTGATGCACAGGTCTTGGTGCTGGGAATCTGTTTTACTGAGAGAACTCCATGTCCTAGCCAACATGCGTTTCTCAACCTGGTTCCCTTTGAAATATTCCATAGACTCTGGCACCGCAGGGCAAGACAAAGGGTGCTTAGTTTAATGTCTTCTCAGTGGAATGGCATCTCTAAGAAGGCAGAAGCAAGCCCCACCCCAATCTACACTGCACTGCACTGCAGTGTCAGCACTAAATACAGTGAAACCAAGCCTAGTGTGGGATTGAACCCAAAACCTTCTCAGCAAGAGGCAAGATGCTGCCAACAGAGCTATGCAGACAGCTTTTATAAGCGTCTAACCATTCCAGGAGGGATATTAACTTTTCAGGGGAGGACATTCTCAAGTAGTCTGTGCTGTAAATAAAAAAGGGAGAGAGAGAACGTTATGTAATACAGCAGGGAGAATGGCGAGTTTAACATGCATTTGCAGGCCACCCGTGAGATTGCTGATGGCACACTTCTGTTTAGAACTCAACGGGGCTGATGAACCCTCTTGGATTTTTTGTGTGAGAAATGGTGACCTTCCTGAGGATTGTATCACTGAAACGCTTTTTTTAAACATTTGGCCAAACATAGTTAGACATGGACAGCTGGTTTCCTTCATTTTGGAAAGCCTTGATACACTTTCAGATGAGCTCTGCAAGGGATGATGGGATAGGAACTGTGAGAGCTTTTATCAGCACAGAGCCAGATGTCTCCGTTACGTCTTTTTCTTTTCAGTGGAGTCTGTCATTTTAATTTTTCCTTTCTTTTCCATGGCAATATTTTGTTCTGGTCGAAATGACAGGCTTTTGTCGCTGCTGCTTTTTAAAAGTTTTGTTGCACATGATATAAAATGCTGATAAAGTAACAATAGTACTTTCATACGTAACGGCCCATTTGATCTGCAGATGTCAAAGCATTTTACAAACCTCAAATATGCCTCTCCATTTGTAGCTGACAAGGCCGTGGGCAGGTGAAAGCAAGAGTTCAGCCAACAGTTACAGCTGGGCCGTCCATGGCAGGCAGAGTCCAAGAAATGAGTCAAAGGTCAGTACTGGAGGGACAGAAGCCAAATGCCAGAGCTGGAGAATAAACCAGACATGTAAGCCAGAGGCAGAGCCAGGAATCAGTTCTGAAGAGACAGAAACTGTACGCCAGAGCCAGATGATTATCCAGAGTCCTGAGGCAAAGCTGGGGATCTAAGCCAGAAGCGAGAAGGGACTGGAACAGGGACTTAAACAAGCAGCAGACACCGTATGACTGGAGCAGCTGCTGATCTACTGTGGGGGACCACGCTTATAAGCAGGGCTGCTAAACCAGCAGCAGCACCTCCACACTGATCACTGCTTGCAAATCACCCACATATGGAATACACATAGGGACCAGCTCTCCAAGGGGGCTGGAGGTTCTTTGAGATGTGCGGTTCCTATTTGCATTCCACTACACCCTCCTTCCCCTCGGCTTCGGACCCTATTGCACTGCAGTAAGAGGAGGAACTGAAGAGGCATTGACCCACACTGCCTCTTATGTTCTCGGTCAGAAGTATGGGGGAAGATGCTGCACATGTGTGGGTCAACAGACACTGCTTGGAAAAACTTCCAGACTCAGGCACATGGCGTGATGTCAGATAAGGAGCACACATCTTGAAGAATGTCCAGTAACAGTTAGTAACCTCCTCTTTCCGGGCCCTTGATCTAACCACAGGGAAACACTCCCTTCCTTAAATTTTAAATATCCTGTTTAAATCTATGTCGATGCATTAGGACATACATTTAAACTCTGAATCATTCTGCCTAGATCACATACATTTGGAGGACAGGGGATTTTTTGTATCTCACTTTATTTGTCCCCATTCATCCTCATATACCCTGTACTGTGGTGATCAACTAATCCATTCCAAATGGACTTTATGCAGTTCCCTCACATACAGTCAATACCAGTTCAAGCATCTGTCAGAGGGCAGCACTAGAGATATAAAGAGTGCTTGCTCTCTTTCCCCAGGAGGTGAGCATGCTATCTCCATGGCCCCACTGGCCTGGAAAGCAACGAGCTCAAGACACAGACACGCTTTGAAAAAATAATTTAGATTTTTCTTTTAAATTGAGGCTAGTCTTGAATCCCTAGCACAGTGTTTCTAATGGGGCCAAAGTGGCAATGTTTAATAGCAACTTCCTTCAGATTTCTTTCTGAAGCACTGACTTCAGTGAGTTATCTTAAAGCTACAATATCCTTCAAACACCCACCCAAAGATTATTGGTCTAATAAAAGATATTACCTCACCCAAAGACTGGCAACCTCCTAGTACAACACATTTTCCATAGTGGGATTTGCATTACTAGTTGTTCTCAGGGCCTAGCATAAATAACTGGAGAAGACAGCCCAGTTCAAGTTCATAAATCAATTCGGACCACACACAAAAAAATCAGAAATAATGTTTTGTTTTTTTAAAAAAGACTGCACTTGATACTCAATGCAAATTAACACCATGACCTAAGGATCCCTCTACGTGGATCAAAATACATCCTCTAATTTCAGTATTTAAAATAGAACCATTTTAGTTCATGCTGTAGAAGGCACATCACTATCTGCTATAAGCAAATTGATAGGGTTAGGGATATTTAGCCCATCCACAGTGGATTGTTTTACCATGATGTTTGATTAACCACTCCTTCCTATGCTCTACTCTGCCAATGCCGTGTGTCTTGATACTCCCCACATCTCTTGCTCCTAAAACGGTTCCCATGCTGAGAATATCCACCGTTTTTATGCCCCATGTAAATTCACTCTCCTTCAGATCCCTCTTCAAGACTCACTTTTTTTGGTCAGCTTTGTACTACTAACTCTCATCCTAGACATTGTCCACAAAGCCAAAAATATTACTTTATTAAAAACCAAAAGCCAAGGAAGTTCTAAAAAGACATGTTCATAACACTCAGCATTATCTTTCAATCTTTCTTTGTTGTCATCCTCCAATACCTCCCATTCCCCGTCCCTTTTAGTCTTTTCATCCCTTACTGCGTCAGTCTAATTTAGATTATAAACTGCTCAGAGCAGGGACACATCACTTTATTTGTCTGTAAAACACCATGGACACCTATAGTACTGCATCTTCTTCAAGAGATCACTCCACTGTAGAGGCAGTTGACAACCAACTTCCATCTTTTGCAGTCATGACAAAGTTGTAAAACTTCCACCCTTCTTTGAATACCAGTCCATCTGATGACATTTCCAATGTAACTGGCTTTCTTTCTTCTTCTTCTTCCTGGTTTTCCTGTGACCTTGCCTGATAGTATGAGTGCTGAAAGTAAGTCACTCTGTGATCGGCAAGCTACGTGCCCACAAAAAGATGTCTTTTACCTAGGGTCTCAAGTAACTGTACTCTTTTTTAATTCATCCTTCTCATCTCTTCTTCATTCGTAGTTTTGATTATCCAGTTAATTTTTTAACAGTGTTCTATAACACCAAAATTTGAATGCTCTGATTCTTCTCTGGATCCTTTTTAAATATCCAGCTCTGACATCTGTATAGAAGAGCTGACCATACATAGCACTTCATCATTCTAGTGCAGATGTGTAGTTTTAAATTTTGACAGCACTGAAGTCTTTGGATGTTGTTGAATATAACCTTTACAAGCTGTATCCCTCTCTTGATTTCTTCATCACATCTTCTGTCTGAGGTTGTTAGACCCCCTAAACAGAGGAACCTATTCACTTGTTCCACCACTCAACCCACAAAGTAGAGATGTTGCCAACTTTGTGCATCGCTGTTTACTACCTTACTTAGAACTGCATACATAAAAAATAAAAGCCTGATTAAAAACAAATAGCCCTACCCTGTGCTCTCAACACCATTAACTTCAGGGAATGGGGTGAAATGTAAGCCATGTGAACCCAGTGTTTCTTTATCCCATATCTTCCTGTGTCAGAATGGAGGTGGATGAGGAATATAGGAAAGAATGCCAAGGAAACATGGGCATAGAAAAACTTACTGTCATTACCACCTTCTATCTTGGTCAACAAAGAACTAAGCAAAGAGACCGTTTCTGTGCAACTACAGGAGCTGATGATAAAGTACTAACCAAGTGATCATCCATGCATTATATCATTAGCAATGGTCTCATGTGGTAGGAATTTTCCATTCCATCCCATTCATCTTACCAAATGGTTAATGATCTTGGAATCCAACTAGGACCACAGAAACAGGAGCATGATCACTTGTGGACCATTGGGAACAATTCTGTATGTGGATGAGTAGTGTGCCAGAGCCTGATAGGTTGTCCGAACAGTGCTTAACACTATTGTAGGCAATTCACATTACTACACTTCTTGCCTATAGTAAGTACTACTGTACTTAATATAAACAAGACCTCAGGAAGAACAAGTTCTACAGGCAGGAGTACTCTGCCGATAATCTACTCCACTAGTTCCTTAAAGTCTAGAAACTAGCAGGTCTTAAACTTCTTAATGGAAGCTAGACAGAGAGAAGCAATTTCTCAAATGACTGGGTCTCAGACCACTACAGCTTCACAGACTGTAAAAATTACCTTACTTTCCAGGTGCAACATAACAGGCACTAAGTGCAAACTACATTTGTGCTTTATTGACTATTGTGACTGTCTTCATATATGATTGTAGTGACTAGCTGAATGGGGCCATAATCCTGTGTTCTTTGCATGTTACCATAATAACAATTAACGTGAATACATATAGTAATAATGAGTAGAAAACAAGTTTTTACTTTACTACTAGTCTAAACATTTGTTTTGTGTTTTGTTGATAGAAAGAACTATTGATTTGCAAACAGAAATATATGCCCCGATTCTGCAGTTATGTACATGCTTAAGTGTATTCTCAGTCCCAGGGTGGACCACTTGTGCATAAATTTAAGTATGTGCATGCTTGCAGTAGAGAGGCAACACTGACCGACTCAAAAGGGGGAAGATCTTTCTAACAGGACTGCTTCCTGATGGAGCCAGTGGCACAATGGATCAGAAGCCACATTTGAATCTTGAGGCACAAAATGTTGCAGCTTTTATAACGTAGCAGTTCTAACTTTAGCCGAATGCATTAGATGTCCCTTGCCTAAAATTACCCTGCTTGGTTTCAAGGTAAGCAGACACCATGGTGATTACGCTGTGTAAAAACTTAAGAAATAGAACCTTTCTAGTAGGTGCTTTTTTAGGCCAACCACCGCTGCAAGGGCAATTGGAAATGGAAAGCACCCCTTAGTTAGCTCATCTAGTTTGAGCCCGGCCAGCGTGGGATTGTTGTGTGTCATCTATTTGCTCATTCATTCTCCTTTTGGTAAGGCGGTTGTTCCAAGCAGGTCCATCCCATACTGCAAAGAGTGGCAGAAGGCCTGTGGCATCTAGTGGAACTCAGGAATTAGCTTGCAGGCTGGGAGCAGGCCGATGCCACGGGGCAAAGCGCGGGGTGCTGAGCATCGTGCAAGCCGCCCCTCTGCCCCCTTCTACGGGAATGCACCGAAAGCGCTGCAGTCGGGGTATTGCACCCGTCCCAGGGCCAGGGCCAGCCAGGGCCAGGGCCCGCCCCCTGCGAGGGACAGAACCAGCCCCTCCCTTCATGCCCGGCCGGCCAGGCCAGCAGCAGGCACGCGCGAGCCTGGGACGAGATAGGCTCCGAGCACCCGCTCCACCCTCGCACTGCAACACCTGCCGTACGCTGACGTCACCCAGAGTGCGCGGGTGGAAGGAGGCTCAAGATGGCGGCGTCCATAGAGCCCAGAGCGCATGCGCACATCTACCAACCCTCTCCGTGCGTAGGGCGGTGACAGCCGGCGGCGGCCCGCTGTTGCAGGCCGGACGGCTAAGCGTGAGGGGCGCTTCCGGCGGCGGAGACGGACTCAGGAGAGGGCGCCGGATGTAGGCGTTGCTGGGGCACTGACTGGGGCGCGGGGCAGAAGAGGTGAGAGGCCGGGCTGGGGGCCTGGTTAAGGGGGAAGCGGGGCCCGGGAGACTGGTCGCAAAGGAGGGGGCGGGGGGTCGCGTGTGAGTGCGATGGGGGAGGGGCTGGTAAGGCGTGGGGCTCCTGTGCGTGTCTGTAGTGGGGGGAGGGGCTGTTGGGAGTGCGGGCTCTTGAGTCGGTGGCAAGACGGGGTGTGTGTAGGGGCCCCTGTGCACGCTGGGCGGAGATGGCGGGGAGCCCGTCTGTGCGCTGGGTGGGGTACAAGGCGCCCCCCACCGAATAACGTAGTGTAGGGGTGACTTGGTTGGCCCTGAAGCGTGTCAGTCCCGGCTGTAGTCATCGTAGGTGCAAAAGGCACCTGTGCACCTGATCAGTTGCTGGTAGCGTCTCTGCTGAAGGCCGCGCCCATATTGTGCTTGGTGGATTTCCACGTCTTCAGCTCCTCCTCGTCCGCTCTGCCTGAGAAGCCGCCGCCCGGGGAGAGGACCTGGTACTCCTGCTGCTTCAGCACCCAGAGCTGTTTGAGGACGTGGTAGAAGTCAGGGGCCGGGGTAGTGATACTCCTCCGGGAAGAGCACCAGCCCCATGTGCTCCCGCAGTGCCCAGAGCCACTCCCGAACAAACTGAAGTGTATCAGTCGTTCCCAGGCACAGAGACGTGGTGCCCTGGCCTCGTTAGGAGTACTGCAGGCTTTTGCCATCGGCGCTCTCCAGGGCATCCATCTGACCTGGCACCTCGAGGCCGTGTGAGTTCCTGATGGGGCAATGAAATGAAATGCTTCACTGTTTAAAATGAAATAAAAATAAATTTACCTTGACTTTAAAGAAAAAATAAAACAAGTGAAAACATTTCTGTTAAATAACATTAGTATTCTAACCCAAACCATTTATTCTTGTTTGGCAAAATCTAAACTGTCTCCCCTACCTAGATTGCTAGCGTCCTTTCTCTCTATGGAAAGCACTTGAAAATAATGCAGGCCCTTTAGAATGGATAGTAATCTAACATTAGAAACTTAGTTCATATTTTATCAGAAGCTGTTGGAAGGAGACAGGTGGTTATTGCTGATGGGAGTTGAGCTCTCCTGCTTCTGGCCCTCTCTTGTATTGTCGCCTCTCTAAAGACATGGTTCGGTTAAAAATTATATTAATAAGGGAGAAATAATCCTGGGGTGTGCAGGCCTTTTTAAAGACTGTACTGTGGGGGCCAGGGTGGAATGAGGGGGAGAGGCATTAGTCAGAGCAAAGGAGTTAGCAAAAGAATGTTAGATTTAGTTTAGTGAAAACCATCAGAAATAGAGCATGCTTGCTGTGTGGCAGTGTTGGGGTTCTGATTAACGAGCTTAGCTTATTTTGACATCAGGTATTAATAAAATGTTACTATTCCTGGAATTGTTCATAGTTCAGACTTTGCACCCTCCTGCCAGTTCATCCTTAATAAAATTTGGAGACTAATTTGATTATACATATAAACTTTGCTCACTGATTGAACTTGTTTTCCTTTCCTGTTCAGCAGTGAAAATCAAAAGTAATTTCTAAAGAGGGAAAAGGGAACAATTCTCAAGTCTATCAGTGAGCAAAAATTGGAGAGAGACAGGCCAGTATACCTGTCAAATAAACACAGAAGCTCAGAGGACTATAAAACAAGAGTTCAGCTGTGTACAAGTAAAAGAGAAGAGAGAAGTAAAACACTGATTTTTTTTCCAGATGTGCCCAATACCCACGAATTCTATTGAAGCTACAAGCAATCAGCACCTCTTAAAAAAAGATCAACAAAAACTGTCATCATCATAATAAGCAAAAACTGTCTTTGGTCTTTCACCGCTTATGCTCAGACTTTCCATCTGTTTCTCACAGAGCTTCAGGTCACCAAGGAGACAGTCTCTGGATAGATCTTCAGACATTTGAGGGAGTTTTCAACCTTTACTCCCAGGTATTCTTAAATTGGATAGGATTAGCTAAAGATGCCTACCTTGGATTAGGCTATTTAGAAGATCCCAGCAGGGACTATTCAATGAAAAGCCCATCACAAGTCTGCTGTTTTGCATCATCCAGGAGCTAAAAGTGGTTGCCTCTCTCCTGGCACAGTGGAAAAGGCAGATTGGAAAGGGTTGGTTGTGGCATAGTAGAATGCATTGGTATCTGTGAAAGTGATCACTGCAAAATAATCAGTCCGATGCTCCTTTTTTTAGGTCTGACCTAGAAATGCAGGACTTCAGGATTGTTCAGAAATGGCTGTTGCTGTGATTCAGCATGGCTCTGATGTTCTCCAGCTGCTGGAGAATGAGAGCTGCTGTAACACAGGAGAGGTTTAAGTTAACTCTACCATGTGTGGCACGTGGTTATGATAAATTGAGATGCTGGACTGCAGCCATTGCAGAGCTGCTTTCTTCTCACATCAGGATATTGCTTTGCCTTAAAACCTCTGACACTTTGCTTGCCCTCCCATTGTGGTTCTTCTCATGTTCTTTTTTTACTCAGAACACTTCATTATTATTTGGGTGCTGGACTCATTTCCGCCCCATTTCATCTAGCTATTTAGCCTGAGTAAGAGCAAACCTAAGGACGCAATTGCACACCAGCTCCTCCACTATGTAGAAGTCCATAGGTGGGGTCATACTTCAAGATAATGTTATTGAACTAAATTAATTGGGAACATTTTGTTTAATCTACTAGGCGCTGTCTGTCTGTTGCTTTTATAAACCTGTTTCATATTTTATTAATCTTTCCTCTGGTTGGTTTCTGGATGCAGTTGTGAAATGCATTTAAAAAAAGAACAAGGGTTTTAAACTTTAAAGTGAATCTAGTGCTTATGAAAGAAGGGTGATAGCTCTGGAGATTGAAACCATCACAATATTCATCAAACAGGTGTGGTATGAGCAGCACATGGGGTTTAAAGTCATTACTGGATCGTGGGAGTCCTATGTGATTTTATTCACTAATCCCAGAAAACATAAATTTCTGAAACTCCACTGCAGGAATATCCCAAGCAGAGGACTATACCTCTGTGTTTTATATACAATGCTTCCCCAGTTCAGCTGACTGCAATAATAGAGAGAAGCAGATCTAATCCTCTTCTGTGTATGTGCTATTCCTCTTTCTGTAGGATTGACAGCTATAAACAGGAGTATCAAAGCAACCTGCTGCTGAAGGCAAGACAAATAAAAGGGCTAGTCTTTTCCTTCCCTCCCTCTCTCATTTGCCTCTTCTTGTGTAGCTGCTTCCCCATTGATCCCAGCAAGTAGAGTGAAACTAACAAGGATTGTCATGTTCATTAAATGGATGGTAGCAGCTTGAGTGCCATTCTGTGAGGAAGAACAAATTTAAATAGGGAAGAAGATGAGGAAAGAAATGGGGAAGGAGAAGAGAAATGTGAAGACAGGAAGAGAGCTGAAGAAAAATGTCAAAGGGATCATTGGGGCAGTGAGAGAGAATTGCTGTTGTGGTCTGGCAGCAATGGTTAAACGTTTGAAGTTGCTCTCTCTGAGAGCATCTTATATTGTTCTAGAGATTCCATTTGGCTGGCTGATGGAGCGGAGGTGAGGGACCCTGGAGGGGGGGTGTCCTTGGTTGGAGGGAAGTTTTTTGGCAGGTTGGGTCTCAGGAAAGAGAAGGCAAAAATAGAAAATTGGATTTTCCCCTTCCTTTGCCTTCCTCCTTCCCCTCCGCCCCCCCAAAAAAAAATATGTAGGTGGGGGAGAGAGGACAGATAAATAAATAAATAAAATAATAATAAATAAATAAAAGGGCAGATATGAGGGGAAATTGACAGAAAAATATGTTGTGCTTATGCTTGATATCCAAAGATATAAGCAATGGGAGAAAGAAATGGAAATATGAATCTTCTAACTATTGAAATCTGCATGTTTGATGCCTACATATCTTTTGTGGACCTGGGCCTGAGTTTCCATACCATTTAATCCATGGCTTCTCTGCAGTGACTACCAAATTAAGTGATGACTCTATATGGAGAACTGTATATTAGGAATTAGACTGATTTTATGTAGAGCTAGGATGACAAACCTCAGACATAGATATGTGTTTTATGGTTCTGCTAATGACCTTGATGTTGGGGTGGTCGGGTGTGTTGCAATGGGAAATGCAGCCTCAGGCATGTAATTTGTGGGTAAAAGAAAGGATCACACTGGCAAATATTTGGGGTCCTGAAACATCTCAGAGAGCTGCAGTTTTTCCTCTTCCTTCTGTAGGGAAGTGTGTACATGTGTGCGTGTCCATTCTTTGCCTGGAGATGTCTGGTCTTTCCAGTTATGCCTTGCGAATGGCCCGCCTGAGTGCCCGGATATTTGGAGAAGTTATCAGGCCAACAGACAGCTCGTCCATGAAAGTAGTGAAGCTGTTCAGCGAGCAGCCCCTCGCCAGACGGAAGGAGGTATATGATTGGTATCCCCCTCACAACACCTACTTCTTCCTCATGAGGAAACTCCGCCTCTTTGGCCTCTACAGGTGATTCATGTGTGTAATGGGAGTGGGGGAGAGATGACGGGGCAACAAGGAGTTGTGGATTCTATTAGGGGTTTGTTAAAGAAGCAGCAGAACTATTCAAAAGGTGCAGTTCAGAAGACAGCCCATAGAAAAAGAAGCACTTCTTTTTGCTGTTTGGTGTGGGAAGAATAGAGTAGAGTAAAAATGTGAACTGGTGGTTTATGTAGTTTTTCTTGTTTGGGTGAATTGAGCTTTTTGTGGGTGAGAGTTCGTAGACCAATGGGTACTGTTAAGCAATTGCATGTCAATATGGGACATGCTTTTCTAGCTATTAGGGGGAGGGGACATCTTTCTCCATTAGGAAGGAATTGCTTTGCAAATTTGGTGAATGATGGATGTGATGTCTGTCTGCAGAACAGAAGCGAAGTCAACAATTACGGGGTGTCCAGATCTTTCAAGGAGATGCAAAAGAAGTAGAGCATGTTAACACACACCAACTGCTAAAATACACTTACTCTGTGCTTATGGCCACTTCAGCACCTAACCTTGAAATTTAGGACGGAAGCCTTTGGTGATGGCTGAATTTTCTTTGTTTTAAAAAAAAAACAAAACAAAACAGGTCACCTTTAATCCATCCAAAATGACAGAAACTTGATTTTCAAATATAGGAGGACAAAATCAACTAGAAAAATATATTCAAGCTTCTAAATGAGTGTTACAATTCTGAGTAAGAAAGCAGTGAACTGATTATTTGTAGATGTTTTTGAGCAGCTGAATTCAGTCCTTGCTTTGGTTAAGTGGCATGGAAATTATAGGAGTTTCTGTAATAGGTAGGATTAGTTTCTATTGCTATTAGGATACAGTGACCATCCAGGTGTTGCCTGCACTGTTGGGAAGAAGTGTAAACACCACTTCCTAGAGTAACTTCCTCTTGGCACAAAAAGCCAAACGATAAGCTGTGCTCCTTTAAGAGTTTTCTTTCTTGTGTGTGCTCAGAGAGGTCTGCAGTCGCTCAGGCGTACTATTCAGAAACAAATATTGTGGCAGGCAGCAGGCATTAGACACATGTGGATAGAGATCAAGGAGGCCTGAGAGTATTTCATAAGCTTTTCTGGAAGTATTACAAATAGCAGTGCAGCAGCCTTAAACAAACTTGAGGTGCTACTACCAGATTTTCCTACACTTTCCATTGCCAAGTTACATTTGAATGGGAAATGGAATGGAGTTTATTTAAAGGGTTCTCCAGGATGTTTAATCCAGTCCTTCCCACCCCATTCACTTTTTACAGCGCCAAGTGCAGGAGGGTCCTGCTTTATGACTGGGGCTCCTACTCACTATGATAATACAAATACATCCACCAGTGGGATTCTTTATTATTTAACTTCCTCCAGAAGCCATCAACGAAATCAATTGAGAGCAAGCTCCTCGGGAGCTAATGACCTGAACTTGGGTCCCTGCCTGGCATTACAACATGAGATTAGGCTTCTGAGCTAGCTTAGAAGGGGGAAAGTCTGATTTTTGCCTCTTGTTGATTTTATATTTTACTTCTCTTTTTGAGCACAATGGATCAGTAAATACAATGTAAGAAATATATAGCATTTGATGCTGATAAAGGCAACCTTGTTAATTCCATAAGTACTGAAGCAAATCTTTCAAATTATTCTGTGTTAGCAATATTGTTGCGAACCGTAAATGTAAGGAGATTCAATAATTGCCTCTAGCACATCTGGAGAACCACCAGACTTGTCTGGGAATAGGTCTGGGTTTGGGGGCTGGAGAGCATTGGATAAACAACAAGACTGAAAGTCAGGAAATCAAGATCCTATTTCTCATTCTGTCACAGACTTGCTGTGACTTTGAGCAAGTCCCTTCACTTCTAAGTTTTGGTTTCCCCCACCTTTGAAAATGGAATAACATGACCTCACGTTGGTGATAGGCATAATTCCTTCATTTCTGTTAAGCACTTTAAGATTCTTGAACTGAAAGTGCTGCTGTAATGCAAAATATCATGTTTATTTGCCTCTTGATGTAAAACACTGGGATAATGTACATGTTGTATAATGTTTAGTTTACTTTTCATCTTGCTGTATGTACATTTCTCCTTCAAGATGGGGATCTACCATTCTGAGTGGGAAATATTGGCAGCTAGAACCCACTGCCCTTTAGTTCTTTTGGAAGGAGTTAAATATAATCCTCTTCCCCTCCTTCCTCCGTCCAGAGACGAACATCAAGATTTTAAGGAAGAGATGAGACGGCTGAAGAAGCTCCGTGGTAAAGGAAAACCCCAGAAAGGAGAGGGAAAGAGAGCTACCAAGAAGAAATAGTGCCACTTTGAAAATGCCAGCCAGAGGCGTTTCTGCATGCAGCTGAATTCATGTGCGGAGTGGGTGTATGCAGTCTGCCAGATATTATGCTCTGAATTGAACTCTGTTTTTACTAGGTCTCTCCAAGCACTCAGGTTTTTGTGGGATGACTTTTTTTTCCCCACCAGTGACTGTATGTATGGGAATCATTCAGTATGTCCCAGCATGTGGTGGTGATGAGTTTGGTTTCAGTTGCTGTGGGAGCCCTTTTCTACTTGAATCTGTAATAAAAATCTGGTCTACATTTTTGGTGTACACATCTGCTGCTTTCAGTCCTTGTTTCTCTGGCTTTTCACTTTCTCCAAAACATGACACGTTTCATCTTCCTTAAGTACATCTTACCTGCTTAAATTTATCCCAGTGCTGTTTGGTTCAGACTCAGTCAGAATGATGCTTTCTGCTACTGTGTAGCCTGGAACATCAATTTATAATGCAAGCAGCTTCACTTGCCATACCCTTTGTCTTGACAGTTGTTTTTATGTAATGCTAGAAACAATTCATTTGCATTACGCACTGGACGGCACTTCCTAGTCCCCTGCCTGCCACAGCACTTTCATTGTACTGTGCATAATTCTATCTACAGGTGATAGAATCCTCACACCACAATTTCTAAGTTGCTTCCAAGTTCCCATCCCTACCAAATGAATTATTCTGTTTAATATGTATTGTTTCCAAAGGCAATCAGACAAGGATGTTTGTTCATCTGTAAGGACATGGATGTATCACTCCACAAGGAAACCAACTCTAGTTCATTGGTATTGGGAGCACCTTTCTAGGTAGGCTCCTGCAGCATTCTCAATATTAGCAACCATGGGTCATGTTACCCTTCTTTTGTCTCTCTTCCTGTCTATTCTTTCCCTTTATGTGAGTTCAGCAACAGAAGACACATCCACATCTGTTCCTCTTGTTCTTTGTGTTTTAGGTGTGCTTTTCTGTTCCTTTTCCCACTTTACATGCTGTTGCCTTCTCTGCTAATATCATGGCAAGCCTATACACCTAGTTCTCTCCCTTTCCCCACCCACACAACCTACTGCTAACAGTACTCCCTTGGTTGCCTCCCAGGATGTGACAAGTGACTTTAACTTGGCCCTCTCCTGCTAAAAGGCTGATGTGCAAGGTGGGGGAGAATGTAGTATATAACAAGCCTTCAGTCTTCAGAAGGTACCTCTGAAATAAACACCTTCTGCAGACCCTGAAACATACAGAAACACAGGGAATGTAAAAAGGATTGGGAGGCATACTCCTCCCTGTGTACCTATACCAGATGCACTGGAGAGTGGGGGTAGCCTGATAGGTGTGCTTCAGCGCATGATGCCCCGTAGATATCGTTATGTAGATCTGTGCATTCAAAGTCCTGTCAGGGTTGAGGTTTTATAAAGACAATTCAGTGATACGGCTCCTGCAGTGTACCCTCAGTTCCTTGTGCCCTGTAGTGCTGTGTATAACTGTACAGAAAGTTTTGTGTGTATCTTGTTTGTTAATCCTCATTTCATGGGTTTTTCCCTAGCAAACAGTAGTCAGCTAGGTTTTTTCTCATCCGCATGTGCGTACAAACACGTGTGTGCTTAGGGTGCTGAGATCCAGTTGAGGAGGAGATTAACTTTTTGTTGACTTCTGAGCATTTAAAATCTCAACTAATTTATTTCTTTCAATTCATACTACAATGTACATATGAGCAGCCATCACAAGCTCTGGCTACCTTTGGCAAACTTCTAAAAAATAAAATAAACCAACTCCAGCACTTACATGTAAACAACCACTACCCTCCTCTCAAACCTCTCTCCCTTCCCCCCCCTCCCCAACTCCCTGAGGGCAGGGAGAAGAGATGGTTTTTGCAGCATACTTTGAAGATTAATAAACTTCAGGCTATGAACTGAGGCTGCAGGACAGCAAGTTTCAAAGCATGGGTTCCCCCCAGAAATCACCGTCAAGCAGCCCCATATCTTATCCTAATGGAAATCTTTATCAGAAACATTTATATGGTCTCTTTTACTGTAGTAGCAGAGCACCTCACACTGTTTAATACATTTATCTTCACAAGGGTCCTGTGTGGTAGGAAAGTATAACTTTCCTCATTTTACAGATGGAGCGCTCTGCAGAGACAGAGGAAGAGTCTAAGGGTGCATCTACACTGCAATAAAAGACCAGGGGCTCGGCCACAGCTGCCCCTGGTCAGCTGGCTCAGGCTTGCAGGGCTAAAAATTGTAGTGGAGCTGTTTGGGCTCCAGCTGGAGAAACCCTGTGAGGGGTTGGGTCTCAAAAACGAGGCTCCAGCCTGAGTCCAAATGTCTACATTGCAATTTTTAGCCCCGCAGCCTGAGCCCTGTGAAGCTGCCAGCTGACCCAGGGTCTGAGACTTGCAGCTGTGGGTTTTTTATTGCAGTGAGGATCCCCCTTGTATAAACTTTCTTAGACCAGATCTACAGTGGTTTTTATAGGGAAAATACCTTGCTTTGATACATACCTGAAATAACGTCACATCTGTACTCCAACTCTTGATGGTGACAAACTCTATTCATTGACCTTTGAATAAGTAACTTGAGGACCGAATGTCTGCTTTCATCTGTGTCCTGAACAGGTTTATCAAGGTATCTTGGGCAAGTTTTATCATGAGATACGAGGGTCACTGTCAGTTTATTTCAAGTGAGGAATGATGGTCAAAGGAAGTGTGACTTGAGATCTAGCAAAGCATTACAAAGTATAAAGAATATGTTTCTCTATATCTGACATTCCAGCCTTGATCTTTACAAGGCATTTATACTTTTGTATGATGACAGTAATAGCAACCTTGAGTTGCTCAGACAGAATATTTTGAAAGGTAGCAATGTTCAGAAAGAGGTTTCATGGGGCTCTTTAAAACTTAGTTGTTTGTATCAGAATGAGAGAGTCACAGGGTGACTGGCCCCTTTAAAAGGGAGCAGGGTCCAGTACACCTAGACTCATTACCTGCTGCTCAATAAGGCTTACAAGAAGGCAACTGGGCCTTTTAAGGGGTTGGGGGAAGAGACAACTGCAGGTGGCTGTCATATGTCTGCAGAAACTGCAGCCAGTAAGAAGGCTTCTGAGTCTGCAAGAGAAAAACACCAGTTAGGAGGGCTTGTAGAGAAGGCCAAACTGTAGGTAAGAGGTGCTGGAAGACATGCTCAGGGAGGAGAAGCTGTGCCCGGCTTGGAACTAAAATAGAAGGTTTGAACTCTGAAGAGAAGACAGAACCTCAGGAAGGAGTAGCTGTGTCCTGTTTGGGACTGGGATAAATGAAATGTACTTTAAAGAGAGGACAGGCCCTCAGAGAAGAAGGACAGAGCCCATCTGAAACCAGAATGAAGACTTCATATGTTTAAGTTTTCTTTTTGAAAGACCTCATGCAGGACTGAACAAATTGGACCCCAGAAGAGGGAGTGTGTGAATATCTGGCCTATGTGGTCTTTCTAAGGGGCCCTGACTGAAGGAGAAACTGAGTCAGGGTGCTGCCAAGCCATATTTGGCCAGAAGGCGGCACCACAGGGCAAGTACTCCCTTTAACAGAGACACATTGGAAACTCTTTTTTGAGCAAAATAATTGACCTTGTAGGGCCCAACCTTATTGGATCCAGTGATGTCTGTCTTTTCAAATCTTGCATATCCATGCAGACTTCTATTATATTGTAGTCTAATAAATGCATGTTTCTTTTGGAAATAGTGAAGAATTTAAAATAAATACTGTTGTGAGTGAGCCATTGCTAGCACCCTTATTATTGAAAATATGGGACAAATTGATTATTGATAATTTGTATAATATTATACCAGTAACAGTAGGGACAAAAGAACAAGTAGAACTGTTTTCATACCCTAGGCATGTGTGCTGCGTTTGTGATAAATAGTAACGTTAAAATAATTCACCCTAAGGGGCAGTGTATTCTATTCTACTAGTTTGAGCACAGAATTGAGTGGCTGTCCTTAGTTATGCCAATGAGTTGCAGTGTACAGTCTCACTGTGGCTAAGTTTCCCCATCTATAAATTGAGAATAATGTTTACCTACCTCACAGAGGTGTTATGAGGTTAAGATGCTATCTGCACTGATGGAGCCCCCTTTAAATAGCAGCTTTGCCTGTCTACACTAGGGCCTGCCCTTGTGCAGCTATGCCAATGGCTGGCTACTGATGGCTGTAATTTGAGCATATCCACAGTGTACAATGGAATATATACTTCATCCCTGATTTCAAAGGTACTCTTTTCATGCAAAAGTTTGACGTGAACAACACCTGAAACGAGCTGTATGGAGCTCTGCATTCACTGTTCTACTTTAGGTGTATTAGAGATATTCTCTTCCACTATCTGCTCACTCTGGACTTTGTTGGCAAGTGAAAAAAGCTGATTTTCTAACATTTTGATTTAAAGGTAAATATATCTGCAACTTTTAAGTGTGAACACACATTCCCTTAGCGATTAAGACAGTTTTGTATACAGTAGAACCTCAGAGTTGCGAACACCAGAGTTACGAACTGACCAGTCAACTACACACCTCATTTGGAGCCAGAAGTACACCATCAGGCAGCCACAGGGAAAAGGGGGAAAAAAGCAAATACAGGACAGTACTGTGTGAAATGTAAACTACTAAAAAAAATAAAGGGAAAACAGTACTTTTCTTCTGCATAGTAGTGTTTCAAAGCTGTATTACGTTAACGTTAGTTATAGACTTTTGAAAGAACAACAATAAGGTTTTGTACAGAGTTATTAACATTTCAGAGTTACAAACAATCCCAAGGTGGTCGTAACTCTGAGGTTCTACTGTACTTTTTTTTAAAAAAAACACACAAATGTGGAGGGAATGTCACCTTTAGCCCCTAAAATTTTATTCCTTTATGTGGTCATTGGACACTTCTTGTACAACTCTTGGATTGGAGCTCTCCAAGCAACACACCTTACCAGAGAACGTCTGTTAGGCCTTTATCTTCATTGCTAAAAAAGAGGAAATTATTTTTAAAAAGCATCTAGGCAGCTAATACTTGTGAGCTATCCCAAGGTGAAGACACAAAGAAGATAAGGCACTTTTTTACCATGAGATAAATTAGGCAAGATCAATCCCAGGCAGGGTTAGAGAGTTGACCTCACTTCGTTTACCTTGTGGTAAAACTAAAATCTTGTCTTCACTGTGTTTTTACCTCAGGCTAGCTTATTTGTTAGTTACCCTGAGGTAAAATATACACTTTTTATTTCAGCAGTGAAGACAAGGTTTAGCCTATGCCCTCTGAACTGAGAATCCCGAGTGTAAAGGCAGGCATCTTTCCTGTGTAACATCTTCTAGAAAAGCTGGAGGCTCTTTCCTGTCTCCAAAACTACTTCCATGACATATCTATACAACAGTCTTGGACTCAAAGGTCTATTTAAAAACAACACTTGGTAATAATAGAGAGGGGAGCAAATTGAAACAAATGGTTTACATAACCTCAGAATTAGACTAGGTTGGTACATCTTGGACCAGAGCCTTAAGATTAACCTTTTTGTGCCGGTTTAGCTTGGTGGAGAAGGAGGCATAAAGACTGCAATGCCCCCTGCACACTTTCTTTCCCCCTTCAATACCAAACTGTGTTGGGGAAAACTGAATAAAAATGATTAGTTCTGAAAAGATTAATTTATGATCATAAAATAAAAAGAGCCATGTAGCTAAAATGTGGTGTAATGCTAACTAAATAGAGATATAATTGTTGGCAAATATTTGAAACTTACAAACACCAAGGCAGCTAAAGGAGGGTTGTTTCGAATTGTCCAAGGGGAAAGAAATCGAACTAATGGGTTGCTAGTTCTGCTGCCACTGTTGAATCATAGTACTTTACAAGTATTAACAGTTTAATGAAATTGAGAAGGATAATTTAGGCTGAATAGTGGGGGAAACTTTCTAAGGCGGTTATGTAGTTGACTGTGGGTTCCTGAGAGGAGTGGATTTGGCCTGAGTCATTCATTCAAAGCTAAACTGCACAAAGCTTTGTAAAATACAGTGTACAGAACAAGTCTACACTGTGGGGGGGTGGGAAGATAGGCTGGCTGACCTAATAGGTCTTTTCCATCTCTAGCTGCTATGAGTCTCTAAACAAACCTCTCCAAGGGATAAGAAAGGGGGAGCTAATATCCATTATGATGTTTTGTCTAAATCTGAAGTTCTTCATCCCACTGCTCTTAAACCATTTGTGAATATTTAATGGAGTTTCGCGTGTCCCATTCTGCTATGCTTCTTGTCTTATGGGCTTTTCCAGTAAACAGACCTTTTAGCAGCATCAGAAGCAGAATACACTCAATTTGGAGAAACCTAAGAAACTTGACATAGCTGCAACACCTTTTTGCAGCAATGTTTTATTGCAATACAGATACAAGTAAACATGTAAAGTCCCTAGTGTTTCATTACAACTCTTGCCTGGATACAGATTCATAGGGTCACTACGGCCAAGATTTTCAGAAGCAGGTGACTTAAGTTAGGCTTTATATCCAAGCAACTAAAGAAGTGGTCTGATTTTTTTTAAATGCTGAGCACCCAGCATCTTCACTAAGACTAAGGACTGCATAAGGACTAAGGCCCAGATTCACAAAGGGAAGTAGCACCTAAACCCGAGCTTTAGATGCTACTGTGATCCACAAAACTCATTTTCAGTTGCTGCCTAACTCTGTAAGTCCCCAAACTCACTTGGCCCCTAAATGTTCTCTCTAAAAGTTTCTTAGGTGCCTAAGTGTCTGACTCCAGCCATGCATACGTCTCAGGCCTTGTCTATGCTAGCACTTATGCCAGCAAAACATTTGTCACTCAGGGGTGTGAAAAAACACACCCGAGTGACGTATGTTTTGCTGGCATAAGCACTTGTGTGGCCACAATATATCAACGGGAGAGCATTTCCCAGTGACATAATGCTCTCCTCAATCTCCCCTGTTGATGCTGTCCCACTTTGGATAAATACCTAAATAGTCATTGGGCCAGAAAGTGAAAGAATGACTGAGGATTAGGGAATCCAGCTGGGAAGTGGAAGACCCAGGATTCCCCTGCTCTAGTGAGTCTTTACTTAGTTATACACACTTGAACAGCTTCACCAGGAGAGATGGGGGAAGCTTCTATCCCCACATCGTAAGATCCAATGTTCTCAGTGGTTAGGGCACTCCTAAGAGGTGGGAGATCCCTGTTCAAATCCTCTCTCCCCAGCAGCCAGAGGAAGGAATTAAATATGAGTCTCCCACATCCTGAGTGAATGCTCTAACCAGTGGGCTAGAAGTTATAAGGGACATAAGTGCTGGATCTAGAGGTGCAGGTGGTGCAGTAGCACCCCCTAGTTTTAAGTGGTTTCCATCATATACAGGGTTTACAGTTTTGTTCATTGGCTTTCAGCACCCTCGTTGTAAAAATTATTCCACTTACCTTTGCGATTCGGTGGCAGTCGACGGGAGATATGCAAGTGACGTAAATCACTTGCGTATCTCCCATCGACTTTGCAGCGTCTCCTCCGCACGCCATCCACACTGTGCTGTGTCAAAGGGAACAGTGTTCCCTTCGACGCAGCACTACGCCATTTACCGGGGTGGTTTTCCTGTGTCGCTTGCTGGATCAACTGAGCAGGTCTACACAGACCGCTCAGTCAATCCAGAGCAATTGATCTGACGGCGGCGAATTTGCCACCGTCAGTGTAGACCCAGCCTCAGTGTACATACTACAGCATTACTCCCACTTACATAAGTGCCCTACTACACCGACCTCATAACTCCATTTCCATGAGAGATGTAGGGCTTGTGTCGGTGTAGTGTGGGCAAAAGAGTATCTGTGTAGACACTGCCTTACTTACATCAGCTGTTAACTGTCATTCCTGCCAATGTTGTGGCTCCAGTAACAAGAAAGCCAGGCTGTCACTAAGGTGGGTAGTAGGCTCCAGGTAGAGGAGCAGGGAGCTGGGAGCCTCCTGCAGAGGGTCCAGGGTGCAGCCTGGCTGGAAGCAGGAAGCTGGATGGGTGCAGCCCGGTGTCTAGGTGACTAGATTGTTACCTGGCAGCTCTGTGTTCTTGGGGAACCAGGGCGCAAAACCCCTACTCTCTCTGGCTCACCTGAATCCTCCCTCCCCCCCCAGCCTCTGCTTGAACCAGAAACAAAAGCAATGAAAAGGCAGTGAGACACACGCCCTCCAAACAAGGTTGATAGGATTGAGACAACTCCCCATGCCTCATCTACATAGAAGATGTAAAAAGAGGCATCTCAATAAGCACCTTGAATGGAGAACTGGAGCCTCATTTACATTGAAGATGGAACAAGAATTAGCATGAAGAATGGAGAACCAAGCTCCAAAGCAGGAACCGCACTGAACTCTGGGATTGGCAAGGCAGGGACACACTGCATGATGGGAGATCTCTGCTCTTGATGTAAATGAACTCACACCTACACCCATCCAGCTCCACAGTTATCAGGCCATTCTAGTTATTGATATGCAAAACACTGCATCTGCCTGGTTGCATTGTGAGCTCCCCCAAGGAACACTGCCCATAGCTGGGAGTGATCATCAACTATTGTCCAGCATAAAGAAAACCACTCTGGGGTACTTCATTGAGACATTGTTTACCCATAAACAAACCTGGTTCTACAAAAAACCCCTATCCAAGTTCAAACCCCTGTTCTGATGCCTGGATCCAAAATGCTGCCTGCTTCCCCATTTCCTGACTGATCCTGTTGTGGGCTTTGTCTCTCTTTCAAGCGCTTCTGACCCTAAGCTGAACAGCCTGTCTCCTGGGAACTTCTGAGCTGCAAGGAGTGGTGAGATTCCCCCCCAACCCCTCATCTTTCCCCATTTCTCTCTCCCCCCCCC
>ML675616.1:92579516-92629084 GCA_007922155.1 Mesoclemmys tuberculata | reverse complement strand
GGGCAAAAGAGTATCTGTGTAGACACTGCCTTACTTACATCAGCTGTTAACTGTCATTCCTGCCAATGTTGTGGCTCCAGTAACAAGAAAGCCAGGCTGTCACTAAGGTGGGTAGTAGGCTCCAGGTAGAGGAGCAGGGAGCTGGGAGCCTCCTGCAGAGGGTCCAGGGTGCAGCCTGGCTGGAAGCAGGAAGCTGGATGGGTGCAGCCCGGTGTCTAGGTGACTAGATTGTTACCTGGCAGCTCTGTGTTCTTGGGGAACCAGGGCGCAAAACCCCTACTCTCTCTGGCTCACCTGAATCCTCCCTCCCCCCCCAGCCTCTGCTTGAACCAGAAACAAAAGCAATGAAAAGGCAGTGAGACACACGCCCTCCAAACAAGGTTGATAGGATTGAGACAACTCCCCATGCCTCATCTACATAGAAGATGTAAAAAGAGGCATCTCAATAAGCACCTTGAATGGAGAACTGGAGCCTCATTTACATTGAAGATGGAACAAGAATTAGCATGAAGAATGGAGAACCAAGCTCCAAAGCAGGAACCGCACTGAACTCTGGGATTGGCAAGGCAGGGACACACTGCATGATGGGAGATCTCTGCTCTTGATGTAAATGAACTCACACCTACACCCATCCAGCTCCACAGTTATCAGGCCATTCTAGTTATTGATATGCAAAACACTGCATCTGCCTGGTTGCATTGTGAGCTCCCCCAAGGAACACTGCCCATAGCTGGGAGTGATCATCAACTATTGTCCAGCATAAAGAAAACCACTCTGGGGTACTTCATTGAGACATTGTTTACCCATAAACAAACCTGGTTCTACAAAAAACCCCTATCCAAGTTCAAACCCCTGTTCTGATGCCTGGATCCAAAATGCTGCCTGCTTCCCCATTTCCTGACTGATCCTGTTGTGGGCTTTGTCTCTCTTTCAAGCGCTTCTGACCCTAAGCTGAACAGCCTGTCTCCTGGGAACTTCTGAGCTGCAAGGAGTGGTGAGATTCCCCCCCCCCCCATCTTTCCCAATTCTCTTTTTCTCTCTCTTTAATCCAGGTATAGCTTTCTACTTTTGTAATCAAACCTGGGCTAGCCTTCTCCAATACCCCTACTGTAATTTTGTTGTATTGTAAGTGTTAGATTGTTTTTCTCTCCTTGTATGGTATCACTATTAGTATCATAAGTTTTATACACCTGGCAATAAACTAACTATTATAATCAAGCTGGTTGCCAGTTTCTCTCTGTCTCCAAATGCATTTACTCCTTTGTGTTCTTGGCTTCCCTATCTTGCTCTGTAGCAACGCTTCTTTTACCTAAGCCAAAGATCCCTGGAGTGCCCAAAATCCTGTAGGGTTTGCTTATCAAGGGGGTTACTGCTAGAACAATTGGGTTGCAAAGAGGCATATAAAGGGGGTAGCTGAAAAGTGCTGCTCTGCCTAGCCTACGGAGTCCAGAGGTGCATAAGGGTGACAGCTGAAAGTGCTGTTTGACCCAGCCTGATTGAGTCCAGGGGGCATATAAGGGAAACAGCTGAAAAGTGCTGTTTGGACCCAGCCTGCTCATAAGTATGCTCCATTCTGGTGCGGTGCAAGGGATACATAAGGGTAACAGCTGACAGTGCTGTCTCACCCATCTTGCTGAGTTCAGGGACAAATAAGGGGTCAGCTGAGAGTGCTGATAGCCCCGTCTGCTGAGACACACTCAGTTAATCTGGAATGGTTGTGTATATCTGTGGGGGGGAGGTTATTTGAATCTGAAAACCTTAGATCCTGCAGGATAGCTCCATTGGGAGGGGACTTATAGCTATATGAACACACAAGTAATACAAGCAGCACATTAATAGAATCACACACGCCCTTCCAGGAAGGTAACCATAATAAATAAGCATACCTCAAAGTGACGGGCAAATCTGGTAACAAGATATCCTGATTTTTTAGGGACAGTCCCAATATTTTGGGCTTTTTCTTATATAGGCACCTATTATCCCCCAACCCGTCTCGATTTTTCACACTTGCTAACTGGTCACTCTACCCGACGGCTGCCCAGAGGCTCCCAGCTGCCTGTAGGGAGCCTGGGAGCTGCCCAGACTCCAGGCACAGAGCTTGCAGCCAGGAGCCGGCTACAGCGGGCAGCTGAGAGCCTGGGGGCAGAATCTGGGCTCACAGCCTATGACACTGCACCTTTTACATCAGTAGAAGTGTTCCTGGTCAGGACACGGACCATCAACAGAAGGGCAGGATGGATATGAACCACCACATTAATTACTGAGGTGGCTGTAAGTCGACCTAACATAGGTCAATTTACATTTCTAGTGTAGACATGTCCTGAGGTACCTAACACTGAGAGGGGTGGGGTAAGGACACATCCTCTTGTTGGCATCTCCCATTGGCTAGCTTCAGCAACTACCCACTTACTGTGCAGGCTTTTATGGATCATATTTTAAGGCCTCTATCTCCCTATTCATTGTAGAGGGAGCCTAGGCACCTAACTCAGGTTTTGTGGATTCCGTTGTTGTTCCAGCGATTTTTGTAGGCACCTAAAAGAATTCCTAAATCCCTTCATGAAGTTGAACCTAAGTAAATTCTAAGTGAGTCCCTGGAGAATCGACTTTATACCCTTTTCAGTGTGGGCTAATGCATATGAGGTCCTAATTCAGCAAAGCACTGAAGTGAGTGCTTAATTTTAAGCATTTAGTGAAAAGGGATGAACTGAAATGTGTTTAAGTACACTGCTGAACTTGGGCCTTATTTTGTTTTCAGAAGATTAAATCATAGGTTACATTTTTAAAAGAACTACCAAGCACATATAGAAAAGACAAAACAAAGATGGATGTGCCTGAATGGAAATTTCTTCACCTGAGTGAACCATTTACCAAAACAGGCAGAAGCAGTCTCTGGAAATAAGTCTCCATTCTTTAAAGGCAATAATTGAATTTCATGTTAACTAAAAAACTTAACAGCATACTGAAGAAAGCTTAAATAATCAATGACACACAAACCAACTGCCAAGAAATTCAACGTTAAGGCTGCCCTAGTTCCCAAACTCAAGCAGGGACATCAGATGGTTTAGAGGGATTGATTATGGGCCATAGAACTTTATCCTGTTGCCGCTACAAATCTAGCTCAGGTCAATAGTGACTGTTAGGACTGCCTTGCCCTGTCCCATTTCAGTTCCCAGACACAATTTGCCGGAAAGCAACATTCCAGAGTCCAACCTGCAGGCACTTCGCAACAGATTTATTGGGGGTTACAAGCTTAAAACCATACTGTACCTTCAAGCCCTTTACACAAGTTGGGCTTATTTTTTATAAGCCAATCAAATTCCCTTCCCCTCTAACCATAGTTCTATATGCCAATAGAACTCCATCTTTCCCTGACCATGCTAACGAAACCCCCTCTCCCTCAACTTTTTCTAGGTAGCCTTATTTATACCTGTAGTCCCCTCCCCCCTTCCCGCTCCCTGCCAGTATGACCCCTTTCAATAGATGGTCATGTTCTGTTTGGGGGGCGTCTAGAGGCTTTAGTACAACCCTTTGGTGCCCCATGGGAGGGGCAGGGAGCTGGGTCACATATTGGCAATGGTCAGTTTATGGCTTGATGTTTATGTTTCTTTTTAACATCTACTTCCTTTCACTTCCCTTGCTTTTTTAGCCAGTTGCTTGGCCTTGCTCTGGCGCCTGTCTTGAAGAGGAGTCAGACCTTTCCCTCATTTGTGCATTTATATATTATACTTTTACTTTGCCTTGAAACATTTTACTACATTCCATTTTTTTGGTACAGTAATAAAGAAAACCCATTTAATTGCAGGCAGGCAAAAGGAACACATTATATTTTTGTTCTTGGCAAACATGTGCATTTCAGAGATTTTAGCTGGCCCCAAAAGCAGGCCCAGAATACCATCTCAGGAAGATACACAGGCCTAAATACTCACACAAACTTAAATTATATAGTTATGCCCTAACAGTGACCAAAAGATGTTAGCATCTGATGGCTTTTCAGAAAGCGGCATAAAGCGAGTTGATGTTCTCAGCAGGCTAGTATTCATGTCACAATAACCAGGCTCACAACTGGTGTAGGAGAGAGAACACAGGATGAATCCAAATGGAGACTGACCTATCCTATTACCCAAAAGGTGGCCCCTCTAGGTTGGGGCTGAGGTGCAGCATGAGGAAACTCGTGTTACTACTGCCTGGCTGTTCTGTACCTGTTTTTATTTTTATTAATATTATCATAGTACCTAGGAGCCCCAGTCATGAACCAGGACCCCACTGTGCTAGGCACTGTACAAACAGAACAAAAAGACAATCTCTTCCCCCACTCACGCCCCGAAGAGCTTACAATCAAAATAGACACTATGGTAATAGTAATAATAGGAAGACAAGAGATAATGGATGGACTCTCAGTCTAGCAGTGATCAAAAACACTGAACTCACACTTCTTTAAAAAAATGAATAAAATTAAATACAAAAGAGTAACCAAAAGCCTGAGAATCTTACAGTCATTACTGACTGTAGCACTCCATAGCCTGTTGGCTTCTTTTTACTCTTATCCACCCTGCTTATTCACTGTGTCATTTTTCAAGGCGTTGCCTGACAATGATCCAGACACAGACACTGGTATGAATTCTCTCTGGATATTGTCAAAATCAAACAGTTAGTTAAGCCCAACATGCCATCAAGTAAAAGCTCTCTATATAATAAACAATGCCTTCTGAGGACAGATGGATATTAGAATATTTACAAAACATGTAACTTATTTGCAAAACCAGAAATAAAAAATGTATCTAAGATGGAGCCCTGCAGAACTTCCCCAGTAGGGAGTATCTGGGAGTTGTGTTCATTTACTGAAACAAATTGTTGTCTTTTGTAGGGAGAAGTCATATCTAATTAGAACTGGAATACCCAGGTCCAGAGGCCTTTAGTGTAACTGAAGGCTTCAAGCGATCCACAACATCAAAAGCCTTTGAGAAATCATTGAACATTGCCTTTGGTCTATTGCATCTTAAGTATTCTCAGATACTCATAGAAAAGATAACAGGAGGGTATTTCAGTGAGTTGTCTGATTCCCACATGCTACACAAGCAGATTGTGTTTTAGGAGAATCTAAATGGAAGCAAGTCTTTTTTTACCACTGACAGACTATTAATTGTGGCATTAACCCCCTCCATACTCAACCTTAATATACATATATTACAATATAAAACTTCCACTAAAAACCAAACACCATTCAATGCGTCCCAGAAGAACAAATATTAAAAACTAATGAAATCCTCAGCTAAAATTTAACACACAATTCTGCCAAACCATTTAACTCAATGCTCATTGAGACACACCCACCAACTGGAAATTTCTGTCTGGACACCATGTAGCTAGGGCTGTGTGTTGGGGAATATCTGTAAGGGAATAATAGGGAAATATAGGATGTTGATGGACCTCAAAAGGGCATCAGACAGGTAAGGGGAACAGCATAGCTGGTAGTAGGGGGCATGGAACACCTGTCAGGAAAACTCCACCCCTCCAGTGTATGTGACTTCCATGTGCTGAAGCAATCCCCTGCTTGTGCTAAAGAAACCTCCCCCTCTCCGAGACAGGTTTTCCTTCTGTGCTGGGGAATTCTGCCCTTTTACTTGGGCGATTCTTCAGCTCAGGGAAAATCGGTACATCAGGATTGAGGCTCTCTGACCCATAAGCAGGGTAAAAGCCCAGGCATTGCAGACTGGCACTCTGGTTGGGGAAGGACAATGGCCCTTCCCCTGAGAATACCTGTTTGAGGGTATGAGTGCTGCTGCTTTAAGTCTGTAGCAGGAAGCGGGGCAGCACAGGCTGGAGAAAGCTTTAAGTAGAAACTCTGCTGTGAAGCAGAAAAGGGGGATAATTTTTTTTTTTATTCTAATGAGGATCCTCGTTCAGCCTTTGAAGAAAATAACTGTCTGGTGCACTGCCCGCCAGCATGCCCCTTGGTGGCCCCTCACAGTCCTGCTAGTGCACTGATCACAGTCTATAATACCCACATGGGGAACAAATATTTAATCATGGGCTCTTCAATCTAGCAGAGAAAGATGTAACATGATCTAATGGCTGGAAGCTGAAGCCAGAGGGTTCTCAAACTTTTTTTCTGGGACCCCCTTTGGAAACATTTCAGGCTGTAATGACCCCTCCTCCCCCATGACATGCCACCCTTACTTCTGCACTGCTGCTGTGGGTAGTGCTGCCTTCAGGATCCCTAGCGAGTAGACGGTGCTCTCCAGTCACCCAGCCCTGAATGGCTCTAGCTGTCAGCCATGTCCGGGACTGACAGCCGCAGCCACACCATACATGAGGGATGACAGCTCATGACCACCCCCCCCATAATAACCTCACAACCTTGGAGGATCCCAACCCCCAGTTTGAGAACCTTTCAGACTAGAAATAAGGCATCATTTTTTAACAGTGAGAGTAGTTAACCTTTGGAACAATTTACCAAGGGTTGTGGTGGATTGTACATTGCTGACCATTTTTAAATCAAAATTGGATGTTTTTCTTAAAAGATCTGCTCTGGGAATTATTTTGGAGAAGTTCTATAGCATGTGTTATACAGGAGATCAAACTAGATGATCACAATGCTCCTTTCGGGTCTTAATCTATGAATTGCACAATGCTTCCTCTTGGGTTTTTTCAGTCAATTATCTAAAATCGACTGGTTCAATACATGTATCCTCTTCATGGGGTCTGATTTATTACATCTCTCTGTACAGCATAACTCATTTTGTCAGTAGCCCCAGTTCACACCCCAGCTGGGTCCATATAAGAGACCTGGTTGGCTTTCTTGCCCCTGTTCAGGAGGTTCCCCCAAGCCCTTTCTGTGGCCTGGGTTGTACTTTAAAATGGTCACTCCCTGACTTTCCTTAATCCAGGAGTCCCCAGCTCTCCTTCCTGGATCTGGGTTGTAATTTAGGTCAGGTCTACACTACATATTTATACTGGTATAATTATGTCACTCAGGGATATGAAAAATCCACACCCCTGAGCAATGCAGTTATACTGCCCTAACCCCCAGTGTAGATAGCACTTCGTTGATGGGAGATCTTCCACTGACATAGCTACTGCTTGTCAGGAATGTGGATTAACCACATCAGTGGGAGAGCTTCTCCTATTGGCATAGTAGCATCTTCACTAAAGCTCTATAGGTGCACTGGTGCAGCTGAGCTGCTGTGCGTGCAGGGGCCGTCCCTAGGGAGATGCAGGGCCCAGGGCGAAGTCTGACCCCTGGCGTTAGCTACCCACCTCCTGCCCAGACCTGGAGCAAAGCACAGGATCCCCCACAGCACAGGGCCCGAGGCGGTCACCCTGATTCACCAGACCCTAGGGACGGCTGTGTGTACATGAAGACAAGCCCTTAGGCAGTCACTTTCACTCTCCTTAAGCCAGAAGGCTCCAGTCCACCTCCTGCAGCTAGCTGGAAAAGTAGGTCAGCTGTAAATTCTCCAACTGACTCTTCCCCCCGCAATTAATCTTTGCACCCTCAGGTTAAGAACACTTAATAGGCAGACCTCTTCTTGCTGATGTCTGCCCTGCTGTGGGGGAGGAGGCAGCATATAAACTAGTCCCCTTCTCCCCCACCAGTGCAGAAAGGAGAGCCTTACTTCACTCACGCTGCAAGTCTCCCGGTCCCAGGCCCTGAAACAGTAAGTGACTTTCTCCCAAATATTATGTATTCTCTGGTATAGCTTCCTCTCCCACAATACCTCTTCGCCTACATCAAAGCCTTCTAAAATCTGAAAGGACCATGCCATTTAACCAGAGATGGGCTGACCCCTGATCATCACTACCCCCTCACTGTGACACACTGTTGTTCTTTGCTCTTCTTGTGTGATTCTCTGTCACCCTAGAGGACTTTGAAAATAAAACAGTGACGGTGAAGTGGCTCAGCAGCCCAGAAGGCCAGCCTCTGAAGATGCAGTGGGGAGGAAATGTCCACTCTCCCTGACGGAAGTTACAAGGATCACTTCCAGTCAGCTACTTTAACGTGGAATGATTGCAGACGTTTCCAGCTGAGATAGCAGAGCGAGTCATAAAAACCATACACCCAACATCTCTTATAGCAATGCCCATTGATTGGACACTATTTCACTGTCCCACTCCAAAGCTGCAGTTTCTGTATGACAGTCACTGCACTGATTTGGTTTCATCTTTGTTTTAAAGTTTCCTAACTTCAGACCCATATAATCCCTCATAACTTTTGCTGTTCTGTGATAGAGCTAAAAACTGAACAAATAAACTTAGATATCAGGTGCATACACTTGCTCATCTGTTAACATTAGTTCAGAGATGCAGGAAGGACCTCACTTCCTTGAAAGTGCTGGGGAAAAATAGTCAAATTACAGTAGGTGCTGGGGTCAGAGGGAAAGCTCAAAGAAACAAAGACAGAAAATTAAAGCCTGGGAGTTGTGGAAGAAATTTCTAAGACCAAGCTGTATACCTGTCTGGACACCAGATGAAATTATTTTACATGGAATCCTTGAAATGCCCCTTCCTGCTGCTCAGTGAGTTCTTTAAACGGTGTTTTGTGCTGAGTTAAGTGATTGTAGGAATGTAGGAATGAAATGTGACTGTCTAAAGTGGAAATGTAATACTAGAAACTACAGCCATTCAGCACTTAAATGCTGATACATCTGAGTTGTTAATGCTAGACTTTTTTAAAAAAAAACTAGATATTTACATGACTGAATAAATCAAAGCTATGAAGAGCATAACAAGCTAACAGAAATGTCATGGCTGATTTTATCAAGTATGGCATTTGATCCCCATTTCAGCAAAACAAAGCAGGTAGTACATCTACTTCTCTTTCTCCCCTCACTTTCCCATTTTGTATAGCCTCCCATGCACATTGCCACTCTGCCCCCCTCCCCAGATGGCTCCCATTCCTGCTTCATTCTCTCCCCAGCTAATGTCCTATCCTATCCAACCAACCCTCCCTATTTCCTTCTCCCACAGCTGCCTCCTCTCTCTCTATTACCTTAATGATGACTTCAGGACTCAGATCTTTCTATTAATTAATCCTGATGTGTCAACTCCATCAGGTTTGTTTTGAAGTCACCTGTGCTACTGCGTAAGTGCTAAGACTTTTCAAGTGTCTCATATTTCTACTGCATAAGTGATTACAGGAGGGTAGCAGGGGCAGAAGATAGTAGGCTGGGGCTCAGCACATAGACAGTTGGACCTTAAAGTCACCATTATAGCAGAAGAGGAAATTAATTGGTGTGTGTGGTTTTTGTTTTGTGAGGCTGCTGAAAGACATGCAGGGCATGTAGCTAATGTATGTGCTTCAGGCCCATCCCCTTTACGTAACATATGGTGCAATCTGACCACCTTCCCAGCTGCCAAGACCATCCCTTATGTGCATAGCCCATCCAAAAGGAAATGTTTTGGCTTTTGCTTTCCAAAGGTCACCCTAAATGTGTGAGTTGTATTTCATATTAATATTTTATTAGAAATGATTCTGCAAAGTTATTTTCAATCTGGGTCAAGTGAAAAGCTTGTGGCTGGGTAAATATTCCTCTTACCACTCCCAAAATAACAAATTAAAAGTTATTTTTAAAGGGGGGTTATTTAGAAAATTATTCCTTAAAATATAAGAATGGTAACTGAGTTAAGAACTTTGTGAACTCACCTTTCTTTCTTTTTAAATAAATATAAAAAGCATATATATTAAAGAGGAAAAGCTTTGAATTTCCTAAATTAATAGTCTGAAGAATTTTTAAAAAATAAATGTTATACATAAAGAATATTGATAATTTCAACTATAAAATACACAGGTGTCATTTTTAACATTTAGGTTTTTAACTTAAATCTTTTAACTACTAGTGTGAAACCTCTGAAAGATGGATTCTGAAGTGCAGTCTTTCAAAGTCACTGGGCAGTGGAGAAATTGTACTTTGGTTTGAGGAAAATTAACTTTTATAATGATTTAAGGCCATTTTATTTGTGATATAAATGTTTTATATTGTTAAATTGTCTGGGTAATAGTTCTTTAGTTCCTTAAGCATTAAGGGCTTGATCCTATACAGTGAAAATTAATGGGAACATTTCCATTGGCTTGAATGGAAGCAGTATCAAGTCTTTGTAACAACAAGCATATGTGAACTGGACAGCATTTTGTGCATTTTGAGGGGAAAGAGAGAGCATGAACTGAGAAGAGGACTTTAGTGAGAACTGTTTAGCTGCTAGTCAATTATTCCCAGCCAAATAGCAGTTCATCTCCATACAGAGGACATAAAAAAAGCATCAAAGGGCTGAGGCTCAACAGAATTGCAGAAGTGCAGGATACTTCGGCTTCAAAGGATGTGAAGAACCATCATCACATTCTGCTAAGAAAATAACAACAGGATCAACAGAGAAACAATAACAGAAAAAAGCAAAGCACCCAGGCTTTCCTCACTGTCTAACTTGGGAGCAGTCAGACAGGGATCTCCTGAAAGCTTTGAAAGATGTAACAGCTACATTGTATGAGTGGGACCCCCAAGCCTTGAATGGATGGTGAACGCAAGCGAAGGACTTCTATGTCCACTCCTCAGGAGCGTCAACTCATTCTTCCTAAAGGGCAAGCTACCTTTATACAGTTCTGTCCAGTATTAAATATATATGGTATCATGCCAGTAATGAGGCTAACTATTGCCCTGTCTCGTATTTTCTGGGCAAGGTTACAGAGAATGTAGTGGCAAAACCCTATTAGCAGTATCTAAGTTCCACCACCATCCTGGATTCCTCCCTCGTGGGATTCAGAATTGGACATGATGCACAAACAGTAATCTCCAGAGAAGGATGGATGGATATACACAGTAATGTATTTGAGCTCTATATTATTGCATTTAAAAGTGCCATGTACTTATTGATATGTTTTAAAAGGCTTATTTGTAATGATTTCATTGCAGTTGATAAACTAGTCCCGCACATTTTAAATGTGTGCTGGGAAAATGCAAATGCTGCAAGGCATGGAGCAACTCCTGCATCCCCTGCTAACCACCAGTGAACTTCATTGGCATTGTGTGAAGAAAATGACCATGATTTGGCACAGTGGGCTGGATTGAAAGTATTTAGATGCCTAAAGAGGCAGACAGGTGCCTAGTAGGATTTTCAAAAGAGCCTGGGGGCTTTTGAAAATTCAGCCAGGCACCTGTCTGTATCTTTAGGTGCCTAAATGCCTTGAAAATCTAGTCTCATCTGTCTAACCTAATATATTAACCTACATAAAAACCTAAGACTTGGCCTAACCATTTGGATAAAAAGCTGAAAGATTTATGTTATGAAAATGTACCATACAGGTGGGTGGGTATTTGTTTATTTATCATTTACTTATTTTAAAATGCGCTTTTCTCTGAAAAGGAAATGACAAGCTAGACCTAGCTTAGATCTGACTGAGACGCCTTTACACACCACTGAACACTAATTTCTTCTGAGCATCCCAGCAAAGTAATCTGATTTCTTTGTAGAAGGACAGCTGATGTGTTCATATTTCCACACTGGGCTAGACACCATCAAGTAAACTGTCTTACTTTCTACTGGCTAAACATTTTCTCTTAAAATGCATGTGTTGATCAATAAATGTTCTGTTGGGTAATCTAAATGTGTCTGTGCCCTTTAACTACCTAACTGACTTATTTTTCTGATCAGAATTTCATCTTTTTTCTGGGGAAAAAAAAAGGCATAAGTACACATTCCTTGGGAAGGGGCAGGTTTTTATATTTACAAATACAACTTACTTGCTATTATACCAGTTAGACTCTGTATACGACATCTGCGAATGACTCACCCAGAGGTCTGGATGGTTTAAGAGTTGGGCAATGGAAAAACAGTCTTTCACAACTAGGTCATTCATTTGATTTTGACTTATGTTGATAGTGACTGGAAGTACCAGCAAAAGCTTGTCTGGTAACCTCAGCAAATGGAATGTTGATGTCGATCCCTAGTGAGCAAAATTCAACATCACCAAAAAGCACTGATAAATTTAATTCAGATTAGCCTTCTTTATGACAGGCTAAGCAGAGAAACCAAAGATGAGGCAGTGTAAAAGGGGGTACAAAATGTGAATTACATTCATCAGTAGATGTGGCCTCTCCCAAAGAGCAAGGAGGTATAGTGTGAATAGTCGATTTCTGTTTTTGTTCTTCTCAGTCCATCATCTCTTACCAGCATCACATTCTCTTTTTTCATTTAAAAACAAAACAAGCAAACAACCCCCCACCCCACCCCACACACACTATGTGTATTAGGTGATAACTCTTGACTCTAATTCCGGTTCTGGTTCTCAGTTGGCAGCATTAAGGTTCATTCTTGCAGCCCTTAATGTGCTACACAGCATAAATAATAAATAATAATAACATAGTATGACTAACACTCTCCATGTGAATAGAAACCTCCTGATAAAATCAAATGAACAAGAACAAAGCAATGTGGAATTATTAAAGGCAGTCGAAAAAGTACGAAAAAATTGTAGATTGAGGGTAGGCTACTGGTGCTGGTGTTAGATTTATAGCCTGGCTGTAAATTGTTTGGAGAATAAAACATAGATTATGACTAAGATTTGCTCACTGAAGCCAAATTCATCCCTGTGGCAAATTTTATTGAAGCAAAAGGAGTTATACCAGGGATGAATTTCATCCAGTGACTTTTCCATTAACATCAGCTCCTTAAGGAATGTGGCCAGATAAGTACTTAATACTGCACTTCTTTTTATTTCCTTACAAGTACAGGGAAATCTCTCTCAACATTCTAAATCTTCATTGTTACACTTATTTCCTAATCTGTGTTTTGTTTATAGTCTGTGCACACTTTTTGCCAAGTTCAGATTCTTATCCCACATAGGGCATTGTTGATTATTATCTTTTCAACAGTATGTCTAGAACACAGATTTGTTAGGCATAAAGTTTCAAGTTGGCAAGTAACTTACTTTTTATGTTTGGTTCTTATATACAGTGTTGGTTAGCTGGTGGTAGTACTTGGGCCACCTGTGATACAAGAATTTGGGCTCCTATTCAGTAATGATACTATGGTGCCCTAATAGGGAGACACTGTATTGTTAAGATGTAGTGGGTCAGATGATGTGTTAAACAAATCCCTTCTGTATAACTCTAGTGGCTGTCCATGTGGGATTTAAATATTATGTGGCATTTTGAACAGAGTCAGGAATAATTTTGCCCAGACCTGTGGCCAAATTTCCTCCTCTTAATAAAACAGGATCTAATTGTTCCAGGCTGTATGGGAGCTATTGGTTCATGCAATAAATAGCTGTTACATTTACTTCACAATTATAGTATTACCAGCACCTAACTCATTTCCAACTGCTTTTACAAAGCACTAACTGGAGTGTGAAAGGTGCCATATAAAACCAAAAGTTATTGTGTGTATATATATTTTATAGAGTATTCAGCATCCTAAAACTACATAAATAGAACGAGAAGATTGCATGGTTAAGCAGTCAAATGTCAGGCAATGCAAAAGCTAAGGATGCCTGTGTCCCCTCAAAGGGATGCTATCAACTTGAATCTCTTTAATTGACTCATTTCAAATATTCCAGGTTGACAGAACATCCTTTAAATAGTATGGCTTGATTTGTTTGTTTTGTTGTATTTTGGTAATCCTTTTAAAAATATGCATAGGGTTTTTCTGTTGCTTTCTTGAGTATATCATGAGAATATTTTCAGCAAGACAGCAACTAAAACCTGGATTCCATAAACATTTACGAATGTACATAAAATTAAGCATGGGCATAAGTGTTTGGAGGATTAGGTCCAAAGTGCTGTCAATAAACAAACTGAAAAAATTAAAGGTGTTTTGTTTTTAACTCCTTTCTGTTATAATAATCTTGGGTGTTAAATGTATCTACTCAGTTACAATTATGTCTGAAAACTTCGATTTTTCAAGCTAGCAGAGTCCCTTTAACTGTTCCTTTTGTGCATATCTATAAAGATGTCTCACATACATGCTTACATAATGTTTCTCAAATGATACATCATAGTTTAATATATTTTAGACAGTAGCATCATGCAATATATTCCCATTATTGTACATAAATTGTTCATTATCATAATGTTCTGGAATATTGTTAATTTAGACTGCAAAGTCTTATCTCTCTTGGAAATGTATTTTAATAATAACAATTAATTAACTATGCAAATAAAAACAACTGCATTTTTTCTGACTACAGTTTGGAAAATAGTATGTTATGTAATTAGTGACAGTATTGTAAAGATGTCAAAGATGATTTTGTCTGTACAATCTTAACTTTGGACTCTTCTAAGATTCATTCCTTAAACATGCACCCTTAAGCCCCAACCCTTCAACTGGATCGGCATAGGCAACCCCTGTGCCTATGTATAGCCCCACTGGCTTCTGCTGCAGGATCAATGCCTTAAGGGTCTATAATATACTATAGATAAGAGAATATTTTATGTATGAAAATCTCCATAATTGTGATTGTAAATTTCAAAGGGCTCACATTTACCTTTCTCCCACCCACCTATTTTTATATCCACATTTTGGCCACTAATTTCAGAAGTGAAATCTGGTCACACTGAAATCACTGGCAAAATTCCCATTGACTTGAATGGGGCCAGGATTTACCTTGGGTTTCCAACCTGAGATATCTAGGGCCTGAGTTTCAAAAAAAAGTCATTGGGGGCTGAAGGCTTTCAGCACCTCTGAAAATCAGACCCTAAGCACAAAGGAGGTTGGGCACCCCAGAATGGACACAGTTAAACAAATCAGCCTAAATACTACCTAGGAAAGCACTCTTCTTCTTTACAAATGACTTTTTTTAAGGTAATATTTTCTCAGTACAAAGGGTTTGGGGTTTTTTTTTAAGCTGTTTCGTGCTTTGTGGTGTGCCAATTTAGTAGATGAGTAGCATAATCATGTATTGTTGTTGCTTTTGAACCCCCATGCCTCTTTTGGAAGACTGTCTTCTTATAGCAGGGAGCCAGAGTTTAATCTTCTGAATCCCCTCTCCTAGCAGAGACCCTGCTCCTGCCCGTGACTTGTCATTGTGCTTTCTGCCCTTGCCTGATTTGCTAATGGTGTATTTTTAGATGGAAAATATGCTGTTGCTAGTTCTGTGCTTTATACTACTAATTGCTAGGTTGGAAGAGTGAAGTGTCAACAAGCTAACACCATATTAATGGGATTTCCTGCCTGGATTGGGGTAAGAAGACAGTGGGGGAATGGCTGCCTGGCTATGGGAGAGCAGGAGTGAAGTAGAATCAGTCTGTGTGAAGGCAGACAGGGCAAGGGTGAGAGGAACTTGTGTGGGGGGAGCCAAGGGACAATAGTGTTGAGGGGGTCTCTGAGTGTGAGCAGTGGGAAAGAGGGGCTCTCTGCCTCTGAGCAGAGGGGAGGGAAGGCTGGGAGTCCTTCCCCAGGTAGGGGGAAGGCTGGAAGCAGGGGGCAATGGAGATGAGGGTCTGTGTAGAGAGGAGACTATAGGAAAGGGGGGACCATTTGTGTGGAAAGGGCTCTGGGGCAGAGGTGTGGGGTGCTGCATAGAGGGCTGTGGGGATGGAAGGAGAGCGAGAGAGGGCTGGGCTGGGGCTGATGCCTATTAATAAGTCGAGGGATCAGGAGGAGGGGCTTACAGCAAAGGGGCGTGGTCATGTCCCGTGCCCTCTGAGTTCCCTGGCTGACGTGGAGTCGCGCCGTGACGTCAAGGTGTTCCCCGTGACGTTTGCTGCCCATGCGCAGTGGCTGAGGCGATTATTCTAGGTGACGTCACGGGCGGGGTGTGACGTATAGTGGCGCGGGCCGCTGGGAGCTCTTCTGGTTTGTGTGGTCTCCCCCCTTCCCCCCCCCACTACGGATCGCCGCCGCTTCCCCCTCCTCTCCCCTTCCTCCAGCGCTTCGACCCAAGATGGCGGCGCTGAGCAGCGGCGGTAGCGCCGAGGGGGCCTCGCTCTTCAACGGGGACATGGAGCCTGAGCCGCCGCCCGGCGCTGGGGCCTCGTACCCGGGCGGCGGCGGCGAGCCGGCCGTCCCGGAGGAGGTGAGCCCTGAGCGGAGGGGGAAGGGGCCGCCGCCGCCGCGCGGGATGCGTTGGGACCCCCTGGAGCCGCTCGCCTGGGGCTTCCCCCAGCCCTGGGCCTGCGCTGCCGCCGCGGGGGCGGAGGTGCCCTGCGCCCGGCCCCGGCCCCGGGGAGGAGACTCCCGGCGGGGCGGCCCGGCAGCGGGGTGCGCACGGCGAGGCCGGGGCTACCCAGGGGCCCCGAGACAGGGCGCGGCGGCGGGACGGGTTGTCGCCCGCATACGCCGGGCCGGGCCGGGCCGGGCCGGGAGAGGCCGCGGCGGAGGGGGATTCCCGGCCGCCGCCAGGCCCAGCCCGGGCCGCCCCGCCGTGCTCCGGGGATGCGGCTGGGGAGCGGGCTGCCCGGCTCAGCTGCGCCCGCCCCCGTTGCTGCCGCTTCCCCGGGCCGCTCTGCGCCGGGCCCCGGCGACGGCCCCTGGCCCCAAGGGATAAGGCGGCCCCGGCGCGCGCTCCGCCGGCTCAACAAGTGCGGGCGGCGCAGGTCGCTCCGGGGGGTGGGGGAGCCGCCTCGGCCGAGTCCCGGCTCGGTGACCGCGGCCCCCGCCCGGCCTCCCCGCGCAGCCGGAGGGATGGGGGAGCGCGCGCGCCTCGCGGTGCTGTCGGGCCGCTGGCAGGTGCGGCGTCCAGGGGTCTGGCTCCGGGTCCCCCCGGCCGTGTCCATCTCACGAGCCGCGGGAGGCTTTTGCCGTCGGCTTGTTTGGTACCTGAGGCTCTCAAAGCGCTGGCTGGGTCTTGGCGATGTAGGGGTCAGTGGGGGGGACCCCGAGTGTGTTTGCTGTGAGCGGAGTCTGCTCCTGGGGACGGAGAGCTGGGCTGGGGTGCAGGATTACCTGGATGCAGGCTCGTACCTGATGGTGAGACTTTGGGCACATCTCTTAACCATCCTGCCTCCGTTTCCCAGTCGGTAAAAAGGAGGCAGTGATATCTCCCGCTGCGGTGCTGAGGTTTAAATCACTGTGTTTGCAAAACTTGCTCAGCCCTTGGAATAGAACATGCTCTAGATATGCAAAGTATTTTGAGGTTTGGGAAGATTTGGGCACAGAGGAAAAGCAGCTTGGCCAGTGTCACACAGCAAATCGGTTCTAGAGTTGGGGTTAGAGCCCTGATTCCTGGCCTCGTGCATCAGTTGTTCAGGATAAAACTTTTTAAAACACATGAGTGATTTGGGAGCCTGGGCATTCTAGGTGCCCTGGATCATTATACTCTCCTTTTAGGCCCTTTCAGCTATATCAGTGGCTGAACAGAAGCCATGTTCCTACCCAGTGGTAAAAGTGCTTTCATATTTACTTATAGCATGCTCTAATCAAAGGTTTCAGTATTTCACAAACACAGATTAGTTGTGAGTCACATAATCCCTGGGAAATATTTTTTGTTTGTTTACAGTACACTTTACAGATGGGAAAACGTAAGAAATGGGTCTAAGGCTGTGATAAGAATCCTTATATCACAACTCACAGTTCTGTCTGTCAGTCAGATAATTTTTCTTTTCTGTAAACAGTCATAATTTTTTTCTAATTCTGGTAGCATTACTTTACAATTCTGGGCTAGTAAAAATGTCGAGTCAAAATTTTGCTAATAGATAGTTAAAACTGAGAGTTTATTCCCAATACAAAAAAGGAATTTACAGTTCAGTTTAAGATTTAAGTGCCATAACATCAGAGTGAACATGCATGCTCTCTCTCTACTTTACACGATCTGTAAAAAGGGAAGTGATGTGTATGTAAAGAGAAAGGTATCACATTTTGTTATTGCTATATGACTACTGTTCTTGGACCAAAGATGCTTGTTTTAAGTAAAAAAACAAATAAAACAGTAGGAACCAGATTTATACATGTAACGTGCTCATCTGCAAATGTAAACATGTTGTACATAGGTCTTAAATGGAATAGATTTTTAACAGATAAAGCAGCATCTTTCAGATACATTAAGTTGATATAATGTGAAACTATTATCAATGCTCTTCTTAATTCAGCCCAGATATAGTCATTTTTATGATGTTATACTTTACAATATTCAGCTTTTGCATATTTTGGGGAGGTCTGGTTAGCTATGAAACAGGAGACAATTCAACTTCCCTACCAAAACATTTTGTGAGGGGTAACTTTGCACTTGAAAAGGATAGCTACTTAAGTGCTAACAACCTCCTTTTTATGTCACATTCCCAATCACAGATTTGTATAGAAGAATTCTCTTTTTTTCTTAAAGACAATGGAATTCTTAAGTACCCACTATAGAGTCTCATTAAAAATACTCAGCTTCAGTTGCTTTGTGTCTAGATTAGTTTCAGAGTCAGAATGAAGGTTGTCTTGAGCCCATGAGAAAACCTAAGATGAATTTACTGACACATTACAGGAAACTTAGCTTTCTTTTTAAGGTTCTTTTTGGGCTATTCTATATTTTTTTAAACTTAAAAAAAAAAAAGCAGGGGGAGGTCAAAAGTGATCGGCAAATTTTTAAGAAGACTTATTTATTTAGTAAATTTGTATTGAAATACTTCCGTTGTATTTTAGTAGAGTAGATTAATTCATACTGAGAGCATGGTGCTTTACTATGAAATGTGGCTAAGGGCCAAAGCTCAAGTAATACCTTACAAGTTCAAGATTTAGGATTTTAAAAAATAAAGTACACAGCTGTTAAGTCTTTATGGATAATTCTTATAAAATCTTGAAGTTCTTGCCTGAAATGTTAGCTCTGTAGCCCTAACCATTGGGATAAAAAGCCTGCCAGAATAAAGTGTATTGATCTTTAAAACTTGCTTTGGTATAGAAAACAAAGTTGAATTACATGTGTATATAACAAAAAGCTTTGTTATATACATGGTTTGGGGGGAAAAGTTCACTGCACCAGAATGTAGTAATTGCAAGAGCTCATCTCATCTGAAAAATCATGCAGGATTCATAAGTGTATTTGAAGAATGGCGCATGTAGGAAATGCATACTTTCTAGAGGCATTGGAACCTGTCGACACTGGAGGTGTGTGTTTGTAGAGGATATTTGTCTCTTACACCCCCCATTTCATTCCCATCAGTCTTTTTCTTATAACCTGCATTCCTAGGTGAGCTTCTGGGACATTAGGCATTCAGGCTGGTTCATCTGAGGATGGATTTTCGGAGCATGGGATCACTCAGGTGGGAAGCATCATGGGTTTGCCAGGGTGGTTGGAAGTGTTTAGGAGCTGGGAGGAGAGGCTACATTCTTGTTGTTGGGGAGTATTTCCAGACTTATTAAATCATTCCAACCAGATTCTGTTATTTCAGATGAACAAATTCAAAATAGATGACTCAGGAAGTCCCAGCAGAGATGCCCAGACTTATTGAACTCCTGATGCTACTGTAATGGCTGGGGAGAGTAAATTCTGTTTCAGCCTTTTTGAAATATAGTGTCTTTATTTTCCGTTTTGAAATTATTTTAATTTTTTTTAAATTTTCCATAATCAAATTTTCAATTGACCCAAAACAACCTTTCCTCCAACTTGTTTTGCTGGAAATTTTGAAACTTTTTGATTTTGTTATCTGTTGGAACCGATTTTTTTTTTTCAAACTCGCAGCATTTCCCCCAGAACAAAAAGTCCGTTTTCCAGCCAGCCTTTGTGAGAAGCCACCTTTAATTGAGTGATACTTCAGTTCCTACTACTTTAGTCTGGAATTTTTTTCTCCTTTTTAAGTATTTTCCTGCCAAGTGTAAGTTTACATAACAGATGTTTTGGGAGTGAATGGATTTTCTCTTATGATGAAAGTCAATGCAATATGCATTCCCAACAGAAGTACTCTACTATGATGATGCTATTCTCTGTATTTTTCTTAATTGCAAGACACAAGATGCTAGCATTGAAATTTTCTATGTATCAACATTCACTCTTCGTTGAAAGCTGAAGCTTAGAAATCAGTGGCTTTTGGCTTGAAAAAATAAGAGCAATCAGTTACAGGTCCTTGGTGTAGCAGAGTCTCTCTGTGACATCTTCCTTGGCAAAAAGAAATGAAAGGAGTTAGTAGATACCCTTTTATTATAGAAGCATTAAAATTTTCTCTAAAGTATCCAATAGCAAGCAAAGGAATTTACTAATTAATGCACCAAAATGTATTTACCATCAAAATACGTTGCATAGCTCAGTTGTCAGTGAGTTTTTAAAATAAGAATTCTGTTATGTAGAGGGATACTAGCTATAATTTCTACAGCATATAGTTTTAGTGTTTAGCATGCTGAAGCCTCTGAAACAGTGTCATTAGTAAGGTAAATTGAAACTGTTAAACTTGCTGAAAAGTGGTAATTTTAGTTACTAAAATGGTGTTTGAACTGTTGCATCAGAAAATGTTGATTCCTGTAGAGCAGGAAGTCAATGACATTTTCATTTATTTTATTTAATATTGTCTGTAACTTTCCTTGATGTAAAATGTTGTCCTTATTTGACAAGTTCAGACGTTTCATAAATTAGAATTAAAAATTGCATCTTCTCCCATCCACCCTTTTGCTACTAGTGAGTTTGAAGAGCTGTGCAAAATCAATCTCTAAGGTTTAATAAGTACTTGAGTAATTTTCCCCAATGTTCATATTGGTTCTACTATAATTTCTATGACTCTTACAGTTATTTTTGAGAAGATTGAGAGGGGCCATATATATTTGAAAAGCAGGTGCCTGTTTTCTTTAGTTCTCTGCTGAAGGTGTTGCAACAATTTACAACACAATTCTCAGTAGGAATAATCATAATGTATGCTTTTAAACTAGTAATTGCAGGGAATTATTCAAATTTATATATGCATAGTGTTGGCTAGAACATTCTGATCTGAAGTAGCCTTCAAAATGTTGTTTATACAGGATGTACAAACAAGGGTTTACAAAGGTGTTGGCTACAGCTAGTAAACTATTCTTCTAACTATTTGTTCTATTCTGTTTTGTTCTAACTATTTGCGTTTTTAGCATTGCATTTTGGTTGATCGAAATTTGGTGTGAATGACTTTCTCATTCAGACTAGAATTCAGTAGTTGTAGGTCATGTTTTTCAGATCCGAAGTCCTTACATTAGATTTTCTGTACTAAATTAATTTCCAGTTTGTTCATCCCCAAAACAAACTAAATACTTGATTAAAAAATTTCGCAGCTGCATGTTTTTTCTGTCTCCACCCCCTCCAACACCCGCTCCCCGAATGGATAGGCCATTGCACTTCTTAAATTAGGAGTGGCCAGATTGTTTCTTTTGCTTAAAGGAGGATTATGGTACACATTGGGGGAAATTCTGTTCTAGATTATCTTCTAGAATGTTTAATGTTTATTGCGTTCTCTACATTCTACGGCATATTGAAAATAACATAAATTTTGATAGACTAAATGTTGCTTTTTACACTTTTAATTTGCTTCCCATGTTTCTATTAAACTATGTTGGCACCATGGTCCAGTGGATAAAGCCTGGGATTTCGAGTTGAGAGACTTGAGCTCTATATCAAGCTCTCACATTGACCTGCTTTGTGACCACGGACAAGTTCACAGATGTCTGTTTTCTTGTTTGTAAAATGGGGGGTAATTGTGTTTCTTTGTAAAGTGCTTTGAGATCTGTGGGTGAAAAAACATATTTCTAAATACTACTATTTAGTTAATATATATATCACAAACATTTCAAAATTAAGAGCCTGGAAAGCCTTAATCATTGGCATCAAGCTTTCTCTAACCACAACTCAGTGAATAATTCTACCTGTCCATTGTGGTGGTCTACTAAATCAGACCTATGCGACCTCAAAATGCTATAATAGCTCATGCTGGGATACGTACTAAACATGGGACAAATCCCTTTGTGGGCTGATACCCCTTGGCTCTTTAAATTCACATTGTCAAACAGTTGAGGTGCCCATCATCTTTAAATGTTAAGGTATTTAGAAAAAGCTTGCTCTTATACTTTTGTGATCACTGTAGTTCTGTGAACTGGCAATTTGGAAGCAAGAATGAAGCAGAAAACTTCTTGTAGTTCAGGAGAGAGTGATTTTAGTTTTTTATCAACATAATTAATACAATTTGAGCTGTATAAGTAGGGTCTTACGAAATCCATGTCAATGAGAACAGGGACTGAATCACAGAATCAAAACAATAACATGGAATCCAGGCTCTCCCCAGCACTAGGGCCACATGGCAAGTGGGCAAGACAGACTACACTGCTGAACTATGTGCAGCCTGTGGAGACAAGAAACCAGTGGGCTGGGGAGAGGGTCTATGGGGCTGGGGCTCAGGTGGGAGGCTAGAATCTGGGTTTTAAGGGCAGCTTCTGAGAAATTCGTTCCTTGCAGTGTCAGTTTCATGTCCAGAGCGGAGGTTCTTTTCCCTTGATGTGATATTAATGTCTCAGAGAAGCTGAAAGTCTCTCAAGGCGCTGTGTCAGTAAAAGTATTCAGTGCCCAAGTGAGCACAGGTTTATTTGAAGAACCTCTTCATGCTCCTTTATGCGGTATCAGAGTCCCCCTCCTCAAAGACACACGTACACACAAGAATGTGCATATCTGCATAATAAAGGGACAAGAGCCTAAAATACCAGAGGATGCCCTACCTTACATCATCTTCCCCATCAGCTCTGTAGACACAGAAAGAAGCTTTAGTAAATAGAAAAATCTACTTACAGACAAGAGGGAATCACTTTCTGAAGAAAATACTAAATGAGATGTCTGCCAGAGATGGCAAAAATAAGGACATTTAAGATTGTCAATTTGTAATGCTACTCAGCTATAAACTGCTGATTTGATCATTTGAAATTATTCAATCACATTTGAAATTAATTTAAGCATTTCTTCAGAATATAGGAAGCTTGAAAGTGTACCGAGTTTAGTTTAAAATGGCAACAATGACTGCTGCAAGGATGAGTTATTTTATGTTTAATGCATTTTTTAAAATATTTTAATCAAATATGAATTCAGTTAAATTTACACTGTAAGAGGCTCTTACTTCTATGGACTTCTTGTTACTGTTCAGTAATGTCAGTCTGGTCATGTTACCGAGTCCTACTTTAAAAAGTGATTTAAAATGTGTTAATTCACCATATACTGTATGGATATTTTGTTTAAATTGTAGGACTTCTTTTGTAAAATCAGTTTTTCCCATTGCAATCCAATTTTGAACATTTTATGCATTTATAATAAGGCTATGTAACTGTTAATGTATCAAACAATTTTGATTAAAAACATAGATGGAATTAATTTTTTTTAAATGGAAAAGAATGAAATTAAAAAAAAATCTGAAAAGCCACAATAAAACAGATTTCATAGGGCCCTATGTAGGTGTTCCGTTGGGTTAGTTCTTGCTTCTGAAATGAGTGTGTAAATGCTTTTGGAGGATAACTATTCACCACTGACATGACTGTTTCACTTTAAGAGTTTGTCTACACTAGAAGGTGTTGTCAATGCAAGTTTTACAGCAATGATCAAAAAGCACTGTAATTAGAATGCTTGCACCTGCCCACACAACACTCATTTTGTTGCCGAAGCGCATCCACACTTGGTGCTCTGACATCGACAGTGAGAGTAGTACACTGTGGGCAGCTATCCCACTGTGCAGTTTGCCACCTTGTGCTGTTAGGAGTTGTGGGAAGATGGAGAGGATCACAGTGCATCATGGGTGTGGGCTCAATGTCCCATGATTCAGTGATTTCTGTCCTGTCATTCCGTGGGTTTCCGATTGTGTCTTGTAACATTTTTCAATGGCCTGAGTTTCCTGCGTCCCGCCATATCTAGCTGAAATGATGGATCCTTTACTGCTCTCCACTGTTGTTGTGCTCAGAACACTGACATAGGCTGTAAATATCATGAGCTTCCAATCAGAACAGGAATCCGAGGCGCCTGACTTGAGGTGTGCCGTGCAAATGAACAACATCAGATTACTGTTTGCATTCACAGAACATCTGCACATGGTGCACCACACTTTTGGGCATGTGAAACAAGCACTGAGTGGTGGAATCGTATCATTGTGTAGATCTGGGATGATGAGCAGTGGCTACAGAACTTTTGACCATGGAAGGCCACCTTCATGGAACTGTGTGTGTAGCTCACCCCTGCCCTACAGCTCAAGGACACCAGACGTATGCATTTTCAGGAACACTAGCCTGTCCAGCAAGCTGCAATCATGGACTTTCTCTCCAGACCAAAAGATTCCAATGGGGGATATTGAAATGCTCATAGTGATCCAGGGGGACCCAGCCTACCCCTTACTGCCATAGCTCCTGAATTTTTATATGGGCAACCTGGATAGCAGCAAGGAGCGCTTCAATAACAGGCTGAGCAGGTGCTGAATGACAACTGAATGTGCATTTGGCAAATTAAAAGCTCACTGGTGATGCCTTCATGGCAGGTTAGATCTAAATGAGGAAAAAATTCCCATGGTTATAGCCACCTGCTGTGTGCACCATAATGTTTGTGAAGCTAAGGGTGAAAAGCTTCCACCTGGATGGTGTGCAAAGGCAGATAGCCTTGTGGCTGAATATGAATAACCAGATGTCAGGACTATTAGAAGGGTACAGTGGGGAGCCGTTTGAATCATGGAGGCTTTGAGGAGTCATTTTGACAATGAGCAACAATAAGGTGTCTTTGTAAAAAGCACTGTGCCATGCCATGACTGATATCCAGCTTACACAGTGTGTGAATGTGATCTGCAACCACTGTGTGCAAGAGACAAATAAATATTGCTTATTCTTCATAGAGTGTCTTTATTAAATAACAGTTAATCACAATACACACAAACCTGGGCTGGAGGGGAGAAAGCAATGAGGGGCAGTGTGAGCTATGATAGCTGGATGTAAGTCTAGCTGTTGTTCTGGAAGCTGTCTGAAGGGGTGGGTCAAACGAGGTACTGAGAGGGTCCGGGAGTTTGGTAGGAATGTGTGGGTGGCGTTTGGGAAGGGCATGGAAGGCAGTTTTCCATTGGCTGTAAGGTGGGTAAGCACGCATGAATTGAGGCTGCAGCAATATTAGTGACTTTAGCAGCAACTTTTGCTCCTCCATAGCTTTTATCATGAGCTTGTGACCTGATATCACTCGCTTCGGGTTCTCCCATCTCTCCTGCCTATCAGTTCTATGATTTTCGGACACAGGGTGTCTCCATGCCCTTTTTTCTTTTTTTTCCACCTCAGAGAACTGAAGGAGTTCTTGGAACAGCTCCTCTTTGCTTCTCTATGGTCATTTTCTTATCAGCCGTAGATGCTCAGCAGGTGCGGAGGGGTTTCCCCTAAGGACACATCTGTAGAAGCGCAGTAAATAATGACTAGAAACATGATTGTGAGTGCAACAAGAGCATTGGTTCATTACTGTAAAATACACCTCTTTCTCACTGTCCCCTGCCAAGCGCACAACTCCTCGATAAACCGAGGGCATGGTGAGTTGTGCTTGGGGGAAGTGGGAAATTAAGCTGGGGAAAAAATTGTGGGTGGTTGTTTGAGGGTATTGATTCAGGTAGACAAAGACAAAATTTCAAATTGTGCACATTTTCCACAGGTGGGGCCATAGAAGCCGATATGTCAGTCCTGAGAGTAAGCAGGCATGCTAGGGTGCATCTCCTCCATGCAAGTAGCTTCAGACTGGGTCCATTTGCTGCTCGCCTGTGGCTGTTTTGGTCCCTGCAGAAGTGATTGCTGATTGGCACGGGAAAGTTTCCTATAATAGGGGAAGAAACAAAGCAGCCCTGCTGAGGAATCTCCAGCAAAGGATTGACGAGTACCTCCAGGAAACATTCCTAGAGATCTTTCTGGAGGATTCCCATGAAATCTCAGTGTGCATTAACACACTTTTTTGCTGCACTGGGGAACAGGGGAATGGGAAGCACATGCAAACACAGCTACTCTTGTGCATTTCTATCCCTTCAACCAACTACATAATGTAATAAAGCAAAGAACAGCTGCACCCACCTCATGTAACCGAACAGCATCAACTAAAAAAAAAAAAATCCCTTATCCAAGCTCTCCTCTTCTGCATCCAGCACACCAGAGCTGGAGGCTAGGACTTGCTCGAACCCTCCAGGGTCAAGAAGAGTTCCTGGCTCCCAGTGTCACCAAATGACACTGTCCTCTGCTCCACATCATCTTCCAACTTGACCTCCCTGTCCACAACTTCATCATCGGGGTTGAATACGATGTCCACTGTTTCCAGGCCTGCGTAGGTATCCACCGATCTCTTGGCGGTGGAGGTGGGGTCGCCTCCAGGGATGGCTTCTAGCTCCTTATAGAAGCAGCAGGACTTTGGCTCTGCCCCAGAGCGATGGTTTGAGTCCCTAGCCTTTTGGTACCCCTGCCATAGCTCCTTGATTTTCACATGGGACTACAGCGTGTCCCATTTATAGTCTTTCTCCACCATTAAATGCAAAATTTGACCATATGTCTTGAAGCTCCTTCGGATAGAGTGGAACTCAGACTGCACAGCCTCCTTTCCCCAAATTCGGATCAGATCTAGCAGCTCCAGCGTGCCCCCAAGTGGGAGAGCGTTTGGTGCATGAAGTGGCCGTGGTCAGCTGGGAAGATGAAATGTGAGTTCTCCGTGCTGACCAAGCAGGAAATGGAATTGCAAAAATTCCCAGGACTGTAAAGGGGGAAGGGCATTTGGCTGCAGAGCCATGGAGTTCAAACTGATGGCCAGAGCAGTCAGGATAGACATTGTAGGATACTTCGATTTACTATGACATAACTAAGTGTGGTGTCTACACTGAAGCTCTGTCACTACAAGTTTGGTGCAAAAAGCTCTATGCCTCTTGTCAAAGGGGTTTTCTTTTTTCGCAAAATCAGGGGAGTTGGGTTGGTGGAGGGCGACGGGGTGGAATTGCAGTCTGTACACCACCGCTGTTCTGGTGCAAAAACCTGACTTTGGTCGACAAGTCTATAGCGTAGACCAGGCCTTAGCGGGGGGAAAAGTGGGACATACAGGTGAATAATCTCTACAGTGGTGAATTTGAAGCGGGGTTTGACTTTCAGACTCACTTGTTGAGTCTCGTTTGGCAACTGTCCCTCTTGAACAAGTATTGTGGTTCTGTTCTTTCTCAACCAAATTAGAAAAACTTAATCAACTGACAATTTTGTCCCGTACGTATGATTTTACTCAAGTAGTTGAGAATACTTTATTTAAAGAGAACCCCCTTTTCCCCACCAAGCTAGTAGATAAGACTTTTAAAGTTCACAGATGTTGAGTAAAATTTAAATACATAGCATTCAAAACATTGTGAATAAAATTATTAAATTCTGGTGAGGATCAGTTTAGGCATTTGTGGTCCTCATCATTACACTATTGGAGAGCCTATTAAATGAAAACATGTTCAGTGAAATGCAGGAAATATTAATGAAACTGAGAAAATTGAACACTAGACTACAACTGTGTGGGTTGGGGGGTGGTGATCTAAATGGAAGAAATATAGACATCTACTGTTCATGATTCTATATGCAATCTTCTATTTAACAATGAAAATTTTTCAGCCACTGTAACCTTTCCTGTAATGATGTTATTCATAAATAGACTCTTCTGTTAAGTGAATGTCAGAAGATCGAGGTGATGCGCCTTAATTCCTTTAGTTGGATATGTTGAAATGATAAATGCTAGCATTTTCACTAAATGTGATACTATCTGATAAGAGGAGGGTAGTAAAGATTGCAAACTACTACAAAAGTAGTAATTTTATCTCTTTAGCAAATATGATCACCTTTATTCTCTCTCTCTCTTTTTAATTCAACTTTTTTAAACTATAATTGTCAAAAAGAATAGCATGGAAATAACAAAAGGGCATGAGACTGATATGCAGAAAAGTATAATCCTGTTATGAACTACCCAACAACATTGTGACATCCATCTTAAGAGTAAAGCTCACCAAGAGGGCATCCTCAGTTGTCTTCAATTTAAATTTAACAAAGAAGCAAAATTACAAACTGAATGATGATCCTATAACTGTATGGGGGAGATCTAACAAAATGATGCCAAAAATAAACGCCTGAGTTGTTAGCACCAGAAGCCTTGATAGGAAATAATTCCTATAACAAGAGTAAGCAAATTATTAGTTACAAAACGTGTAGATTTAAAAAAAAATTTTAAACCAGGACTCCCACAAGAACTACTCTCCATTGTCTCAGTAGGGCTCCTATTGTCTCCTGATTCTTAAGTGAATCACGTTCCCCTCAGACATTTATTTCAATCTGATGAGGGAGGAATGGAGATAGTGGAGCAAACTGTCTTAATTCATAATTTGCTTTTACAGATATGAACGTAATGTTCTGAATCTATTTTGACAATTCATGAGTATAACAACTATATTTTGCAGATATTTGGCGAGCATTCCTGTGCACTTAACATCACACTCTATTATAATACTTAAACTTTGTGAGCAAGCCAATAAATGTCAGTTTTGTCTTACTAAGGACAAAGAGATTAGTAAAGAGACTAGCAATGAATGAGTTGCCATCTGACATCAGCAACACTGCTGATTATAGGTGGATAAGAATTGGCTTTTTTGTCTTCACCAGCATATTAAATACAAAGGAGAAGCAGCAACTGGAGAAAAACCCTCATTTGGGATCTATTTTTCAGGACTCAAGTGTGTCTGACCCTTATTTGGGAGGGAGGGTAGAAACAGACATAGTGTAAAATGACTAGTAAATACTGTTGTTTCCTTTCATACCTAACTGTTAAGATCAGTCCCCGGACAACATGGGTGCTGTTTTTGAAAATTTCCCTTCTTGGAGATCCCTTTACATCTTTCACTAGCGTCATCTTCGACTTCTAAACTTCAGTCTGGGCAGGATTTTTTTTCTATTAACTTAATGGAGTAAGAGTTTCTTCTGTCTCTTCCCCTTCCTCCAGAAATCCTTGGCACAATAACTATTTTAGTGTGTGCAGCATTCTCCAGGATTTAAATGTTCTGTTCAAGGGAAAGGAAACAAGTAGCTGATTCTTCCTCGAATATATCTCCAAAACAGCAAACTGGGAAGGTGTGCCGTAAAACTTTATATTCCAGACTTTCTGAAAGAGCATAGAGTCTTTGCTAGAGTTCCTATAAGATCTTTCAGTGTCCTAATTGTCCCATGCCTCAGGAAAAGCAGACTGTTCCTTTTATTTGTTTTTGATTCCCTTCCTCCTAAGTGCTTACTTACAAATGTGTTTAAAAAAAAAAAAATCCCAAATTCTCAGATACATAGGGCTATCAGGCTTTCTTGCGGCTTGTCTGTTTAATGTTACAGCATGTCTCTTTGGAAGTCTACTTCCATCTGTACTAAACATGTAAGCTATTACAGGGACATGGGTTGTATGTAAGTGTTGGTTGCATGGGTTGTCCTTGCATTGGTGCAGGGTTTCCACCATTCAGATTCGTTTTGAAAAAACATTTACCATGTTCATATACAGTTATTTCAGCTGGTCCTGTATCAAGGCATTTTGGGATTTCTGCAGAACCTATCTTGTAGTCCCAGCATAGCTCTGTGGAACATTTACAAAAAATTGTGACCTGCAGGGCATTCTGAAAAGCTTGTTTAAGCACTTTCCTTTGTTACAGTGGATTTTCCCTTTGGAGTTGTCACCTTTTTCAGCATGGAGCACACTAGAGACATTTTTTGGTGCAAAACCCTTGTACCAGTGTCACTGAGCTGTTGGCCTGGATTCCTTGGGCTTCTGTGAGTTAGCTAGTGTACTTCCCTTATTGGAAAGGGGGAGGGGAGGGGAGAGGAGAGGAGAGACTTAAAGGACATCTCACACTGAAGGCTCTGGGTCCCCAGCATTGTCAAGTGGGCCTGCAGAATTGATCTTAAATAATCTCTTGAAGACTACCAGAAGTTTAATTTCTCCTGGCAAAGAATACCATTCAGCTCATGCCTCTAGATGAAAGAGGAAACAGTTTCTTCATTTCAGGTATTTCTGAATAAAAGGCAAGGGCATCCTGAATATAAAAGATTCAGTATTTCTGGTAGGAAAAAGTTGAAAATAATGTGTCTGCAATTATGCAACTTCCTGAGGAAGGTGACTGGCTGTGCTGTCTTTGACTTTTGCAAACACTTAAGTGTGTGCGTGGGGGGAAAGGGGGGGGAGAGAAGAGGGGTTGATGTAGTGCAACCACTGGATGTATCAAGGCAATCCTTGTCGTGGATAAGTAGTCTCAGTACATCTGCTGCCTTGGTGAGGGTCACATACAGCAAAAGTGCACCCTCTGCCAGCAGCTCTGGCTGAGATCCCACAAGGACAGAGAGCTCTGCCAGAAGATTATCTTCATGGAGGCAGCTCTTCGACCTCAATCTCCCAGTGCACGTGAGTCTTCCCTACAACCTTCGACTTCTAAGAGGAGTGGGTTGAAAAAGAAGGCTGGGGACTACTCTTTCAAGTCCTCCAAGAAGAGGTCAGGAAGTCCCCTAAGGGAGCCTAGGATAAGCCATAAGCGAGCTCCATCTAGCTCAGTATCCTCTGCACCACTGGCACCGAGACCACAGTTCAGCACCTATGCACAGTGACCGTCGGCTACTGGTACTGTTGACAGAGGACCCTTTGGTACTGAGAGATAAGAACAAGCACAAGAAGACGCTCCTGGTATGCGAGTCTACCTTGGTACCGCGAGTGGCAGCTCGCCCAGCACCGGAGAGACTTGTATAGACTAGCTCTCAGTCTCCCCCGGCATTGATAGTGGGAAGATCTGTACCAATGTAATTCCATCACGCCAGAGACCTGAGCGTACAGGATGCACCTGTATCCCTGGGTCTTGGTACCAACATCGCAGCACCAAGCTTTTACTGGGCACAGGGGATATCCCCTCAACTATGCCATGCCCCTCCACTATCTAGCCAGGTTTGGACAGTGAGCCGGAGGAAGTGGTCTTGCAGTGCTCCTCTCCTTAGTTCCTTATGAGATGCACTACCAGCAGGGTCTGAGCCAATGCTCAATAATGACTGAAGGTTGGGGTGGCTTTTGAATGGTACAACAATGGCTTTCTGATTGGCCAATTCTTCCAGTTACCGTTGGGGGAACCCAAAATCTTTGTCCAAGAAGAGATCCCAAAGAGTCCAAAGCTCTCCCTCATTTGTCTTGGTTAGTAGACAATAACACGTCAAGAAAAACTTGTTGGGCAAGCAGTTTTACAAGCTAATCAAGAGGTTGCCTCAGAGTACTAATTAACTAGATGTGTTCCTGCAGAATCTGCATGTCTTGAGGCCCTGACAAACATCTCCTAGAGGGCACGCATAGATAAGCTTCTTGCTTTTCTCCTAAAACACAAATTCCAACACATCCACCAGACTTCATTGGGGGGTGCAGAGTCCGATAGGGTTGAGAAAAAGGCTCCCCTCCTCTCCTGGCTTAGTCATGCTAAGGCTAGGGCTGTTGCACAGGCCTGCAGAAAGGCCTACCAATTTTAGCTCTTAGCAACAAGTATGATGATCCATATTACACTATCAAGTGGTCTTTGGCCCTTTTATTGGTCTAACAAAATCTCCCTGTATAGGCCTCCCCTTTGAACCCATGGTCACCTGTTCATTAACATACCTATTAATTATAATGGCCTTCCTGATAGCGATTACCTCTGCCAGAAGAATAGGAGAGAGAGCAGCTCTGTTGGTGCATCCCCCTTGCACAGTATCCTTTCTAGACAAGGTGACAGTCAGGCTCCATCCAAGGTAAACCTCCCTGTTTCACATGAATCAATCAATCCAGCTTCCAATTTTCTACCCCAAGCCTCACCAAGACAAGAGGGAGGCTATACTACACACCTTAGGTGTTACGAGAACTCTGGCCTTCTACCTTGATAGGACAAAGGCTTTCAGGAAGCCTCCTAGACTTTATCTCTCTGTGATGGAAAGATCCAAAGGCTCAGCAGTATCAGCCCAAGGACTCTAAGCGCGTCTCAAATTGTATCAAACAGTGCTACCAAATTCATAACGTGATCCTCTCCCAGATTCAATATGTACAACACCCACAAAATCAATCTCATCTGTCCCCTTCCAGGATGTGTCTATCTCAGTGATTTGCAGAGCAGCAACATGGGCATCAGTCCACACTTTTGCAGAAGTCTATGGGATCATTGGGGACTCTGCTTCTGATATCATCTTTGCCTCCACAGTACCTCCATCTGTAACTGACCTGACCCTGAAGTCCCAGATCTCCAAAAGAGGTATTACTTGGAGTCACCTACAGTGGAGCCACCCGTAGGGACACCACTCAAAGAAGTACTTACTCAACTTGTGCTATAACGATGGTTCTTTGAGATGTGTATCCTGATGGGTGCCCCACAACCCGCCCTTCTCCCCTCTACTTTGGAGTTCTTGTTTATAACGCTGTGGTAGAGAAGGAACTGAGGATGGTTAACCCACATGTGCTGGCTAGCTTCATGGCGCAGCATGTGGTGAGACCGTGCATGTGCAGGCCTAATGGATTCTGCTGCTACCGAAGTTCTCCAATCAACAGCACAGGAATGCAGACACACCTACAGTGGAGCACTCATAGGGGGACACATCTCAAAGAACCATCGTTACTTCATAAGGTGATTTCTACCATGCTTGCTTCTAGTTCTTCATTCTTGTATTAAAACAAAATAAGCTTATTTAAGTGCTCACAAGTGTTGTGTGTTATATAGGAGTGGTGGTTTAAAGAAAAATTGGTAAACTGGGGTACACTGAATCTTTGGTTGCAGAGAATCTGGAGTTTCTGAAAGTAGCTAGTGTCAGTGACTGGATATGACGGTGAACTAATTCAAAGGGATTCGGGGATTGAGGTGCACCTATTGTTAACCTGCAAATCCATGGATGTCCACTTTATATTCACAGACCATTTTTGCGGATCGTGGATTGGATGCGGATACAAATTTTGTATCCGTGCAGGTCTATACAAATTTAGAGCTGGCCTAGCCCAGAGGAGAGTGCTTGTGGTTGAAAGGTGTCAGGGAGCTGATGCCCAGCAACCTCAAGAAAGACTTCCTCTTGCTGAAAGCAGGGGGGTAACAAGGTGACTCTCAGTCCTGCTTATCCCAAGAACCGTCACAGCCTTCCAAAAGTAAGAACAACATCTCTCTCTCCTTTTCTATGAAAAGTGGGCTTGTGTTTTCATGCATGTTGTATTTATTATCCTAAGGCTTGTTTACACCGTATTTTAGTGCACACCAAAGGGGTGTAAATTTTAATCCTCTTGTGTCACACACTAACTGGACCCAGGTGGGGTGCACTAAAAGCTCCCTAGGGTGAATTAATGTAGACTATGTTAAAGAACACTAGGAAACTTTTAGTGCATGCCAACGGGGTCCATAGGAGCCAGTAGCGTATGACAGCTAGCAAGAACTAAAATTTACATCCCTCTGGTGCAGACTAAATCTCTGTGTAGACAAGCCCCTAGAAAACATGTGGTGGGTGTAGGTGTGGGCAAGGATTCTGTTAGAAGAGAACTTGAGCACAAAGGTATATGTTGCATTTAGCCTGCAAACTCACAAAGTTAGTGCTTTTTCTTCTTCTATCTGGCAGTGAGTTCTAGTTTTGGGCTAGCTCTTCCAAAGATTCTGTCTCCCATGACTGAGTAGCCCTTATTGATCAACAGTTTTATTGTTGTGGTAGAAGATGGTTGTAATGGAGAATGAGATGTTCTCTTGGGTAGCTAGAGCCATAAGAGGTTCATCTGCACTTACTTGCTGTTTAGACAATTGGAAGGAACCCACATATCTGTTTGTGCTGCCGGAGGCAATAGGTTTCCTTCTTAAAGACCCAACATTCCAACTTTTCCCATATAGATAATTGGAGTACATGGTGTAGAAGCCCAGGTAGACTCAAGGCCTTCTGCACCAGTACAGTATCGATGATGTGGACCTAGCAAAGAAGAGATATTGGAGCCATCAGGATTGACTGCCTCCATGAAGTACTGACTTGTTCAGGGGCTCGCTGCAATTAAGAAGGGGCTTCCAGATTCCCTCAATCAAATCCAAATTGAAGTAATCACATGCTTCCTGCTTCAGTTGGATTGTACGTACATGAGGCTTCATTCTCAAGAAGCTGTTCTCTCTAGGACAATCTCTAGATGCACCTTTTTGAGATAAGGTCCATGAGGTAAAGTCCAGAGCTTTCACTGACTTAGTATTCTCAAAAATGGTTGATTCAAACAGATAGGAGTTTCTTTCTGTGCAAGGTAAAAGGGGTGTTGTCTGTTAGGCAGTTCTTCTGGATTGGGGTAGGGCAGTGTACCACAATTTTTCTAATTACTGGAAAGAACCTTTATTGTACGCAGAGTATGCCAGTGAACCATGTGAGTTGTCCCTTATTGAGGCTAGATCAGGGGTTCTGAAACTTTTTTTTAATGGGACCCCCTTTGAAAATATTTCAGTGCGTGATGACCCCCTTAAAAGGTGATGGACCCTCACATGCCATGCCATTATTATGGGCATATGTGGGGGCTGACAGCTTCCAACCTCTCTCAATAATAACCTTGAGGGGTCACGATCCTCAGTTTGAGAACCCTGGGTTAGATCTTTCATGAATGGGGACATACCAGAGAGATCTGTCTGCGATGTCTGCAAGCAACACACTTTTGGAGTTCTGCACAAACCATCTAATGATCCACTGTCAAATGATGCTTTCTCTACTCACTGGATGGGGAAGGAGTTCATGTACTTTTCCTGCTGTACGTAATGCTCCTAAAAGGTAGAGATTAGGAAGTCAATTATTCTGGTAGACACCTTCCAACCATCTAGGAAGACTAACAGTTTCAATAGAAAAGGTCCATGATTCAATGTGAAAAGGCATGGTTTTGGAATGTGAAAAGGCATGGTTAATGTGTGCCCACCTGCCCTGAATCCTTTGAGTACATTTGGCAGCAATTTGGGCTTTCCCAAGGCTTTAACTCCAGTTTTTGGCTCTGAAAAAATTCTCTCTACTTGCCTACAAGCTGCTAAATAGAGTGGCCCTCTCTTCCTCTTTTTGTTTCTCTTATAATAGTGCTAGAGCAGTAGAACTGGAAGGAGGGAGCGAGGAAAAAAGCATCTGAGTAGTAGCTGCTGGATGAAAAGTAGAAAACATCCTTGCAGGAAGGGAGGAAGTAATTCACCTTCCAGGCACCACAGAGAGGAAATGTGGAAACTTCTTGTAGTGTGAGGACAACCAGATTAGACCGCTTTGTCAGCTGGAGAGTCTGTCCTCAGCCATTTCTATACGTGATACGGTTGGTGTAAGAGAGGGGTATTGAGTCCTAAGTCACTCCATGAGGTGGTTGTCCATGGGCAGGATTTTCAAAAGTGCCTAAATGACTTAAAAATGAAAGGTGCATTGAAAGCCAATGAGACTTGATTCCTAAGTCACGTAAGTGCTCTTGAAAATCTCTGAACCTCTCAAGAGCTTAATGGAGATGTAGATCAGTAGGGTCCTCAGCCATAGTGGTAGAGTGGATTTCTCATGCTCACTGAAAGTGTTGTGTGGGCTGTGAAGTGTGTGATCACTACTTAATTTTAGGATACCTAAAGCCCTGTTTAACAGTGGAAGTAGGTAAGTTTTTGTGCATCTCCTATCAGCATATTTCGTGGGTACTACATTTATAAGATCAAGTGCCCATGTTGGATGTCTCTGTGGTGATTAAACTTCGGTTTAACTTCCTTTACAGCCACTTGATATGTGAGCAGACTTATTAAAATGAAGGTTCTCCTTTGGTACCGGTGACTTCAGCTTGTGTCTTGAGTGAGCTTTACAGCTCTGTTGACAGATCCACTTGCCAATAGTTCTTTAAGGGTAATGTGGTATGCACTCATTCCAACTACCTTCCAGAGGTGGTGCTGGGATTCCACCTTAATCATCCTGCCAGGTTCTTTCCCAACATACATCCAAACCAGCAGGATCTTATTCCATCAATTTACCAAGTAAAAGTTCCTAGTCTCTTATCTGGAACAGATTAGATGACTGAGTATATTCAGCTTTCTGATTCTTTTGATATGTATATATTGCACAGCTCTCACATCACTGCTTCTTGGCAGGCACACAACTTCATGGTCACATTAACAAACGTTTGTGAGCTCAGAGAAAAAGTTGGCCTTTACTGCCAGCCTTCACTGAGTTTACGTACATAAGATTTGGAAGGCAGCCACAGAGTTCTGTACATATACAGAATATATTTCTGTACAAATAGTTTTTACAAACTATTATTGCTTGAACTTGGCCTTACAGCAAGAATCAAGATTTATCCTCGGTGCTTCAAACTTGTACTGGACTAGAGGCTTCCTAACTCTCTTGTCCCCATCCTTAATAGCTACTGCTAAATAACTGAGATATCTTTATCAAAATGAGAGTTACTCGGGTATGTTTTGGGCTTTTATATGTTTGTTCTGTTTTGCAGAAAGATTTTTTTTTTCTTACCTTATGGTATAATGCGGTATAATGTTGAATTCCTTTTCCATAAGGGCATAAAGTTTAACAATCACCACCACCCCATCTCTCTCCCTAGAGACTGAGGGATTTGTGTTTTCTTTTGCTGACAGGTAACGGGAATCTCTGAGGTTCCATTGGAAGAAGCAGTATGCAATTCTCCATCCTGGAGCTGATGGCTTTTGAATTGAGCCATATTACTTTCTTACTATTCTCTCTAAGTAATAGTATCGATTTTGAGTAGTGATGCTTTTATAAATGGTACCTTCAGAGAACAGATAAGTATTTTTTCCTCTGGCTTGTTTAAATTAAATCTTCCTTAGTTTACATCACATTAAGTTGATAGCAAATTTTTCTAAAAATTATTTTTCTAAAAATTATACTTCTTTTATGGAGGCCAGACTCTGTTGGTCCAACATGTGAAAAATTCTGACTTCTTCTGGATCAGAGTACCTTGTTTTTCTGTAAGTGAATTTACTATTGTATTGATTAAGCTTCAACAACTGAAAGTTGCATAGTGGTGACTTTTACAGCATAAGGTGGCACTCATAGTGTGTAGTTCACTCATATTAATCTCATATTATTAAAACTGGTTGTTATTGGTTCTTTCAAGATGTTGCAAAGAATATGAATAGCAATCTGAGTTATTTCACAATGTGGTATCCTTAGTCCTCTGAATGGTCCAGTTCTGTCCTCAAACTATAGGCAAACTCCTTGACTTCAGTGGGAAAAACTTGCAAACTGAGGCAGCATAGAATCCCAAGTGTACAATGTGTTTAAGATCAGGGCATGTAAATAGTGTGGTGATAGGTACATTAGAAATATCTAGATCATGTGATTACAGTAGTTACCAGTTTACCACTGAATGTTTGAAATTTGTTGGTTTGCAAAAGTATCATTATAGCAACTCTAACAGATTAATAAAACCTTGAAAACAGATTAGTTTTCTTGTGTAATCAGATTTCTGTTTTGTACTGTAGCACATGTAACCGTAGACTAATCATTTCACCTCTTTGCCTCAGTTTCCCCATTTGTAAAATGGAGATACTAGTTTGTAAAGTGTTTTGAGATCTCCATATGAAAAGTAATGTATGAGAGAGATGTTTGTTTTCAGTGGTTCCTGCAATTCAAAATTAAAAGGTGTCTTTGCTCAGTTTAATTTCTGACTGTGAACAGAACTGAGACTGTCCTCATGAAGGTAGTAGGTGATCATAATAACCACCACTCACTGTTTTTGATTGACATTACTGATACTGTGAAACAATATTTTCATTAAGGACTTCTATCAGCAGAGCTCTGCAAAAAATTATTCATTTGGATCTAGGACAAATTCTACGGTCATTTCAGTAAAATATGGAGTCACTTTTTTCAGCCTTAGAGATTAACTTAGTTTTTAGCTACTAAGATGTGAGTTCATGGTTTTTAATTTTTTTTAAAACCTGTCCCAGACGTCCCTCTTGTGATTTATAAAATATACATTTTTATATTTTAGGTGTGGAATATCAAACAGATGATTAAATTAACGCAAGAACACATAGAGGCGTTGCTGGACAAGTTTGGAGGAGAGCATAACCCACCATCAATATACTTGGAGGTAAGTGTCGAGTTAGTGTAATATGCTATATATTTTTCAGGTATAAAGTAATTGCCTATTAAAAGACTAATAGCAATACTTGTAATAGAGAACTATTTCGTCTTTGATTATATAAAAACAAATTAAGCTTAAATTAATACTTAGAGGGCAAAGAGGTATTAGAGGGCAAAGAAGTATTAGAGTGAGTCTCTCCCTCTGTCAGGACAAGCTGTAGGGTCCTTGGTGGGTAATATATGCACCACTGAGAAAAGGCAGTAAATCTTTGAAGTAGGTGCACTGTTACAACTAGGGTAAAACATAAACTTTTAATGGCAGCATTCCATTCTGTATTCTGAGTGAGTGTGGATATGGTATATAGCACCACTCTCAACTTCAAAGAACCACTCAAGTTTTTTTTTTTACTTACAGTATTCCTTCACAGACTCACATAGAACCATAACATTTTTAGGGTTGGAAAGGACTCGTTTAATCCATCCCCCTGTTTCCTGAGTATTTGTAATATTTTTAGGCCACATTTAAATTGAAAGATAATATCAAGATAGTTAAAGCTAAATCTCTTGCTGTTTCGTAAGTACTTCTCCACCGGTCTCCACTCTTGAAGTTGCATGGATGCAGAACCATTTGAAACCATACTAAAGGGCCTCAGATACCAGCTGCATCTTTTTAAAAAAAGGTGCACTGGCATCACTTATTCAGTTTCTGCCCTTTGGTAGGATTTGAAACCATTGTGGGCTAATAAGAATCCTTTTAATGGTAAACTGTAGTTGTTGCCTTCTGGCATTTTGTAATTAAAAATAAAGATTCTGTTTGAGGTACTTCTATCTTTTTCTTTCTCAGGGTCAGGTTGCTAGCTAGTTATTCAATATTGGCACGATGTCCTTAACGGTTAAACATAAATGATGTCTTCCCTGTTTAGAATACAGATATTCTTTGGAAGTGTGAAATGGATGTAATGAACAAAATACAAGTCACTATATTAACCTCGCTGTGCCGTATCAGCGCACCTCAATCCTGATGTGAAACAGCTTGGGGTGGGGAGGAGATTGATAGGGCAAGGCAGGGGAGAGGATGAAGGAGGGTGACCATGGAGGGAAGTTGGATTGAGGCTAAAGTGAAGTCTGTGGGGGAGAGGGCTGGAGTCAGCAAAGGGAACAATGTACGGGTTAGACAGCTTTCTAACAGTTTTCAGTGACATCTTCAGTGTTCAACAGTCCCTCCTTCAGTACCTACTGAGGCAGCTGCTTGTGTATATTCCTGCTGGCTTGAATTTCTGTTCTGTGGCCTTCATGACATACTAGTAATGTAGTGAAAATATGGTAGAATATTGGTGAGGAAAAAAAGTATTTTTAGGAATATTTTACATTTACATAGCACCTTCCATCCAAGAGCCTAAAGCACTTGACAAGCACATATTGACTCCCAGTGCTGTACACCTGAAGGGCTCAGGGGGAAGTATTACCTCTTTCTTACAGATAAAGGAGACTTAGGCCAAGGGTGCTTATGCAGCTACTCATGTAGCAATGAATTTGGATACCAGTAATGTCATGCTGTATTGAAAAAATCTGATCTCAGAGAAGATCCGAGGACGCCATGCTCAGGAGGCTTTCTACTTTGTGCTTGAGTAAAAAGTTGCGTGTCTTTCAGATTCTTTTCTGAGAAATTTAAGTTCCATTGCTAGTTTTTACCAGTCAGAGAATAGACAGCTTGCATCCATTTCTGTGACCAATCAGACTCTGAAATAGTTATCCACATTTCTGTCATAACAAGATTAGATTACTGAAATTCCCTGTAGCTTAGCTTCATAATAAGGCTATCCACAGACTCCAGCTGGTGTAGATACACAGGTGCCAGGTTCCTTGTGAAATAAGAGTGATCTGAACACACTTTGCCACTTATTTCCTGGATAAGCATAAAGACTTTAAAAACTACAGTTTTTAATCTCCAAATGCTGCATGACCTCAGTTCTGCACATTTCAATGTTCTGCGTTTTTCTTGGCTGTATATGGAAGTAAAAGCAAACATAAAAAATTTGTCTTGTAAAATACTACTTGCTTCCATGGAATAGCAAATTTCAGCCTAATTTGTTTTGGATATTTTATCAACCCTATTATGATTTTAACTGTGTATTATGTTGACAGAATATTCAGCTAACTAGGTCTTCCTTACCATACAGTGGAAATAAGATCTAAGACTCCATTTATTTAAAGCATTAGTTTTTCAGCAACTAAATCAACCAGTATAAGCAAAAGAAGGAGCAGAAATCACTTTTGATGATTAAGGCTTTGTCTAGACTGTCTAGATTTGTTGTTCTTAGGGCCCTTGGTGCTCAGCCATTGGTGTAACTTCACCTGTGGAATTCCCTCGTATAGCCAGAAAAAGCTGCTTTTCGTGTTATTGCAGTTTATTACAACTTTCAGTAGAGGTGAATTCACTTCCTCTAACTGGTGTTTAACATAGGTGAGCCTTTCTGTTGTAATTGTTGTATATCTTTACCAAATTGAAGTATAGTAGAAGGATTATTTGTGTTTTTTCCACGGTGGTGCAATTATGCATCTAACTGTTCCATGTAGCTGCCAGTCAAAATCCACATGTCTCCGAAACACTTAGTCTTTGACAAAATGAAATTTAATTGAAAATGTTCTGACTAGCTCTCCTTTCTGTTATTGCTTCCTGCTTATATAAAACTTTTAAAACAAACTGCTATACTTTAGTCATGGATATCTAGTCATGTATAGTAGAACCTCAGAGTTACAAACATCTCGGGAATGCGGGTTGTTCATAACTCTAAAATATTTGTAACTCTGAAAAAAACATAATAGTTATTCTTTCAAAAGTTTACAACTGAACATTGACTTAATACAGCTTTGAAACTCTACTATACAGAAGAAAAATGCTGCTTTCCCTTTATATTTTAGTAGTTTGTTTAACACAGCATTGTATTGTTTGCTTTTTTTTTTTTTTTTGTCTCTGACACTCTCTGATTGTGTATTTCCAGTTCCAAATGAGGTGTGTGGTTTACTGGTCAGTAACTCTGAGGTTCTACTGTAACACATTTTTGCTGTTTCTTCTATTACTCTATTCATAACCGTTTAAAATCTAATAGGCCGTGTACCTGCTCCCATTCAAGCTAATGGGTGTTTTTCCCCATTGACTTCTGTGGGAAGGAGCCCAAAGTTAGCTTACCAATGTCCATCAGTTATACTTCGTAGTTCAGTCACTTGAATGCATTTTGGGTTTGTGATAATATCATCTTAGGTTGCCAAAATAAACAGTCTGCGTATTTTTAAAAGTATGTGTAATTTTGTCCGGGAACTAAGTTAAGCTCGCAAATATCTTGCAACAATGTGATACTGTGTGTGTTACAAAACATTATTTGAGCTAATGTTTATGAAAAGAGGAAGTAAGAATAGATTAGGACAAGTATATTGGCAAAACAATAGGAGAAACTTGTGATTTTTAACATTTGTTTGGCCTAAGATAATTCTCTGTATAATTCTTACTGGAATTATATATGGCAGAACATTCCACTTTCCAGGAAGTAGGAGAGAAACTTGTATTAAAAGCAAATCTTCCATACAGAGCCAAATTCTGCCCTCAGTTACACCTGCGTAAATCTGCAGTAACTGTTTTTGATGATTGAGCATAATTTAGGGCAGAATTTGGAGTCTGTTTGTGAAGTGCTAGACCCGTTTCTAGTATATAAATGTTATATCATCTCCTTTTCAGTTTTTCTGTATTCTTTGAGATTTAGTATTTGAATTTGATTGTTTTTTTCTTGATTGGCTTTTCTTCTTAATCCCACAGTGATGTCATATATGATGTCATAATTCAGTCTGTTGGCATAGGAATGATGTCACAGATTCAGAACACATCTCCATCCTGGGCAGATGGTAAAGGCTGATGATGAGGAAGACCACTGTTTGCTCAACAAAGGCAGAGTGGTTAGCTGAACCTGCAAATGCAGCTTTGAAGGAGAGAGACAAAAAATGTAGTGCTTGTGACAGGCTCACTGAAAGTGTTAATTTTCCTCTCTAATGAAAGCTAATGCCTTCTCTACACGTGGGCATAGTGGGAAATTTTGAAATGTTTCTACAACAAGGAAGCTCCTCTAATATTCAAAGCAGGCAGTATGCATCTTGACATCAGTCTTGATTTCTTGTGTGAGGGATGAAGGGGAAAACCTCTATCCTTTTCAGTCTATTTAGATGGCAAGCCCTTGGGGCAGAGATCTGTCTTAGTTTGTCTGTAAAATGCAGAGTATGCACTTGTATATACATTTTTAAAATCCAAAACTCAGAGACTCTTTGCAACTAATCTGAATGTTAATGTTAGTACTAACTAACACACCAAACAGAGTGAGGTGGCTGCAGAGTTCAACATTCTAGTTGCAAATAAAGTGAGGCTAATGATAGTATATATTTTGGGTGAAAATGAGCCTGATTGCAGGTTCCATATTTGTTCTGAGGGTTTCTTGTCTTCATCAGGCTGGAAAATCTACAGCCCAATGAATGATTTTTCCATTCTTATACATGTCTATTAAAACATCTTTTTATAGCCAGACTTAAAAACTGTTCTATTCAAAGGATGGTGTTCAGTTTTCTAACTAAGGGACACTGTCAAATAGTTTGGATTCAAATTTTGAGCTAGCTTTAATTATCTGGTGGACATGCATGGGGTTCAAAATATTTAACTCATCACATGGTTACCGAATACAGTTTTTTAAAAAACTGTCTCATGTCCTTGCAGTTGTTTGTCCTGCTGAAAATCTCTCTGAGTTGATACACATTCTAACAAAAGTATGTTTTAAGAGCTGTGCTGGCATCCAAAACGAGGAGTAAAGAGGGTAGTTTGTCAGCCAGCAGTGGTGAAAAATGTGAGACTAAAACAGGAGGTAAAGAAATGCTATTCATGAATCCCTGAGGGGGCATAACAATGTAGAGTGAAAATAAGAACTGTTTTTTTTTAAATTGCTTAACACTTTAAAAAGAAAGAACCATGTTTAATGTAGTGCACAAGTAGTTTTTGTAACTTGGGTTTCATGCTTTTATTCTGTATTTATTAGCAACCTTTCAAATTGTAATTTCTCTGATGATGAAATACTAAAGTGTGTATATACTCCAGGTGCAAACTTCTGTTTCCCTCTTCATTCTTACACTGCATATGTTCGTTTCTGGTTCCAAGAGATTAATCAGATAGTAGCATAATTCAGTGAGGTAACCAGCTAACTTTGTTTTAAGTGCAGCAGTATCTTCAGAGGATTTTCTGGAGCATTTGCTTTGGAGTTAATAGTTATGATGGTTTTATATCCATCAAAAGATGAGGTATTTGTTCAGTATCAGCTTGTCTTAACAAATCAATTGCAACTGCCTATACTTCCTGTTTTTGGGAAGAACTGATTAGGCCTAATTTTGTGTAACTTGGGTCTCCAGTAATTACTGCCCAAGGTGTTATGGCTACAAATTCACACTCAGTGCAGCTTATGCGTCCAAGATACCTAAATGATTTTTAATAACCTTTTCCCCTCTACAGGCCTATGAAGAGTACACCAGCAAGCTAGATGCTCTACAACAAAGAGAACAGCAGTTGTTGGAATCCATGGGGAATGGAACTGATTTCTCTGTCTCCAGCTCTGCATCAACAGACACAGTTACATCATCTTCCTCCTCTAGCCTCTCTGTAGCACCTTTATCCCTTTCAGTTTATCAGAACCCCACAGATCTATCACGGAATAATCCCAAGTCTCCACAGAAACCTATTGTTAGAGTCTTCCTACCCAACAAACAGAGAACAGTGGTGAGTCACCCCTGCATACATGCTCATAACCTTAATTATTTTGTGCGTCTGCCCCCTCTTTCTATGTTTTAATCAAACCTGGAAGCCAAAAAACGTGTCTGTCCACATAAAGCCAAAAGTGTAATATAATTCTTGTATTCTGTCAAAGTCTGCCAGTTATTTCAACTTTGATACTTGAATTGTTTTGTACAACGAATCTTCTCAGTGTTAACATTCTGTTACATGCAGCAGAAGGGGCAAAACTTCAGTTCTTCAAGAGTGATACAAAAATGGATGCCTAGAATAGGTATCAAAAATTAAATCTAAGTCATAAGAACGTAAGAGCAGCCATACTTCCAATAGCGGCGAAGGCGAGGTGCTTCAGAGGGAATGAACAGAACAGGTAGTCATCAAGTGATCCATCCCCTGTCACCCCTTCCTAGTTTATGGCAAACAGAAGCTAGGGATACTTCAGAGCATCTTTTTGCATCCCTGCCTATGCTGGCTAATGGCCATTGAGGGACCTATTCTCCATGAACTTATTTAGTTCGTTCTTTGAACTCGGTTATAATCTTGGCCTTCACAACATCCTCTGTCTGTCAATTAAACAAATATAGTCAGCATAGCTTTTTCCCCACACTTAATTTTGAGTAATGTTGTTTCACTGTATATTTATTTTGGGGGTGGAAGATCGGTGTTATATTTCTATATGATGTGTATTGCACATAACGTTGGTTTCCAAATTGTGGTCTCTGACCTGCTGGTGGTTTACAGACAGATGGAGGTCTTAATGCTGGTTCCTCTTTGCTTCCAATCACTTCTACAAAACATTCCAGGTTCTTCATTACCAGTAAGAGCTTTGGCACCAGTGAAAGCAGGAAGGAAACAAAGTGGAGCCAACTTTTTTTGACTCCACTTGGGGCTACTGCTACATAGGAGTAGTAGGTGAGGAACTGGCTATCCTGAGGCTGCAGCCACCAGGACCTGCTAATGTAACTGGAGTTGCTTGGTAGTCGAGGAATCTCCAGGGGCGTAGAAAACAAGTAGCTGGGGAGTATCTCCAAGGGAGAGGAGGAAGCATGTGTATGGGGTACAGAGGAACAAAACAGATTGGGGGAGAGAAAATAATCAACTATGTACATTTGTTCTTTATGGGGCAATTGTCAATGTAAATTTCAGGCAGAAGTTAGACTTTTTTAAATTTAAACATCAGTAGTTAAAAGTTGTATGCAGCGTTGTTGTAGCTGTGTCAGTCCCAGGATATCAGACGACAAGGTGGGTGAGGAAACATTTTTTATTGGACCAACTTTTGTTGGTGAAAGAGACAACTTTCGAGTTCTGTGTAGCTCAAAAGCGTCTCTCTTTCACCAACAGAAAGTTGGTCTAATAAAAAATATTATCTCACCCACCTTGTCTGTCTGGTTAAAAGTATCACCTAAAACCCCAACATTTTACGAAGATGACCCACCCAATTACATTTTGTCTGTTTTGGGGACCAGACATTACCCTGGTTGGCGAACTCCAGCCCCATGCCCTCACTCTCCTAGTCCCTCCTGCAGCCCCATCTGGCACCTCTCTCCCTACGACTGGGCCCCCATCTCTTCCGGGCTGCTGTCTGCTCACTGGCTGACTGCTTCCTCCATGCTGCTGTGGTCACTGTCCTGATCCCATTCCTCAGATTGGTGCCTGGGGAAGGGAGAGCTGGTGTTGGGTGTGGACACCTGTGGTAGGTCAGGACCCTACTCTATGAGGGGAAATGCAAGGCTAGAGAAGTGTTTTCTGTACTACTTGAACTGCTTACTGTTGTGCATTTAACAATGGCTTTGTGTGTTGTTAGTTTTCTAGCTTTTTGTGTGACTTTTGCACACCACTGATGGAGGAACACTTTAAAAATAGGAAACATAACTGTGAAGCCACAAAAAATGACATGGGAGCTCCAGCTGCATTAGAGCTTGAAACAACTTTTAACTTTTTTTTTAAATTAACCGTTTAATGCTTGGGGGGACAAAGCACATGCAAAAAACTTGGTTGCATGAAAGAGAACTGAAAAAGATATTCTAAGGGTAGTACTTTTTAAAGAAAATATTTTACTCTAACTCCTGTAGTTGCCCATAAGGATGATGAGTAATGTCTTGGAAGATGGTTCATGAGAAAACGTATCTAAGATCTAGTCCATACAGTGAATGAGTTTGAGGACCTCTGCAAGTGTGCATTTGGTATGTGGAAAACTTTGAAAAACAGCCCAATGGAGAGTTAATGAGCATTATTCATGATACCATAGACTAACCATACTTATTGGTTAGTTTCTTTGGCTAAAAGTGAAAATGGGAAATACTGATGCATGAGGAATAAATCTGTCATGAAGAGCTCGATTGAACTAAACTGTTTAGTGTACTGAGTATTGTAAACAGCTGATCACATTTTATTTGTCCATCATATCCACTCTTGCCCTCACTCTTCACTCTCTTAGCCTGAAGTTACCCATGCAGTTCTGTACCACTTTCCTAGCAACTCAGTAATTGCAGTTATAAATGTATTTCTTTACATTGAGACTTCAATAAATAAAGTTTACTGTTCATGAAAGCTGCTAGACTGACAACTCTGGTCAATTAAGTTCTTGTCTACAGAACGTATAACAGAGACAGATGTAGTATAGGCCTCACCTCCATCAATCCTTTTTTAAAGGTGAAGGTAGTTCAGTCTTTATGCCTGTGCAGTCCTGCATGCATCAGCTGAAACCAGCAACAAGATGCCAATTGATGTCAGTTGTGAATATGGCTTTTCTGACTTGTATTTGTTCATTGAGAATTGGATAAACACCAAAAGCTCAATTTTTAAATCAGCAAACACCCATTAGATAGTAAGCCTTTTAGCCACTTCAGCATACATAAGCCAGAATACAATTTAGAGGCAAAAGGTTTTATATCTTGTTATCCAAAATCCTGATCCAGTCTCATAGACTCTGACTTTAAGGTCAGAAAGGACAGTCATGATCATGTAGTCTGACGTCCTGCATATTGTAGGCCACAGAACGTCATCCACCCACTCCTGTAATAGACCTCTAACCTCTGGCTGAGTTACTGAAGTCCTCAACTTATGATTTAAAGACTTCGTTACAGAGAATCACCATTTACACTAGTTTAAACCTGCAAACAAACCGTTCCACCTTTTTGCAGAGGAAGGTGAAAAACTCCTGGGTCTCTGCCATTCTGAACTGAGAGAAAATTCCTTCCCCCAAATATGGCTGTCAGTTAGACCTTAGCATGTGTGCAAGACCCATCAGCCAGAAACCGAGTTCTCCCCAGCTAATGTCCCATCACCAGCTGTTGAACAGATTTGCCGCTAGCTGTTGCAGATGATCTACATGCTATTGTAGTCAGTCCTATCATACCATCCCCTCAATAAACTTATCAGTCTTGAAGCCAGTTAGGTTTTGTGTTCCCACTGCTTCCCTTGGAAGGCTGTTCCAGAACTTCACTCCTCTGACTAGAAATTTTTGTGTAATTTCAAGCCTAAACTTGTTGAGGGCAAGCTTATATCTATTTGTTCTTGTGTCCACATTGGCACCTAACTTGAATAATTCCTCTCCCTCCCTTGTGTTTAGCCCTCTGGTATATTTATGGAGAACAATCCTATTTCCCTTCAGCCTTAGGTTAGGCTAAACAAGCCAAGCTGTTTGAATCTTAGAGCTAAAGCAAGTCTTGTCATGGGGTCCAACAAGGACAAGTGCAGAGTCTTGCACTTAGGACGGAAGAATCCTATGCACCGCTACAGACTGGGGACTGATGAGTTATGCAGCAGTTCTGCAGAAAAGGACCTGGAGGTTACAGTGGATAAGAAGCTGGATATGAGTCAGCAGTGTGCCCTGATTGCCAAGAAGGCTAATCGCATATTGGGCTGCATTAGTAGGAACATTGCCAGCAGATCAAGGGAAGTGATTATTCCTCTCTATTCGGCATTGGTAAGGCTGCATTTGGAGCATTGTATCCAGTTTTCGGTCCCCCCCCACTACAAAAAGGATGCGGACAAATTGGAGAGAGTCTAGCAGAGGGCAACAAAAATGATTAGGGGGCTGGAGCACAAGACTTATGAGGAGAGGCTGAGGGAACTAGGCTTGTTTAGTCTGCAAAAGAGAAGAATGAGGGGGGATTTGATAGCAGCCTTTAATTACCTGAAAAGGGGTTCCAGGAAGGATGGAGCTAGGCTGTTCTCAATGGTAGTAGATGACAGAACAAGGAGCAGTGGTCTGAAGTTGCAGTGTGGGAGATCTAGGTTGGATATTAGGAAGAAGTTTTTCACTAGGAGGGTGGTGAAGCGCTGGAATGGGTTATCTAGGGAGGTGGTGTCATCTCCATCTTTAGAGGTTTTTAAGCTGCAGCTTGACAAAGTTCTAACTGGATGATTTAGCTGAGGTTAGTCTTGCTTTGAGCAGGGGGTTGGACTAGATGACTTCCTGAGGTCCCTTCCAACCCTAATCTTCTATGATTCTAATAAATCCCTTTTATTAATGCACCCCTGGAATAAGGTTCACCTAGGCAAGTCTAGGTCAGCACTGAAGAGGGGCCTGATATTAGAACTTGCAGGGCTGGGACTCTGGGGGTTCTGGCCTGACACCTGTGCATTGCCACATCAAGCTTAGGCTGGGCTCCCATGGGAGGGCCCTGTGAGCCTGGGCTCAGCAGGAATTACCACCCAGCAAGACTGAAGGAGCAGCTCCCAGCAATCTCCTGATTGGCCAATACCAGTATATAAATCAAGAAGGGGAGTTGTCTGAGCAATAGCACAGACCATCTGCCTATCTCTGCTCCAAACCCTGCTTGCAATAAATCCTAGGTTCTGGCTTCCAACCCTGGTTTGTCCTCAATGTCACTGTTTGCTGTCTGTAACCTGGTATCCAGCCTAATTGGGTAACCTGACCCTGCTTGCCTCCTGAAACCTGACTCTCCATTCGCCCTCTGGCCGCTCGTGGACTTTGACCTCCTAATATGTGACTCAGCCCAACTCCTGCACCGACTTCTAGGTCTGACTGCCTTCATCCTCATGATACAACCTATGTTAAGGCCCAAATTTAAAATCTATTAGAATTATTTACATTAAATACAAAAATAAGTAATAAATGTTTGTGGCCAAGTTTTAAAGAAAGTCTAACCACTTAACTTCTGGAAGTCACTGGCTAAGCAACTGGAACCAGAAGTTTGATGATGTGCTGAACCAGCTTTTGATCGCAATAGCCTCTTCTGCAGGTGTACAGACTTTTAGTTTTGTTTTTTGTTTTGTTTCAGTATGTTCAGCTAGTTCTTTGCTAAGAAACCAATTTGGGAGTTGAAAAATCATGAAAGCTTGTTTTCATCTTCCCATCTGTGAATAAGAACTAGGTATGAGAAGTAAGATCTACAACTTCTAAAATCTTGAAGGACATGGTGACCAGAAACAATCAGTTCAGTGCACTAACTATAGATAATACTTCCTTTGTTTAATAATTCAGTTTTAAATACAAACATGTTCTCCGAGTGATTGCTCAGATGCATTCCACTTAGGTGTGTGCGCGCCCTCGTGCACAGATCTGCGGAGAACTTTTCTAGCAGCCCCTGCAGGGGCCGGTCCCAGCGCCCCCTGGAGTCCCGCCCTTATGCGGTGGTACATATAGCGCTGCCGGCCCCTCCCCTCCTCAGTTCCTTCTTTCCGCCCGTGACGGTCGGTCAAGAACTACCCCTGCTCTTCGAACAGGCTTTTTTTCTCCTTAAAGTGAGTAGTTAGCTTAATAGTTCATCCCGAACTCAGTTAGTTTACAGTTAGTGAGGGTTGTTAGTTAGTTTAGGGAGCCTTCGGGCTCGCGGCGACCCGGCCATGCCGGGCTCGCGGCGACCCGGCCATG
>ML675616.1:92310167-92579506 GCA_007922155.1 Mesoclemmys tuberculata | reverse complement strand
GGCTCGCGGCGACCCGGCCATGCCGGGCTCGCGGCGACCCGGCCATGTGCTGGCTGCGGTAAGGCCTTCCCAGCCAGCGACCCCCATGACCGTTGCTTGCGGTGCCTGGGGGAGCTGCACCGTACCGATCGGTGCAGCATCTGTAGGTCCTTCAAGCCTCGGACTCAGAAGGAGAGGGAGGTGAGGCTTAGGACCTTTTTAATGGAGTCCGCCTTGAGTCCGGCTTCCGAGCCTTCGCGGACTACTCCGACACCAAGCGTCTTGTCGGTGCGGAGTGCGCCTCCAGAACCGGGGGCCTCGGTGCCGAGCAAGAAGAAGCACCGCCCGCGCTTGCAGCGCTCCCCCGCACCGCAGGAGCGGCCGGGGTCGAGCTCGGAGGTGATCCTCCTAACCGACGTGCCGCCGGCCACTGCTTCGGCACCGGGCCCGGCACCGGCACCGACCAGGGAGGTTCCCCCGACTCCTGTGAGTGGGGGACCCCCTGCACAGGTTCCTTCGACGCTGGAGGCGTTCGAGGTGGCACAGGCCTTGCTGGCTTTGCCCATGCCTCCGGCACTCTCTCGCCAGAGAGAGTCAGGACCTGTTTCCCGGGGCAAACCCGCGATGGGGGGCCCTGAAGGGTGGGCGGCCCCGACGGGGGATCAGCCGCCCACCACCCGACGCCGGAGAGTCGAGCTGGGAAGCTCCTCTCCATCTGCGTCTTCGGACGACGCGTCGCGGCACCGTTCCGAGTCCCGGCACCGTTCCGAGTCCCGGCACCGTTCCGAGTCCCGGCACCGTTCCGAGTCCCGGCACCGCTCCTCTTCGTCGTCGAGTTCCGACTCGGCACCGAGATGGCGTTCTCGGCACCGCTCCCCAACACCATCCAAGAGGCGTCGGAAATCATCTCCTCGGTACCGCTCGTCGTCTTCGGAGTCGCCTCGTCGGCACCGTAGACGTAGCCGCTCTTCGGGATCGTCGCGTGGCGGGTCCCGGAGCGCTTCTGCTCGACGTCGTCGTCGCAGACGTTTTTCTGACTCGGGTTCAGCCCGGCTTCAGGAACAGGCACCGCAGACGGCACCGCAGACGGCACCGGAGTTGCAGTCGGCACCGGCTCTTCCAACAGCGGTGCCGACATCGACTCTTGCGGCACCGGCTTGGCCTCCGGCACCGGTGCCGCCTCTGAGCTGGCCACAGGCACCCTGGCAGTGGCCGATGTGGGCCCAGTGGGCGGCTCAGTTTGGGCAGGGAACTACGTCGGCCCCTGCCTCTGTCACCCAGACACAGCAAGCACCCTCGGTGCAGGAGGGTGACCTTCCCTCTGGGGAGGATGAGGAGGAGGACCCTGGGGAGGGCCCCTCCTCAGGACCCCGCCACCCATCCTATTCGTCCTCACCAGACGAGGCGGCTGTAAGGGACCAAGGGGCCCCATTGGTTGACTTCAAGGCTCACCAGGAGCTGATGAAGCGGGTGGCTTCGAACCTTGGCCTTGAGGTCAAGGTCTTAGAGGAAGAGGTGGACCTCCTCTTTGGGTGTGTGGGGTCACAAGGTCCAGCTAGGGTTGCCCTCCCGGTCCACGAAAGGGTTCTGCGCCTGGCTAAGGCAGTCTGGCAGACCCCCGCCTCGGTTGCCCCTACCTCTAAGGGCGCCGAGAAAAAGTATTACGTGCCGACCGAAGGGCATGAATACCTGTATGTGCACCCTGCAGCAGGTACTTTGGTGGTCGATGCCGCCAATCAAAAAGACAAGCAGGGTGCCCAAAGCGCCTCTCCCAAGAACAAGGAGGGCAGGAGGTTAGACCTGTACGGGAGAAAGGTCTATTCCACGGGGGCGCTTCAGTTTAGAGTGGCCAACCATCAGGCCCTCTTAGGTAGATACAATTTAAACCTGTGGAACTCTTTGAGGAGGTTCTCAGAGTCCCTCCCTCCGGACCAGGCCGCAGACTTTAACATTGTCCTGGAGGAGGGTATCAAGGTGGCTAGCGCAGCGCTGCAATCGGCCTCAGACGCTGCGGACACAGCAGGCAGGGCTATGGCTTCCGCCGTGGCCATGCGGCGGGCAGTGTGGCTACAGTCCACGGACTTATCCTCAGAGGTGCAGCACTCCATCCAGGACCTGCCCTTGGATGGAGCTGCCCTGTTCTCCGATAAAACTGATGAGAAACTGCATGCCCTTAAAGATTCCAGGGCGACCCTGCGTTTGCTGGGCCTCTACATGCCCCAAGCGACCAGGTTGCAGAGCCACCAACAGCCACAGCAGCCGCCTCAGCGTCAGCGGCAGCAACCGAGGCCGCAGCCCAGACCCTTCCCTCCCACAAGGGGAAGGGATAGGAGTAGGGGCTCTGGGCGGCGCGACCGTACAACGTCGTCCGCCTCTTCTTCTAAGGGACCCTCCCAAGACCCTAAGGGCAAGGGTCGGTTTTGACGGTGTCTCCGAGGGTGGCACCGTCTTATGTTCCCTGGGTGGTCCCCCGCCTTTCAAGGACAGGCTAAGGCCTTACCTCGGCCTGTGGCGGGAAATAACATCGGACCAATGGGTCCTGAACATTGTGCACTGGGGCTACGCCCTTCAGCTTCTGGCCTTTCCTCCCCACTCCCCACCCCCCCGTCCCTCTTCAGGGACCCCTCTCACGAGCAATTACTCCTTCAGGAGGTTCATTCCCTCCTGCTCAAAGGAGCCGTAGAAGCGGTTCCGCCGCTCAAGGTGGGGACGGGGTTCTACTCCAGGTACTTCCTCGTCCCCAAGGCCTATACTGGACCTGCGCAGGCTCAACAGGTTCATGAGAAAGCTGAAGTTCCGCATGGTGTCCCTAGCGTCCATCATTCCCGTACTAAACCCAGGGGACTGGTTCGCCGCCCTCGACCTGAAGGATGCGTACTTTCACGTCTCCATCCTTCCTGCCCATCGGCGGTTCCTAAGGTTTATGGTAGCTGGTGCCCACTACCAATTTACGGCCTTGCCCTTTGGCCTGTCTTCCTCCCCCAGAGTGTTCACCAAGTGTATGGCGGTGGTAGCGGCCTTCCTGCGGCGCAGGGGGGTCCAGATTTTTCCCTACCTGGACAACTGGTTGATCAGGGGCAAGACCAAGTCGCAGGTTCGCGAGGCGGTCTCCTTCGTCCAGACCACCTGCCAAGCTCTGGGGCTGCTCATAAACGAGCAGAAGTCCACGCTGTGTCCGGTGCAGCGTATAGACTTTATAGGGGCCCACCTAGACTCGGTGCGGGCCAAAGCCTCCCTCTCACGCTCGAGGTTCGAGGCAATGACGGCGATAATATCGCAACTTCAGAGGTGCCCTACGACAACAGCCAGGCAGTGCCTGCAGCTGTTAGGCCACATGGCCTCGTGCACCTACGTAGTGAGGTTGGCCCGCCTCAGGCTCAGGCCCCTCCAAGGTTGGTTGTCCAAGGTGTACATGCCCAGCAGGCATGCCCTCCACAAAGTGGTAACGGTGCCCCCTGCGGTGTTGGGGTCACTGAACTGGTGGCTGGACCCCGGGACTGTGTTGGAAGGGATTCCCTTCAGGGCTTCCACCCCCTCGGTCACGCTGATCACGGACGCATCAGACCTGGGGTGGGGAGCCCATATCACCGGTGGTCTGACCACGCAGGGACTTTGGTCCCAGGGAGAGGCTGCCCTCCATATCAATGTCAGGGAACTGAGGGCAGTCAGACTAGCTTGCGAAGTGTTTCGCCACTCTTTATTGGGGAGAATGGTGCAGGTGTTAACAGACAATACCACTGCAATGTACTATATCAACAAACAAGGGGGGGGGGCGCTCCTCGGTGCTGTGCCAGGAAGCGCTTCGGCTTTGGAACTTGGCGGTGAAGTTCAACTTTTGTTTAACCGCCTCTCACCTGCCGGGGGTCAGGAACGACGAGGCGGACCGCCTCAGCAGGTCGTTTCTACCCCAGCACGATTGGTCTCTCCACCCGGAGGTGGCGGACAGGATTTTCCGTCTGTGGGGTGTTCCCCGTCTGGACCTGTTTGCATCGGCCTGGAACACGAAGTGCCCGTTGTTTTGCTCGCTAAGGGGTCGCGAGCCGGGCTCTGTTTCGGACGCTTTTCTCCTCCAATGGACAGGGGCGCTCCCGTACGCGTTTCCCCCCTTCCCGCTCTTGCCCAGGGTCCTCTTGAAAATCAAGAGGACAGAGCGGAGGTTATCCTGATCGCCCCAGCGTGGCCGAGGCAGTACTGGTTTTGCCAGCTTCAGGGCCTGTCGGTCGCTCCCCCAATCGAGCTCCCGAGGAGACTGGACCTGCTTTCCCAGGACCACGGTCGCCTGCTGCATCCCAACCTCGACTCCCTGCACCTGACGGCCTGGAGGCTCTCTGGTTAACGGAGGAGGAGAGAACCTGCTCGGAGCAGGTCCAACGCATGCTGTTGGGAAGCAGGAGGCCCTCCACGCAGCTCGCCTACAGGGCCAAGTGGAGGAGGTTCACCTGCTGGGCGGAGTCGCGGGGCGTAACCCCTGGTACGTCCCCCGTGCAGGCTGTCCTGGACTACCTGCTGCAGCTTAGGCTACAGGGGTTAGCGTTGGCCTCCCTTAGGGTACACCTGGCGGCCATCTCGGCGTTCCATCAGCCGATGGGGGGACGTTTCCTATTCTCCCACCCCATGTCGGTGAGGTTCCTCAGGGGTGTTGAGAGGCTTTATCCGCAGGTCCGTGACCCGGTGCCTCCCTGGGATTTGAACCTGGTCTTAGATAGGCTAACGGGACCCCACTTTGAGCCCTTAGCCACCTGTCCAATGATGATCCTTCCTGGAAGGTGGCTTTTCTCGTGGCCATTACCTCGGCCAGGAGGGTCTCTGAGCTAAGGGCCTTAACCTCGGAGCCCCCCTATACCGTGTTCTACAAGGACAAGGTTCAGCTTAGGCCTCACCCGGCGTTCCTGCCTAAGGTAGTCTCCAGGTTCCATTGTAACCAAGATATTTTCCTCCCCGTGTTTTTTCCTAAACCGCACGGATCCGAGGACGAGAGAAGACTACACACCCTAGATGTGAGGAGGGCGCTGGCGTTCTACCTAGACAGGACGAGGCCGCTCCGAAAGACCACGCAGCTCTTCGTCGCGGTGGCAGAGAGGATGAGAGGCTCCCCGGTCTCCGCCCAGTGCATCGCCAAATGGATCACCGCCTGCATCCGGCTCCCAGGAGTGGTGACGGCTCACTTGACGAGGGCCCAGGCCGCGTCGGCAGCCTTCCTGGAAAGGGTCCCCCTGGATGACATCTGCAGGGTTGCCACCTGGTCTTCGGTGCACACCTTTGCTGCGCACTATGCTGTCGTCCAGCAGTCAAGGGACGACGCGCGAGTCGGCAGAGCTGTGCTGAGGGCAGCTCGCCGTTGACTCCTACCCGTCTCCAAGGTATGGCTCGCTAATCACCTAAGTGGAATGCATCTGAGCAATCACTCGAAGGAGAAAACGTAGTTACTTACCAGTAACTGTTGTTCTTCGAGATGTGTTGCTCAGATCCATTCCACACCCACCCTCCGTCCCCGCTGTCAGAGTCGGCAGAAAGAAGGGACTGAGGAGGGGAGGGGCCGGCAGCGCTATATGTACCGCCGCATAAGGGCGGGACTCCAGGGGGCTCTGGGACCGGCCCCTGCAGGGGCTGCTAGAAAAGTTCTCCACAGATCTGTGCACGAGGGCGCGCACACACCTAAGTGGAATGGATCTGAGCAACACATCTCAAAGAACAACAGTTACTGGTAAGTAACTACGTTTTTTGGTAAAACTTTTTCCCTATATATCCAACACAGATAAGGTAGTTTTATTTAATAAAAATTAAAATGGTGTTTTATGCATTTTTAATTGAATGTAAATTTTCATCCAACTAGAGCTTGACAGAAATCACAAGGAAAAAAAATAATCGTAGTAAATAAGAAATGTATCATTCATCATTTTCTAGCAATAAAAAATGTAAAAATTAAGAATGTGAATAAGTTAAGCAATATCTTGTCTTAAATAAATGTGTATAAATATTGTCCTCCTGGTTAACAAAAAGAAGCACCAAATTTAATATAAAGGGTATACATAGTTGCAAATGAACATGTTTTAAGGGTTACCAACCAATGGTAGGGAAATAACTAAAGCAGAAATGCAAAACAAAGTTAAAACCAATGGTTTAAATCATGATTAAAATTGGTGATTTAAGTCACTTTGGTTTGAACCAGTGCACCTTGTTGATAATAAAAGGCTGGCTTGCTTAGGCTTTACATATAGCTAAATTTCATTGCCAGGTAGTGGTGAATGCACATTTAAAGAAATTAGGTTGCAGTTAAAGTTATTAACAATTGTTCTCTCCTATCTTTTCTCTCATATTCAGCTTTTCTTTACCTTAACTGGCTGCCATTTCCCATAATTTAAATTCCTCCATAATATTTAGGGCTAAAACTGCAGTAGGGGATTGGGGAAAAACTTATGTCCTTAGTAAAGATGGACATTTTATCTTGAAGGGAAGCTTCTGGTAAAGGTAACTGCTCTCCCCCATTTTTAGATTTAGAAAAAAGGTGCTAAATCTGGGCATCCCGAATCCTTTTTGGGTTGCTTCTTCCAGGTCAAGATAGGAACTGTTTGTTACACTATTGAGTCTAGAATATGACCTTTTTCCTAGCTTTGCTAAATTATCCTCTTTGGGCTGTGCATCTCAGTGCTTGTGAGGACCCACGCTATAGAGCGTAGCATCTGAAATGCTTTCAGTCATGTTTTTGAAGTGTAAGACACTTAGCACTCTGTAACTTATGAAATGTCACGTAGCACAGCATTCTTGCAATCCCATTGGGGTGGGGGCTACACTTAGTATATTGAATTGTATTCTCTAACAGGGCATTATCATTCCACAAACTCTTACCATTTTAAAAAGCCAAGAAATTCCATAGACAAACTTAGTTTAAAAGAGGCTAAGGGTTGGTTGGTTAAGTGACATCCCCCTCCCATTTTAATAGCAAGGAAATGCCAAGTTATGGGATTCCACTTAGGTGTATGCTAATGACCATCCAGCATGTTTCCACTGATTTTAAGACACAGCATTGACAAAAGAACATCACTCTCCAGCAGATAAGGAAGGAAGTGCTACACATTAATATTAATCTCCTCATATAACACAGAACTTGAGTGATGACCTTATATTTCCTCTAGGGCATGCCTACACAGCACTTCAAAGTGTAATTATAGCATGGGTAGGCATATGCCTTCTAGCTTTGATCTAAATAGCCCAGATAATAACTGTAGTATAGACAAGGTGGCATGGACTAGCGAGCAGAGTTTAAACTGGCTGGGTAACCAAAGTATGTATGTGGGTTGCTAGCCATGCCACCACATCTGCCTTACTGTTACACACGCAAACTAGATTAAAGCTTGCATGGGGTATGCCTATTTGTGCTAGTCACACTTAGCCTTGAACTATAGACATGCCTTTAGCAACCCATCAGATAGTTAACATATGCACATGTTAATGCTAAATATTTGCTTATTAAGGTTTTGTACTGTACTGCCAAGAAGATTAAGCTGTGTTGGTCTTAGGGATGAAAGAAGTTCTTTTTGAAAATACGGAGTTAGTCTCATCAGTGGAAATATGCTGTCTGGTTAAGAGGTGTCATGTAATTTAGCAGACTTTTGCTTTTTATCAGTTTTTACACTGGGGGGGATCTCACACTTAACTTACCTTAATCCCTTTTGGATAGATTGTTTATGAAATATATACTGTGCCTCTTCTAATTCATCCCATCAATCTCTTCAAACTCTAACCACCTCCATTCTAACATACAACCCTTGAGAGATCCACTCTTGGGGCCTGGAAATGTTACCAGACATCACAAGCCTGATCCATTAGTCAGTGAAGACAGTAAAAGGGCTCCTATTGACTTCAGTGGCTGTTGGATCAGGACACTTAGGGACAGATCCACATCCCCAGCCTCAGAATGAGATGAAAGACATGAAGCCCTATTGTCAAAGCCAACTGCTTCCCCCTCCTCCTGCCAACCTCAGGCTGCTGGAAATGGGTGAGGCTGCTGCATTTTGAATCAACAGTGGTGTCTGAATCTTACTTGAGACTGCCTTTTTTTTTGGTATTATCTGTTGGTCTTAGTCTGAATTTAGTCTGTCTCTTTTGCCCCACCCTCCTTTGGCTACTGGAAGGGGGAAGGAACATTCTTTCTCATTCCATTTCTCCCATTTAGTCTCTTGACTTCTGCAAAGGTAGTGATGGTAGTGGGATGTCCATGCTCATCTTTTCCACAAACTAGGTACACTAGGTGGTGGCCTCTAACAGATCCCTCCTGTGCCACTTGCCCTTGCCGCTGCCCGTAGCTTTCACACACTTCTGATTGGGGAAACTTTATGAGAATTGAGGCACTTGGGCTGTCTAGAGATTTAGGACAGCACTACATCAGTTTACACTCAGGGCTAGTCTACACCACACAGTTAGGTCGACATAAAGCAGCTTATGTTGACCTAACTATGTCAGTGTCTATGCTACAGCCTTCCCGCCCATGTAAGTATCCTACTACACCAACATCATAACTTCAGCTCCATGAGTGGCCTAAGGCCTATGTTGGTGTAGTTAGTGCCGCACAGTGTCTGTGTAGATACTGCCTCAGGTACAATGCTGTTGGCTATTTTGTCAATTTCTCAGCAGGAATTATGAAATTGATAAGAAAGCCAGGAAGCTACCTGCTTCCCGGGAGAGCCGGGTGGCTTCATCCCAGCAGAGGTGGGAGACAAGCCATGGCAGCTGGACCCTGCTCCCCTGGGGCGAAAAACCCAGGGTGGCTTCTTCCTCCAGAGAGCGGGGGTGGGGACAGCCCACTGGGAGCCTGTGGCACAGCTGGGCTTTCTTAGGTCGGTGGAAGCGCTCCTGGTGAGCATGCGCACCACTGACCCCAGGAGGTTAGGGTGGACATGAACCATCACAATCATTGTTACGGTGGCTGTAAGTTGACCTCATATAGGTCAACTTATGTTTCTAGTGTAGATATATCCAGTTTGTTTGGAAGATTTTCTTCATCTGTAAGGAATGGAAACTTTTTTTTTATAATGAAAGCTTAGATACTGCAGGCATTATGCTTGAACAGAGAGCTTTTCTGTTCATCAGAGTTTAGTGGGGTTTCTCAAGCCCTGTGTATAAAGATGTTATGATATTGCTGAAGATTTGAAAAGTAATCACTGCACACGTATGCTCATAAAATATCCACCATTTTGTGTGCATATAAATACTGGATCATGGGTTTGTGTATTTAAAATAACACAAGTGAATCACAACAAAAGCAATGCAGTATTTACAAAATGCCAGACAACATGGGACTGTTTCCTAGATTTTTCTTTTATCCCCAAGGCATTTAGGAATTCCAGAAACTAAACAGGAATATAAGCTCTGTTCTGCCTAGGGACAACAGTGCTTGTTAGTCACCCAGTTCTGACTTTTGTCACACCTCTCTTTAAATTAGAACACCAGCCCTGTAATTACAGTAAAAGGACCATTTGATTTGCTCTTTTTCCCTAGGGGCGTGGAAACTGGGAGAACCAGATCTTACTTTTTGCCAGTATAGGTGATTGGCATAGGCTAGTTTTATGCAGTACATAAGTGGATCCTTTCTGATATTGTGTTCTTAAATTTGTTTGAGCGAGCTTTAGATAATTAAGTTATCTGTGATGTATTTGTCTTATTTTGACTCCACATTTGCATATTACTTTCTGCAGTTTGTGTTGTGAGTTTGATTTGCCTTGAAGTTTCCTACGGCGTAGTGATTTTGTTTCCATAGGCATTCAAGTAGTCCTACCAGTTTCACTTGTCAAGTGTGAGGAACTCTTTCTCCTTGGAAGTTTCAGACAGTTGAATAAATGTTTCTTATTACTATCCACCCTGTCTTTGAACCTAATCAGATTAATCTAATTACAACTCCCCACACATTTATCAGTCAAATATTGAAAATGGAGTTCTCTTGCAGTCTGTGGCAATGAAGACTTGTAAAATGGACTTGAGGCCCGTTGGTTATAATTTGCCTGATATATGTAATGTGAGCATACTGGGGAGAATGCACCAGTAATGTACTGATCTAGTAGATCTTATGCTGTCGCTCTATCCAGGCTATTGCTGGATGACCTTACCTTAGTCCTTAGGGCGTCCTGTGCTACTGACACATGGGGCAGTCCAATTCTTCTATCGATGGTAGTCATCCACTAGTTGTAGTACTTCTTCCCAGGTGATGTCAGTTGATTCAGTGTCCTGTCACTGTCTTCTGCCAGTTCTTCCTTGGCCTTCCTTCCTTTTTGCATTCTCCAGTTCAATGGTTGCTTAACGTCTCCCATTTTCCATATGATGTAAATGTCCCAACCACCTGAGACTTTTTTCTTTGCTATTTTCTTTCCATAAAATGTGTAATATGTTCCTCGTCCACCTGACTGCTCCATTCAATAATGGGCTCAATACAATCATATGGTATAATCTGGCCTTTAGTTTGGTGTGGAGACCTCTGTATGAACAGATGTTGTTCCACCTTCTAAAAGTGGTGTTTGCTTTTCCTAATTTTATATGAATATCTTTATCGCAGTCATTGTCATATATCATCATGCTCCCCAGATAGAAGAGTTCTGTTACCTATTTGATTTATTTTCTGTGTACACATTTGTATCTATTATCCAATTTCTTACCTTCATAATCTTGGTTTTTCTGCTTTTATTTTCAGTCCAAATTTTGCTGCTTCCTGTTCTACCTCTGGTAGAATCATTCCGTTCCACATCGTACTTAGTACAGTAATGTTGGTGGCAAACTCAAGGTTGTGTAACTCATCTCTGCTAACCTATTGTGCACCACCCACATGCCTTTTGTTGCCCACTTTATCGCCCACTCTATTGCTAACGCAGAGGATTGGTATTAACACTCTTCTTTGTCTAACACCAGACATAATATTGCACTATTCAGCAAGGCCTGTATCTGATCTGATTGCATGTCAGCTTCCATCATGTGAACTCCTTATGGTGATCAGCTTGTCTGTTATCCCTTAGCCATGTTCCACAGGGTCTCTCTGTGGACACCATTTAATGTCTCATTAAATTTGATAAAGTTGATTTAAGATGGGCTTTTGTCAAACAGTAGCATTTTCAATTATCTGTCAAAAAGTGAATATTTTGTTCAGAACCTGATCTACCCGGATGATTGTTACACAGGTTTGAGAGAAATGCCAAAACTAAATTAGAAATAGAAGAGGGACCACTAACATCTGATTAAATTAAAGCAGCTATCAAAGGTTTCAAACAGGGGAGAGCTGCTGGGTTTGACAGAATTCAAGCAGAGGTACTAAAGGTAGAAGGTGAAATTCTGATTGAACAGCTGACAAATCTCTTAACAAAATAGAGGTGAAAGCACAAGTGCTGCAAGACTAGAAAGATGGTATCAGCATGGCATTTGCCAAAAAAAGAGTGATCTTAGTGCACGAACTAACTAGAGAGCTACTTCTATCCAACCTGGGCCAAGTGTTGGCTACCATTATGCTGAATAGAATGAAGAGGGCAGTGGATGAAATATTATGAGATTGCTGGATGACTGAACTCAAATAACTAAGAGTAGGAATAAATCGTCAATTTTCATCATGGCAAAAAGTTAACTATGTGGTGCCTCAATTCTGCAATAAGATTTATTTAATATTTATTAATTTCTCAAAAGGAGCTGAGGAGTGAAGTGAAAGTAGTAGTTGCTACAAAATGTAGATACTTCATGTCTGGGGAAGACTGTGAGGAAAGCACCTTAAGCGGGTGTGTGAACTGCGATTCCCTCCCCCCCTTCCCCTCCCGGGGGCTTATAACTTGGTCTAATTTGGGTGAGTTTTCACAGGGATGGCAAAAGGCACAGCCCTGGCATAAAGGCTGCTCCCTGCCAAATGTCATGTCCCTGGTCCAAAGCTAGAGCATTTCAAAGAAAAGATCTCAACAAAATTTTTAACATGGGCACAGTGTATATTTTTCCCTAGCTGCCTTCTTGGAAATGGCTAACCCATTTTGGCTGAAATTTCCCAACAAGAATCAGCCTGAGAAAATTTCAGCCCAAACTGCTGAAGTCTAGCAATGTAAAAAGCACCTGAAAACATGGTCTTCTAATGGTAAATGTTTGACAATCTTAATAATAGGCTGTGCCACCAGCCACACCTATAACAGTTTGGCTAAGTAACAACTATGTGGGGACGGGGGCGGCGAACATAATTCTACAAATAATTGAAGGGTGGGGTGTAAACACTATGGAGGGGGAGGTTGGTGAAAGGGTTTTGAAAAAATGGAGTGAATTTATGGAAGGGAAAGTCTAGGCTGGATAGCGAGAGAAACTTTGACACGCATTTGCTTGTAGAATAGTTTTTGCAGAAGTAGTAGTGAAATCCCCAAGAGCCCATCACTAAGGGGGTCTCTTCCATTTCTTTCTTCTAGGAGAGCATACTCGCAGAGTCGTAGACATGCAATGTGTAATCTACTGTCAGTAAAGTGGCATTCACAAGGACAATTGAAACACGATTGTCATAGTTATCCTTAAGTAGGAAACACAGGCCTCTATATACATCTAGAAAGTTTAAGTGTTAGCTGCTCAACTGAGCCCCAATCCGAAGTCCTTTAAGGTGAGTGGAAACATTTCCATTGATTTCAGTGGACTTTGGATCAGGCCCCTGGTAAGTTTTAAATAATTACATTTCAGGTGGGCTGACTGGTTTTTTGGTTAGTTAAGGTTGTGGAATTTCCTAGCCTGGAAAGGCTCATTGTACAAAAAGTAAAATACCAGGAATGAGCAGAAGGGAAAGTACTGGTGTATATATACCAGCAAAGGAAACACTGTTCTGTATTAAAATGGCAGTATTTAATATGTTAAGTCACCATAATATATCTTATTCTTTTTGATTCCTTAAGGAACACTGTCAATTAAAAATCACAGTTTTGTTTTGGTTTTTGGATTTTTTTAAAAGCTTACCTACTGTTACAGGAAACACCTATGATCGTGGTAACTGGAAGAGATTAGAGGAAAAATTATATTAGATAATTGTGTAGTTTGTGCATTTCACAATACTTCGTGTTTGGTCAGTTTTAATCTGTTTCCTCTGTATTCAGCTACTCTTATTTGCTCATGTGAGTCAAAATGCAAAAGGGGAAAGAAAAATATTTTTTACAAATAGGAAAATGTGTCTGTAGAATCACAAACATTGGCTGGGCCTCTAGGACAGATGTTACCTGACACTGTTCTTTTTTTTTTCTTTTTACAATGACTAGATTTGAAGTTGATATTTTCCATTTTCAACTTCTGTATCTTATTATCTATCATCATTAATTTTATAAACATATGGCACGTAGTCCAGTTCAAGCTAGTTCATCATATTGCCTGTTTATTTTTAGTTTCAAATGACACGTCACTCCACTTAATTGCAGTACAAGCTCTTCAAATGATCATATGTATAAATAGCTTTTAGTTACTTATCTATGTGCCATCTCTATTGCAAAACGAGAAGGAAAGGTCACCCATAGTCAGGTCAAGTTTTCTCTCTAAAACGTCATTAGAAATTTAGGTGGAACGCATGTCCATCCACTGTGTGCAAAGTACTTTGGTAAATTATCATTTAGAATTCAGTGAAGTGCTGTAAAAATGAAAATTGTGGCGCTTTGAACATTTTGTATACTCTTTAGGGACTGGAACATTAGATTTCTTCAATCATGAGTATATTATAATTTCTTCCTTTAATGCTTGTTATGTTTGACCTTGCAGGTTCCAGCAAGATGTGGGGTGACAGTCCGGGACAGTCTAAAGAAAGCTCTGATGATGAGGGGTCTTATCCCAGAGTGCTGTGCTGTTTACAGAATACAAGATGGGTATGGTTTGTGTGGTGTGGGTTTTCTTTACACTATCGGGGTTCTTTCTAGGAGTATTCCGGCATGGGCCAATTCCATCCAACACTGTGAAGGTAAAGATCAATCTCTCTAAATTCAGAATAAACTATTTAGTTTGTGCTAAGGTGGTTGGGCCAACACAAAATATGGGGTGATGGCCACAAAACTCTGCTAGAAGGTTATGAGACATAAAAAAGTTTATGGGGAAATCTTTTAAACTCCACTGCTCGTAGGATACACTTAATAGAATGCAACAGCCTGTTATCTATGAGGGCTGTTTTAGGTGCAAAACTATCTGAAAACATCTAATTATAAACGATAAAGTAGGGTTGTTTTGAATTTTTAACTTCTTTTAATTGGTTTTACTTGAACTGGGTTTCAAAGTAAAACTTAGTTGGATGCAGGATTTACATAAATAGCTCTTAAAATGAGTTTCCATCCTTAAACTTCTAATTAAAATCCTACCATTCCCTGAATTAGTAAGTCCTCTGAAAGTCTTTTACGGGGATAAATGAGAGAGACCAAATAGATGAAATATCTTTTATTAGACCAATTTCTGTTGGTGAGAGACACAAGCTTTCAAGCCACACAAAGCTCTTCTTGGGAAAGATACTCAGGGTGTCACAACGAAATACAAGGTTGAATCGATTGTTTAGTGTAAGTAGTTAGCACATGTTCTAAGGGACCATTCAAGGTGAATATGTGCTAACTGCTTATGCTAAACTATCTGTTAGACATTGTATTTAGTTGTGACACCCTGCCTGTCTTTCCCAAGAAGAGCTCTGTGTGGCTTGAAAGCTTGTCTCTCTCACCAACAGAAATCAGTCCAATAAAAGATACTACTTCACCCACCTTGTGTCTCTAATATTCTGGGACCGACACGTCTACCACAAAACCGCATACAACATGGGACAAACTGTCACACAAGCATTCTTTTTCTTTGACTGGTTAGAAAAGTACCCATCAGTTTGGACCTAAGTGATCAGCCATTCTTTGCAATTGTCTTTGCTGAAGCTGGTTTGAAGAAAAGAGTGCATCTTTTGTCCAAGAGTGATGCAATTATTTGGGGTAAACTCGGATTATTTCTTGCCATTTAAATTTCTAGTAGTGGAAGATTTGACAGCAAGCCTCCCACAATACCATTTTCCCCTCGATAACAACTTTTCACATCTTCAGCATAACAAAACGTTTGCAAGGGCTTGCAGGTTGGTAACCATAAAGGGCTTGTTTACACTTCAGAGAGAAGAAGCCCATTGGCTGGGACACTGACATTTCCTGGCTCACAGGAGAGGAGTTGCACGTGGAAGTCTTGGAGAATGTGCCGCTTACCACACACAATTTTGTATGTACCTTGTATTATGAACTGTCTAAAATGTTCACTAGAGTTAAATCTACTTTTGAACATTTTAAATTAAAATAACTGTCTGTTTTTGAACAAACATTTGTATCTGTGGTGGGGAAGGTTGTTGCATAAGAGGTTTTCAGTTCAAAAAGGCTCAGGTGAACCAAATCTTATTGAGATAATTGACATTAAAATTAACACAACCTGACCTTCCTTAACGTTTTCATATTCTAGTAGGAGAAACCCTTAGAAATCTATGTATGTAGGGTTTTAAAATCACCACTGCGTTGCAGACTGGTGGTAATCACTATTTTTGTATAGCTGTATCTATAAAATGAGTTCTGTGCTCCCCTGCTGACTCTGCAGCAGCAATTAACTAACGAACCATATTCCCAAAGCTGTGCTGACGTCATCAGTGATGCTGATGCACAAATATGTTTTGACCTGATAAGATGCTATATGAGTGGAAGCTGTTAAACAGAACCCCTCTGGATCATTCCAGGTCCCATACATGGTCCTGGAAATAACATTTATCACCTGGAAAAGGGGAAAATCTAAATGAAAGCTGTTTTATTTTCAGGCTTAGGGTGCATTATGCAAACAGTGGACTGTTAAATGAATGCAAAAAGCTATTATAAAAACTTCTGGACAGCATCCTTTTAAACTTTTGATCATTACTTGTAGGAAATCCTTCTTGTGCTTCTTTTAAGCTAGTCATGCTTCTAAAGTGGAGAGCCAAAAGAGAATCTAAGTTTTGTGCCCTGTAGTGTGGTGCCATGTGTACTTTTTCTTTTTTAACAACTACAAACATTTCCATGTTTTAGTAAACAAAATTGTAAATAGGTTGGGCAGAATTTGATTTTTATTTTTTTATAATTTTGATGGATAATAGCCATGTTTATTTTTTAGAATTTTATCAAGTTAAATTTTCACAGTTGCAGGAAATTGTCTTCAGTCAATGGGATGGGTCAGACAATAATTATTTAGTGGTAGTAGATGTTGAGATTCAGAAAGTTAAAGTTTCATGAGTGTTAAAACACAAATTGTCAATATCACATATCAAAATAGACAAGGTAAATATCCTTAAATCAAACTCTAATAAAGTTCTCAAGCAACTTTTACTTTGCTTATTTGTAAATTGAGATCATTGTTGATGGAAATACTTTTTCATCAATTCTATGTGGGTGGTGACATTGACATTTATGGATAAAAATCTAAACCCTCCAAGCCGAATTATAAACTATTTGAATATTTCCAACCCTCTGATTTTTGAGGAGGAGGGTCATCTTGTTGCTGATAAAGATAAAACAACAAACAAAACCCTCAAAAACAGGCCTTATCTCAAATCCACTGTTTACCAGATTTTGGGGGGCATTCTGTTTAAATATCTTTGACTTGTTTTCTTTCACCTATATCTTTTTTTATTTTTCTTAAGGTTAAGTGCCTATAAGAGTCCTATATCTTTGAAGTAGGGATGCTTTATTTATAGTTCTGACACAGGGTACTTTTGACTTTGCTTCACAATCCTGTAGCCATTTTCTTCACTGCTCATTGAGTGACACATTAATGCTGATGGTGGGAATCTTAGAGGCACTTAGAGGCTAAAGATCAAAATGTTCAAATGTGAATGTTAAGGTTAGCTGCTTTAAATCCATATTTGGGCAGCTAAATAAAGCGATGTGATCAAAGGTGCCACATGCCTCTGTGTTCCTGAAGCATGGTTATGTGCACCTCTGAAAATCTAGCTTCTTCTATCTAGATGCTTAGATATGGATTTAGTTGACTAACTTTAGGCACCAAATTTTGAAAACTTTAGCCTAAATTCTTTTTCCATTTTTATTACCCAATATACTTTGTATTGTGTCTATATTAGTCTGATAAACTGTTGAGGCCCTAATTCTTTATAACTAAAATTACTTCAAATATAAGATCTTTGTGTTTAAAATAACTTATTGCTTATTGTGTAAAACTATATTTGCAAGATCAAAAGAGAGAGTTGTAAGTATATCTTCCAGGGCAAGATGATGATAATATTTTAGTGGAAACATAGAGCCTTGTCAGATTACAAAAGTGTCCTATCTAACTGTTTGTTTTTGACACCACAGGTACGAAAAACATTCTTCACTTTAGCATTCTGTGACTTTTGTCGAAAGCTGCTTTTCCAGGGATTCCGATGCCAGACTTGTGGTTATAAATTTCACCAGCGCTGTAGTACAGAGGTGCCACTGATGTGTGTTAATTATGACCAGCTTGAGTAAGTAATCAAAACTCCTGTGGTTTTTTTTAATTCAGCTTTTGTTGAGTTTCTTTATACGACAGAAGAACTAGTTGACAGATGTATTTGGGAAAGTCGAGATGTGTCTGAGAAAATATAATAGTGAAGATGTTGTGGTAAAGGTATATAGTTCTCATTATCTCAGAGCTGTTTCTTAGAAAATGAAAAGGAGGCTGAAATCTTGATTTAGCAAGATAAACTTTGCCCCAGTCACAGATATTATTATCCAATCAAAGATTCCTTATCAGGGGAAGGATAGTGCCTTACTTAAATGTGTTTAGATGCAGGTGTATTATCATAGACCAGCTACAGTTAATTTGGCCTTGAATAACGTTGGACTTCCTTGATCAATTATGAAGTTGCCATTTTTTTAAATGCAGGTTTCGTTGAAAAATAAGATCTATTGGTGGTTTTTGTATATCTGGGTAAAAAGTGTCCAGCAGAATCAAGAAGAGTGTGGAATGCTTCAATACCATTTGTTCTTGAATTTTTATACTCAATTTGTTCCATACCAGATCTCCTAACCAAAGTTTCTGCTCAATCTGTAGTGATCTTACTTTGTACCATTCACTTTTAACAGAGCCAAGTAAAGCCATTTAAAAAGACTTTCCCCATTGGGGAAAGCTTCCAAATGTTTTTCAAATGTAGTCTTACTTCTTGCTTATGCTTGCATTCATCACAATTCCCTGGGCCACTTTTAGATGATGAACCAAGAGATGTGGATGCGTCATTTTATCCTAGTCATAGCCCCATTTGAAAGTCCCTTTTTAATATTACACATCACTTTCCATATAAGGTTTCATCTCAATCTTCTTTACAAGTTACTGTGATTTAACATGAAAGTATAAGTTGCATGCTACACTGCTTAGAGACTAGGTTTTTACAATTTCTAGCACTCAGAGATTTCACAATAACTTTAGACAAAAAGGTGTTCAAGGTAATAACTCTTGTTCCCTTGCAGTTAACTAACAACTTGTGAAAATGTTACAGGGTAGTCTTCCAGTGCATTCTTTATTCTAAAATTTAGAATTTGATACATGGCTTTATTCTTCTGTGCCTATTATGTTGTGGACCTTCTGGGTTTTGCACAAGTTAGGTTTGTTTTTGTTTTGTTTTTGTTCTTGCCTCACAGTTTGCTGTTTGTCTCCAAGTTCTTTGAACACCACCCAATATCGCAGGAGGAAGCCTCCTTAGGAGAGAGCACTCGCGCGTCTGGATCGTACCCTTCAGTGCCCCCTTCAGATTCTATTGGGTAGGACCTTACTCATGCTGTTTAATGACATGACATTAAAGTACTGTTTGCCTTGCGGTGTTCAGAATATTGCTTCACAGCCTCTCTGCACACCTGTGTAATTAGGCACCCATCCTCCAAATACTTACACATGTGATTAACTTTACGTTCACCTGTTGGACCACTGATTTCAATGGAACTGTTCAAATGCTTAAAGTGAAGTATGTGCATAAATGTTTACAGGATAGGGGCCTTTGTTGTTGTACTTTTTGCCTATAGTAATATAGGCCTGGTCTAAACTGGAAAGTTTTTTGAGATATCTTTAGGTTTTTTCAGCATACATTGTTTTGCATCCACATGCACATTATCTCTTTTTGCTTTATCTTGCACCTTATCCAGCTATAACTAATCTGCTTTGAAGCAACGTAACTTTATTTCAGAATGAGTTAGACGAGTGTGAGCTTTGTATGGACACATTTCCATTTCAGATGAACAACACCGCTTCAAGCAGTCCTCCCACTACCATCTCCACACGCACACTACTTTATATCTAGATTGGCTCGCCTGGTTACTGGTGCTTTGGGGTCCTCTTGATTGGGTGTCCCCCCTCTGTTTAAATGCTGGCATACACCCAAGTTCATTCGTTTGCGATGTCAGCTTGTGGTATATTCACAGACCCCAAATCCTTTATAGCCACCATGCCCTGTACTTCTGCATGTTCCCATCTGGGAGCGCTGTACTGCCTTGCCCTCTGGGGAGAAGAGCATGTTTACTCTCATCTGTCCAGTAGTCACCGGAATGCCAAGCTCTACCATCAGCTAGCAGAGCAAATGCAGAAGAAGGGGTTCTCCTGGGACATGCCAGTGCTGTGCCAAAGCCAAACAGCTGATTCAGAATTGCTGAAAATGGTAAAGACAAAAACAAGACCTTTGCAAATGCTTCTATCACATGCGCATGCTATGAAGAGCTGGACTGGATCTTTGCCCAAGAGGCCACCACAGAACTCCGGTATATGTTGACAGTTGGGCCATGGTCCGCAATAAAATGGATGTGCCTTCGGAAGCTACATAGGCAACGCTGGACACTGACCAGGAGGAAATTCCCCAGAGCAGCCAAGATCTCTTTAACAGAGACCCAACTTGATATAACCCCAGACACCCTGCCAGTGAGCTAGAGTGAGAATGCTGCAGAGGGAAGCTCATCCAGTAAGTAGTAAGTGCTATATTACTATTATCCATCCCATTAGTGCCTGTTAAGGGGGATTTGGAAACCTCGCTCTTGGATCTGGCTGTGTGCCGCCATGTCAGGTGGGTGTTGCTATAGCAGATGGCAGATGTGTCCATCTGTTCGCAGTACCTTTACTCGTTGGCTTACTCAGCTTTTCTCTGGCCCCCACAGCATGGAAGCTGGAAATACAAATTGTTAAAAGCAGCTTTTCTTCCCACACAAAATATTTAATTCCATGCCCACAGACGAAACACACCACATTTCCTCTTCCCTATGCTGCTTGATGTTAAATTTCTCTATCCCTCAACCATCTCTTCTCCCACCCCCTACTATCCACGTGGCTCCACACAAGGTAGGGACTAGATGGCAGAGAAAAATGCAAAAACACATGGCATTCAAAGTAATGTAGAGAAAGAAAAAGCAAGAAATAGAAAATTCATGTAAGACCACAGGTTAGTATTGCCTTGAGCTTTTTCATATATGTGAAGGTAAACAAGATAAATTGGACACTAGATGTTCTTTTAAGCATTTCATGTTCTATACAATTTGAAGGCATTTATGGTGGCAGGTGTTATAAAAAGGCATGTACGTTTTTCACGAAGCACTCCTTTATTGCAGCACATTGCATTGTTAAACCCACTACAGGACATGCACCATAGCTGCAAAATTCTCTTTATTTTTCAATGTGCTTTGTGTTTATCAGATGGCATTACAGATAAGAATTGTAAGCAAAGATAGCTATATAGTGTGACACACACATCGTGTAGGTAATGCATGTAGGGTACATATGTATGACACACATCATGTAGGTAATGCTTCCTTTTAACTCCAGCAACAGCTCAGGGAACAATAACAGTGCTACATATCTTCTTCGTTGCTCTTTGCTTTATGAACAGGACCCTACTCTGCCTCTTCGGGATATGCCTCAGAGAAATATCCACCAGCGTAAGGGCAGGCTGCAAGGGAGTACAAACAATTCCATGGGAACACACACGCCTTCTTCCATTCCCCATCCCCAAACAAACAAATGTGCACACACAGACCAAGTATAAGGATAGTTTTAATTGAAAGGGTGCTGCTACATCATAGTGCAGGGGACCCCCATAGAGGAAAAATTACTTCACAAAAGTATTATATCCAAGCGTACCCCAGGCTGGGAAGAACACAAGGAAATCGAATTCCAAAAGTGAGAAAATGTGGAGAGAAGGAACGTCATTTTTGGCATGGTGGTTATTCTCGGTATAGTTACTACTTATATGGTTTCTCTATTCTCCTAGCATGTGACATGGCACAGCTCACACCGAATGGGGTGTTATCAATAGCTGAGCTCCTGGCAAACCTCTGAGGGAAGAGAAAGAGGACAAAGAAGGATGTTCGGTGACCTCATGAATGAGTCTCAGCAGAGGGCAAAAAACCCTAGGGGAATGGAGTGAAGGATTTGTGCGACAGGACAGCAATGAGGGAGAGGACAACAGGGCATATGCTGAGAAGTTGTCAAGAGAGCACATGGACAGATTGACCAGAGAAAGGGACTTTCAGGAAAGGATGTTGGACATTATGTGGAAAAAGACAAGTTGGCTGGAAACCAATATGGCGCTGTACTCATGTGTAAAGCTCTAACCTAATCTTGTCCTGCAGCTTATTTAGTACACAGTGTACTGGGACGGAAGCCCCCTTTCATTCCCCAACTGCAAGAAAGAGAGTTCCCTGCACCATTCCACTCCCAAGACAAGGAGAACACCAATGATCCCCGCCTATACTTTTTTGAGGCCCTATCTTAACAAACATGCATTCACTCTATACGTTGGTTACTTTTGTACTGTATTAATTCTTTTTAAGTTTGCGCTTTCTTGTTATGTGTTAAATCAGTTGTTTTGTTTACCATTGCACTTATATCCATTTAATTTTTTGTCCAGCTCTTCCTAACATCCATTCCTAATAAAATTAATTCACAAACCATATATATATTACATTGTATTCATTTCTTTCACTATATTACACGTATTTTCCTTTACTGCACCCTGCTCTCAAAGTACGAGCACAATGCTTTTGTGACCTAGTTCCCTGACCACAGGGACATTTGGTTGAGGCATCCTTTCCAGTTGTTAATAATGTTCCAAAAGTCTCTGTACAGCCAATTTAGAGACACTGACCTGGTTAGCTATGACAGGTACAGTTGGAGATGGTGATCTTCCATATGGCGGTGGCCACATACTTCTCCATGTTATAGGGGCTTCTCATTGTGGTGGTCCAGAATACAACTCCCAAGTTGAGTTCTCCACGGATTTCTAGGAAAGAGGCCTTCTGCATCCTGAAGGTTTGCAGCACTGTCCCAGCCCGCCGTGGTCAGCGCTGATTGGTTGGGGCCACAAGTAATGCTGCCCCAAGTGAAGCCTATCTCAGAAAATGTCATGAAGAAATAGCTGTGGAAGTAGCTGCTCCTCTTCTAGTAGTACCTGTATGGCATTGTGGTGCTTGTAGTGGTGATGCACTTTTGACCCCCATTAAATTCTTCCTATTTTTTATCATTTTATTTTTTGGGAATTTTTTGTTGTATTCATTTTGTCCACATTGGGGGTGGGAGTGGGAGAGGGGTTGGGTCTGACTTAAGAGTGTGTCTTTCCTGCAAGGAATGGGAGGCCCTGGGCAAGTCTTCCATGCACACACCCCCCAGCGGCAGCTCCTGCCCTACAGGGGCTGGGCTTGGCTCCCTACTCTGAGTACTACGACTGTATGTACTAGGTCACAACGCCGAGAACGGGGAGCGAGGCCTTGACCTGGGGACCAGAGCTGCTGCTATGGGGTGAGTGTTTTCATTTTCTTTTCTTTTATACTGTTTTGTTTTATTTTGTGTTATTGAATATTTATGAAAAACCTGGGGCGCTATGATCTTCCATGTCCTCCAAAGCTACCTGCTTGATTGCCAATACAGCTGGAGTGTCCTGTTTGTGTTAATGATGGTTGGGGTTGCTATGCTCAGCGTGCTGCCTGGCTGTAGTTTGAAAATTAGTTTAAAACTTTGAAAAATGGTGCTGGCTAATGAAAAACAGGCTAATTGTGGGATACAGTGGAAGGAATCATGGGGTTTTGACCCAAGTCCCAGAATTCCAGTACGTATCTCTCAGTCTACCATGATAAATAACCTATAATGCATTGAGTCTAGTGCTATAACATTGTACCCTGAGATATATGCCCACAAAACTGTATGCTTATTTTGAAAAATCATAGTTCTGTGTGGGTGCTGTTTCTCATAGGCAGAGTGGCTTAAGCCTTTTTAGTTAAAGCAGTATTGGACACAATCTTTCACTTTTATTATATCTATATAATTACAGTGAGGAAAAAACTGTCAGATAACCTTTTCCAGGTAGACAAAGCCTTAAGCACATGAAAAGTCACAATAATGGGTGTAAGGAAACAGGGACAGTCCATATTAAGACTTGAATGCCTTTGGTATTTGTATGGTGAATTGAATTTTAGAAGACAATTATATATATTTTTTTAAATTCAGGCTTCTAGCTATTTTGGGGATTCTGTGAGGAGAGGATGGAGTTGTGGTTCTGTAAAATCTGGGAAATATTGTCATTTACAGTCATATATCCAAGTTGCCTTCTTATTCTTAGTGGCTTTGAAATTGCACCACTTGAAGTCCATGGGAATGTTGCTCTTTATGACAGTGAGCAAAAGATTAAATCTTGGACTATGTTTTATTAGTGCTATAGATTAGACATGTTCTCCTTTCTTGGGTGATTGAACCTTACTTTTCTCGCTAACAGAAATTCCTACAGGTGATGTCAATAGAATTGGAATCAGAACAGGACTTCGTCTTAGCACAAATGCATTGTAGAAATTCACAATCTGTTTTCTATGATTATAGGAGTTATAGTATTGCCTTTTTAGGGGGTAGGGATGTGCCAGGCATTTTCCATGTAAGCCATGAAAATTTTATTTATGACTGATTTAAAGGTCCTTATAGGTGAAGATATGTATATGGGCCTGGAAAATACTGTGCTGGATAATGTGGCAAACCCCCCCAGCATGCCCAGAAAGAGCTCCCTTCTCATATACCCTGGAAACTGAGGTGTTAACCACACCCACAAAGGCCAGAGAAGCTGTAGACGCTCAGAATTTGGCACACAAACTACTCTCCCCTTTATGAGCACTGGCAGTGCATCACAGCCCCAGTTTTCTGTATGTGTGCCACAGTAAAGAGCTCTTCTTTGATTTAGGCTGCTTGCCTTTTGGATTTTGTTAGCAGTTCTCCATTCTCCCCCACCTGCTGCTGCTTTTCTCCTCCCTTCCCTATCAGCAGTCTGTACCCAGACTGTAGGTTGTGGGGATAGAGCTGCACCTGAACCCCACACACAGATAGAGTCACACCCCAAAGTACAAGGACTATCCTTTCTGCTGCTCTTCTTTCCCTCCTTCCCCCACATTTGTTAGACATTACTGCTTAGTGAATGGTCCCTCAGGAATGCCAAGTGAATGGGCTGAAGTCCCTTCTCATGTTGTCATCTGAGGGGATGAATTGGCTAGGGCCCCACAGAGAGTGGAGCAATGCCCAGTGCAGACATGAACAAAGGTAGGGTCTGTGGCGCTTGCAGCCAGACCGTGGCTGAAAGGAGTCCACCTTGAATCCACGAACCTGCTGTGCCATAGACTTCACTGCCCCCAATCTCCTGACTAGTCACTCAAATCCAGCAGTGCCACGTTCAACACTGGTAGCCTATGACCAGTCAGGAGTGCCCCTCTCAGGATGCCTATCTGCCCGGAGATACCCCTTAATGAGATACAGGTGGCGTCACGTTACGTCCCCTCATCAGCTACTCCTTCTCAGGGAATTGTGCTTGGAGGGAGCCTGAATCTGTACTCCTCTTCTTAGCCAGCCTCTTTCTCATACATCTACATCAGAGGCCTAAGCAATTGCTTTGATTCTTTCCAGTCCTCCCGCACCAGACAAAAGGCTTCCAAAACTAAAACAAAAGCCAACCACAAAACGCTCCAGGAAAGCCTTTCAGCCTCCTTAGAGGTCTACTCCCCTTTGGAAAGTGAAGCTCTTTTTACCCTCACTCCTCTCCTCGAGATGTGAACTCAGAATCCAGAGCTTTTGACCAAGAATATTAATAAACATCATCTTAAAGCAGTGATACTCAAACTGAGGCACGGGAGCCGCAAGTGGCTCTCTGATATGTCTGCTGCAGCTCTGTGCAGTATTTGATTTTAAAACATTGTGAGAGTTAGTTATTAACCAGTTTTGACTATTAATAACCAATTGAGGAATACTTAGTCAGTCATTTTGCTGTGAGCATAACAATAGTAAATGAAAGAATGAATTCACACTTAACTAAAAAAACTGCAGCAATGTTGATTTCTAATCTGACTCCTGAACCACTGAGTTCTGATTATCACTGCCTTAAAGTAAGTATGATGCAGGCTGTCCTAGATGGGAAAACTCAGGGTCCCTTGTTCCCTTGCTTAGCTTTTCCCCTTATTGCTTAGCTTTTCCCTTATTCCCCATTGCTTAGCTTTTGGAGAAGGGTAGTGAGTGCATGATAATTTAGTTGAAATAAGCTATTTCCAGGGCTTATGCTAAACTGTATAAAATCCCTAATGAAAAATAGGGTAAATATGGCTCTGCCTATAAGTAGACTTCAAGGTATCCTCCTTGGGTTAAAAATAAATAAATAAACCCTCTCTGTTTAGGGTGCTATTGCCCCTAAACATCCGTGAACAAAAAATGATTAGAAATAATTTATTTTAAGGGGACTATGATGGGACCTCATTGGTGCTCCATGCTGCTTTGTTCTTTGCCTCCACTTCTAAATTCCTTTCCTGTCCTAGCCTTTGTGACTGTGGTTAACTCATCTATCAGTCTCAAGACTAGAGGACTGCTCTGTTATGAGAAGACATGTTTGCAGTAAGTTCAAATTGACTGTTTCCTGCTATCAAGTGTGCTGTAAGTGTAAAGTTACCTTTGGAGAAGAAAAGTTCTGATTGGCTTTTTTCCTAAATTAATTAAATCTAACTAACAGACCCAGCAATGATTGACTTTGAACTGAATAAGAGGCAAATATTGATTTACCACCTTTAACCAGAGTAGATGGATAAGTGACATCTTCCCCTTTTACTAAGGCTGTCAATTAATTGCAGTTAACTCAAGTGATTAATTTGTTTTGCGTTAACTCAATTAAAAAAATTGATTGCGATTAATTGCTGTTTCAGTTGCACTATTAAACAATGATAGAATAGAATTTAAGTGTATTATAAACATTTTTGGATGTTTTTCTATGTTTCTAAGTATATTGATTTCAATTATAACACAATACAAAGTGTACAGTGCTCACTTTATATTATTTTTATTACAAATATTTGTTCTGTAAAAAAGATAAAAGAAATAGTATTTTTCAATTCACCTCATACAAGTACTGTAGGACAATCTTGATTGTGAAAATGTAACTTACAAATGTAGATTTTTTGTTACATAACTGCAGTCAAAAACAAAACTATGTCAATCTTTAGAGCCTACAACTCCACTCTGTCCTACTTCTTGTTCAGCCAATTGCAAAGACAGATAAGTTTGTTTACATTTACAGGAGATAATGCTGCCTGCTTCTTCTTTAAAATGTCACCTGAAAGTGAGAACAGGTGTTTGCATGGCATTGCTGTAGCCAGTGTTGCAAGGTATTTACATGCTAGATATGCTAAACATTCGTATACCCCTTCATGCTTCCATGCTGATGATGATCATTAGAAAAAATGAGTTAATTAAATTTGTGACTGAACTCCTTAAGGGAGCATTATATCTTCTGCTCTTGGTTTTACCTGCATTCTACCATATATTTCGTATTATGGAAGGATTGGATGACAATCCAGCACATGTTGTTCAATTTAAGAACACATTCCCTGCTGATTTGATGGAACGCCAAGAAGGTACCAGTATGAGATTTCTAAAAATAGCTACAACACTCAACTGAAGGTTTAAGAATCTGAAGTGCCTTTCAGAATCTGAGAGGGATGAGGTGTGGAACATGCTGTCAGAAGTCTTAAAAGGGCAACACTTGGATGCAGAAACTACAGAACCCGAACCACCAAATAGAAAATACAAGCTTCTGTTGATGGCATCTGACTCACATGATGAAAAACAAATGTCAGTCTGCACTGCTTTGTATTGTTATCGAGCAGAATCTGTCATCAGCATGGAAGCATGTCCTCTGGAATGGTGGTCAAAGCATGAAGTGGCATCTGAATGTTTAGCATATCTGACACATAAATACCGTGCAACACCAGCTACAGTAGTGCCATGCAAATGCCTGTTCTCACTTTCAGGTGACATTGCAAACAAGAAACAAGTAGCATTATCTCCTGTAAATGTAAACAAATTTGTTTGTCTTAGTGATTGGCTGAACAAGAAGCAGGACTGAGTGGACTTGTAGGCGCTAAAGTTTTACATTGTTTTATTTTTGACTGCAGTTTTTTTTCTTTTCTGCATAATTCTAAATTTGTAAATACTACTTTTATGATAGTGAGATTGCACTACATTATTTGTATGGGGTGAATTGAAGTACTATTTCTTTTGGTTTTTTTACAGTGCAAATATTTGTAATAAAAAATAAATATAAAGTGAGCACTGTACACTTTGTATTCTATGTTGTAATTTAAATCAATATTTTTGAAAATAGAGAAAACATCCAAAAATATTTAAAGAAATGGTATTCTGTTATTGGTTAACAGCACGGTTAATCACTTGACAGCCCTACTTTTTGTTAATAAAAAGCTAAGCACATGTAGATACTTTCTCTGTTGAGTAAATGACACAGGACTCCACAATCAAACGTTAAGGTTTTAGCTGCGTTTTAATGACCCACAACAGCTACTTTTCCTCAAAAACTGATCTAAATATTCTGAATTGTATGTTTCAAAACCAAACTCCAATTCAGTAATTGTAAAATATATAAATGTTTCAAAATATTTAACTGTTCAAAGTGATTTACTGAATTCAGAGGTTAGAAGCAAGTATTTTTATTTTTAGTCTGATACTAATAATTCCAATTACAATGATAGCTGTAACATTAATTGTTACTTCTGCTAACTAATAGTTTTCAGTCCATCTCTATGGCACAGTAATCCTATTCTTGTATGCACTGTATTCTGTGAGATTATTCAGACACAGGACACTGATGTAGTACATCACCTTTAGTTCTCATTGGGTTACCATTAAAAAAGGGGTATCACATTTGCCTCTTAGTATAAGAAGCTGTGGAGTAGCCCATCCTCTGCAATGTGTATCTGACCTCATTGATTCCCAGCATCAAGGGATTGACCCAGATAGCTAGATGCAGTAAAGATTGTTTATGCTTTAACCCCAGAACATTTTATTTCACCATTTTGTAATTAGGGAACTCGTATAGCAGGGATTAGTTACAATTATATATAAATTGGTTTTGATCAGGTCTTTATACTGGCCTACTAAAGAGAGGACATTTTGTATATATCATAGTTGAAAAGAAAAGGATTTGTCATACCTACTGTGGAATATTTGAAGCTATTTGTATACCTAAATTCTCTTTTTCCTTGACTTTGTTTCTCAGACCACCAATTCTCCCTAGTCCTTCTCCTTCAAAATCCATTCCAATCCCACAGCCCTTCCGACCAGCAGATGAAGACCATCGGAATCAATTTGGGCAACGAGATCGCTCGTCTTCAGCACCCAATGTGCATATCAATACGATAGAGCCTGTCAATATTGATGTAAGTATCAATATAAGTTTGATCAGTAACGGTGGAGTTGTTCAGCTTTCCTGATATATGCCACTGAGCTTGTAACATACACACACAAATGTCTACTTTTTATTTTTATCTAAATAAATCCTTGTTTATTTGTCTTCAAATCTTCATAAATCATAAGTAACAGGAGAAGGGTTTTTACAAGTCAGAGTTGAATCCCACTCGACAATGATACTCCCACTTCTCCATGCAAGCACACTGCCACAAACAATTTGTCAGTTTTAAGGTCTATGCCTGAACTATTATTGCTAGCACCAACCCATAGTGATGATCCTGAAAAGCCAGTAATAACAGTTGCAAGACATCCCAAGTGTTGAAAATATTCTTCTAAATGTTTGATTTCTTGTATTACTTACAATGGGAATAATGTTTCTGGAATTGGAAGGTGTGGTTTTTGCAATAAACTGAATTTGAAATTACCAGATGCTGCTTTGAATCTCAGAAATGGCTTATTGCCCTGCATGTATCAGCCTTAAGGTTCTCCTTGAACCTCCAATCATTTTCTACAACATGGTTGTTTTGAATTTTTTTGTCTGTATCCTTTGACATTTTGGAGGCTGAATTTTAACACTTACGAAAATGAAGGACGAGTACATTGATTCAAAGTAGGCATAATGCTGATCAGCACTATGCAAACTACTACTCTCACCAATATCTTGCCCGTTTTTCTAACACATACCTGTATCATAAGGAGACATGGTGAATGAGGTAATATCTTTTATTGGACCAACTTCGGTTGGTGAGAGAGACATGCTTACACAGAGCTCATTTTCAGGTGTGAGAAATGTACTCAGAGTGTCACAGCTAAATACAAGGTGGAACAGGTTGTTTAGCATAAGTAGCTAACACACATTTTCAAGGGATCATTCAAGGTGAACTGACCCGTTAACATCTCTCCAGTCATGGGGGGGAAAGAGGGGAAAAAAGCAGGGGGAGGGGGCAAGATTTACTGGCTTCCAGATTGTTGTAAGAACCCATACATAAATCCAGTGCGTCTATTCAGTCCATGATTTTTTAGTGTCTAGCAAAGTCATGAATTTAAGCTCCCAGGCTCATCTTTTGAAGCCATAGATGTTCCCTTTGAGACTGAGGACTGAGAGGTCAGATAGAGTGACCTTTTTGTGAGGAGTGTTCACCCACAGGTAATAAGGTGTTTTTTTTCTCTTTTTATCATTTTACTTCATGAGTTCATTCGAGAGTGTAGTGATTGGTTTCACCTACGTAGTTGATATTGAGGCATTTTTAGTGAACTGGATGAGGTACACCACATGTTGTGATAGGCACATATAGGATCTTGAAGGGAGTATTGATCATTGTAGCAATGGAGATATCTAATTGTTTTGCATTCTGTTGTTCTGGCTGCTTTGAGTTAGTGTGTCCTTGTCTGTGAGGAGCTTGTAGGTATGTTTGAAGACCATAAAACAGGGTTCAGGAAAGTTTTCTTTCAGGATGTGGTCTCCACTGAGTGTGGGTTGTAACTTTTTAATGATACCCCATATGGGTTCCAGGGTGGGGGTGGTAGGTAACAACTAGGGGTATGTGGTGGGAGGGAGTTATATTTCCTATTGAAGCAGGTTCTCTCAGATTATATGGATGGCCCATCTACTTCCCTGGTGGAGTGTCCTTGTTTGGTGCAGTGGTTCTCAAAGTAGAGGGGCACGAGATGGATCATGGGGGCGTGCAGAGCAAGGAACAGAGCCGGTCCAGCGCCACGCTCCCCGGAGACGGAAGCAGCTGCTGCCGCCTACCTCCTGCAGCAGCCCCCTGCTGCTGCTGGGCATGCTCGGCACACTGCTGCTGTCCTTGCGCTGCTGCACCTGCTCCCCACTTCTTGTGCTGCCGCCCATGCTTGCTGCTCCCTGCTGCCACTGGTCCTCACGTTGCTGCTGCCCCACTTCCCATGCTGTAGGCCCTGTTTTTTTCTGAAAGGGGAGTTCAAGGGAAGGGGGAGTGCGATTGCTAGGGCCTACAGCGCAAGAACCCCCCCCCCCTCACCTGAACTCCCCCTTTTCAGGAAAAAACAGGGTCTACAGCGCAGGAAGTGCCCCTCTTTTTTTATGAAAGGGCCCCCCCTTTCAGAAGGGGGAAAGGGGCACAATTCAGGGGAGGGAGTGTGTGTGATTGTTAGACAGAAGTCCGGGGGGGGCTCCATTTAAAAAGTTTGAGAACCACTGGTTTGGTGAAGGTGGTTTTAAGTGTGTTAAGGTGTGTATCCTGGACTCTCTCTTCAGAGCATAGTCTGTGATATCTGGGTGTCTGGCTGTAGATAACAGATTTCTTGGTGTGTTTGGGACGGTTACTGGACCTATGAAGGTAAGTGGAGTGGTTTTATGTATATAGTTGTCTGTAGGGTTCCGTTGTTGAAGCTGATTGTGGTGTCCAGGAAGTTGATACTAGTGTGGGAATGTTCTAGAGAAGGTGCAATGAATGGGTGGTGGTGGTTGAAGTTGTAGTGTAATTCTGTGAGGGAGTTTGTCCAGAAGATGAAAATATCATCAATGTATCCCAGCTATATCATTGGTTTCATGGTGCATTTATCCAGAAATTCTTCCTCCAGGTGGCTCATGAAGATGTTGGCATGTGGGGGAGCCATCCTAGTACCCATGGCTGTTCCCATGGTTTGAACAAAGCATTTGTTGTTGAATGTAAAATTGTTATAGGTGAGGATGAAATGGATGAGTTTGGTGATGTGTTTGGAGTACTAACGTCTGAATCCTGGCTTTTAGTGACCTTACCTGTCCGTTAGCCTGCCCTCTGAAAATCACCGAGTTGTCTGTTGAATGGTTTTGATGTAGCAGCAAAGCTACCAAAACATAAAAATAAACAATCTCCTTGAACCTGTGATCTAAGTGAGAGCAAAAGGTTAGTACATTAACCTACGGGTCACTAGGTCTCCGGATTCAAACACTTAAAGCTTATTAATGAAAAGTGATGTGTGCAGAATATTTGCATGACTTTTCCCTGTTCAAACTTGTGATTTACTGCTACTTGTAAAATTGCTGAGTTATGGTTTTTGGATATTTTGTAGCAAACACAATCAGTGCAAACTACATTGCAACCTAAGGAAACCTGATAAAATTAATCAACATCTTTGAAAATAACTGAGTGCTATTGGTATAGAAATCAAGTACCTTGTTACAGGGAAGGATTAAACAAAGGTTTTGTGAATTGGTATCCTCAGTTTAAGAAATTGGTGTCTCAGCTTCTGACATGACATTCAAGAGCATTTTGTGTTTCAAATAACTGGAAAGGTTATTCCTGATTTGGTTCAATTTCTCCCCTTTCATATTGACTAATCGCAGGCCTAAATCAATACCTACAAGTATGCATCTATTTTAACTAGCCTATACTTCAGGTTAGTGTTGGATTACACTATTTGAAATTAAGTTGTTTTTTTTAAAAGTTTCATACATTATTTTATATATTTTGCATGTTACTGTAATTATTAGATTGCAAGCTCTTCGGGCAAAGGCTGGCCTTTTCTTTTTGGATAATGAATGCTTAGTGTGATAGAGCCTCAATTCTGATTGGGGCTTTTAGGCAATACAGTGATACAAATAATAACATCTGAACTAGACACATACACTTGTGCTTTTGTTTGTAGGACTTGATTAGAGACCAGGGGTTACGAGGAGAGGGAGGTAAGTAGTCTTAGAACTGTCTTCTCTTACTAAATGTAATTACATGATTTCTTTAGCCCCTCCCCTTTGTACTACTTCATTCCTCCAACCACAGACACAGAGAGAAATGGGAAGAGAGCAGTGAAATGTATTTACATTTGTTTATCTATGATATTTAGCATCTGTCTGATAAGAATTTGTCATTCACCAGTCATTCTGGGAGTGGGGGAGAGGGCAGGAGGAAAGGCTGTGAAATAGTAGCCAGTGTTTTAATTTTAAAATAATTTTACTTTTAGAGAAGGGCAATCCCCTCTGTTCCTGATGGAGCATTGAGGATTCCCCTCAGCATACACTTAAAACCTCCCATCCCATTCTCAAAGCCCTGTATGCCAACCACTACCCTTCCACCTAAGGAGTCATCAGGAACTTCCTTTGAAGTCTGTCAATATGTTTTGTGAACTGGCCATATAAACCACTGTCTCTCTCAATGGCATGAGATACTTGAGCTTCTTCTTCCCCTCTCCCCAGCTGAAGCTGCTGCTTTGCTGTACTGCATGCCTTTGCTTACCTGGGAAACAAATAATTATAACTTCAAATTAAAGCCTGATCTCGTGTGCCTTTCAACTGCACTATAGTAGACAGCCTTAACTCTTTTCTAAAGCAAAATTAGTGACAAAAGGCAGAATTATCATTTTTCTTCACGTGTCACACATGAGCCAACTATCACTACTGTAAAGTCTGCTTTCCCCAGGAGGAACCCTAAGCACTGGCTGTCAAAGCCTTGTGAAAACATCTCCTTTGTTGGACTTAATCCCGTGAGATGATATAGCTGATTCCTAATAAAGAGGAGATGCCTGTGACCATTCACCCAGCTCCAAATAATGACCAGGCCTGATATCTCCTGTTAACCTGCTTCACCCCCAGAAAAGTCTTACTTAGCCTGATCTCTCTAGCTCAGTGGCTAATAAGATCTTATACCGTAACCTATAGCTGATTTTAGTTCTGTCACCTGTGTCTGTTAACTAGTAGCTGGCTATTGCTTTGTGTGTTCAGGAGCTATCATTCCTTAGGCTGGCTATAGTACCACTCCTTCCCCCCCACCTTCCCTTAAATCCATGAACTTTACTGATAAAGAAGTTGCCAGTTTTGACTATCTTGTATGTCTTGGTAGCTGTGGCTTTCAACAAGTTTTGCCCATTATGTCAGCATTTAAATGTTGTACTATCATGTCAGTTTTAACTTCGGTCATGAGCTGTCTGCTTGGCATCTGAGAACAATTGGCTATTCCCATTCTTGAAAGTACATTTTTAATAATAGGAGAAGGTTTTTCCTTCGAAGTACAGAAGCAATCCATGAATTGGAGTCAAAGCCTCCTAGTTATTTCCCATAACTTCTTTCATTTCTTCTGTGTGTCTGTCTTCCTGTCTCTGCCTGCCCGTCTCTTTCTCTCTAACAGCCCCTTTGAACCAGCTGATGCGCTGTCTTCGGAAATACCAATCCCGGACTCCCAGTCCCCTCCTACATTCTGTCCCCAGTGAAATAGTGTTTGATTTTGAGCCTGGCCCAGTGTTCAGAGGTAGTTGGGCTCTTCTTTCTCATTTTCACCCAAAACAAAATAAGTAATATCACAGATGCTGTTTGTGCCTCACCCTCACACCGTGTGTATGTAAGTGTGTGAGTTTGCCAAAACACCTCAGTTTTTTGCTTGGCCTGGCTGGAATGCTTTGAATGTGCTTTTCACATATACTCACTTCCACCTTTATACATATGCAACTGCTGTATGTTAAATCTGACATAAAGCTTCTAAAGCAAGGAATTTCAGAGTTAAGGTTCTCATACTGTCCCTAATGTAGCTTGTTTATTGCAGGGATCTCAGATTGTAATGAAATAAGGCTAAGGACATAGTGACATCCTTAACTTGGAATTTCCTTGACTGTCAATTGAATGTTCTAGGAGTTTTCTATATTTAACATTCTCTGTTTTTAAAAAGTACCATAAGAAATAAAATGCATATTGCAAACATTTCCCTTGGTATTTTGTTAGGTCTTAGGCTTTTGGAAATCACATACAGTGTCAACTTGTTGTGATTCATATGTTTTCAGAGAGTTGCACTGACATCAAGTTGAGGGTCTAGATAAACTGGACCAGATCAGGCACTAATGCAATTATTGCAGTTCTCTGCATAATCCCATTGAAGTCAATACTTGTTTGTGTACTAAAATTGCTAAACAAGACACTTTCGTTTTGACTTCTTATCAGGTCTGAGGATGTCAGTGGATCTGTTGCTGTATTGCACGAAATCCCAGAGTACTCACTGGGATTTCATATACCGAAGATACCAAGTGTTAAACAATAGCATAGAATATTAATGTGTGTGTGGATGGATAAATAGATAGTAATGGATAGTCCAGTGCATACTGTATATGTTTTTGAAATGCTACTATCCTGGCTGTTTCAAAGATTTTTGTTTCAGAATATTAAGGACAATTTATTTTATAGACTAAACACCTGGAAAATTGTTACAATAATCTTTTAGAAAAGAGGCATTTGCAACCCAGTTTCCATATAACGGAAATGACTAAACAAATCAGAATTCATTATATATAATGTATTAAATATATCCTCAGATTGCCAGCTGATGACTTGGTGTACGGGTTTCAGTCCAACAGAATATAAAGTAGTCAGACTATAATTACTGGAAAAACAGGGCTTCTAGGTTACTTACAACAGATTAACTAAAGCAGTTCTGCCTTATTCTCATGGAAGGATGTGTATTGTGTTGATATTTCTGTATCTTGTGTTTAAAGTTGAGTACAAGAAACTATCCATCTCTCTCAGAAAGATACCACTCTGGTTGAGCTTTTGACATTACAGCTAAAAATATATAACCTAATAAAATTGTAGGAAAATTGCATCTGTCCTTTAAATGTCAGACAGTTAAGCTGAAATATTTGTAATTCAAAAAATGGTAAAATTAATGCACAAAGCTTAGCTACTATAATATTAATATAAAAAGAGGAAATATTAAAGTATTAGAATTAAAAACCAAACCAAACCCCACCTTTGCAAAACCAGTGGTTTCCACCTATTGGTACATGTCTGCTTAAATAAGACACCTGGCACATTTATTAGTACTGGTGCTTCGCACCTGTGTGATAATATTCTAGCTACTCATTCCCAATCTTTCTGATGAGTTTTCATGATGGCCTGTGTATCCCATTTGTCTGCCTCCCCTTTTCAACACTGGAGTTTAAGTGCGACGAGATCAAGCCTAATTGAAAGGGCAGTAGCAGCCCAGGTCTCAGTCTGGCAGATTGATATACCCTGAGAAGTGGGAACCACTGAGCTAGTTCAGCAGTTATGAATTGGAATTTTAATACTGCTTCAGTAGAAGTCTCCTTTCTAACAAGAATGGAACTGCTACATGAATGTAAATAAGGAAAAATAAGTGCCTTGTACCAGTTCCCTAAGCACCACTGTAATAGAAAACATCTGTGAAATACTGGAGGTCTTGCATGGTGATATGTAATGATTAGCAGAGCAGCACAAACTTAACTAACAAGTGGCCCTGTTTTATGTCCTTCATGTTGGGAATGTCAGTTTAATCTTGCTACTAATAATTATAGGATATTTTAAAAAGTAGTATCTAGTTTGAAGTGTTTTTATATGTAAATAGGCATTGAAGCTCTGAAATGCAGTCCTATCATTAGTGACATTTTTCTGTGTAGCTTTGTTTACATACACTGTATGCTAGGCAGATGGACTGCTGTTTTTTATTTATTAAAATAAAACTCAAGTAGCTAACTGAAGTACTTGTTCTTTTGAATCCCCAGTGCACTCTAGTATGCTGCTTGGAAATAAGTGCTCTATGCTAGCAGCTAGCTTTGAAACAGCCAAATGTTTTTGAGATGGCACTTGAGGACTCAACTAGAAAATATCCCTTGCTTTTTTATAGTCAATCCATTTTAAACCCAATTTGTTGCATCCCCCAATTGTCAGGTCCCTAAAAAGTTGGCAACAGCAAGGCTGGGAAGCTGGCTCTGTTAACTAAAGTATTACATTTTTATTTTTGTTATCAAAGAAACTGGATACATCAAAAATAATTTTTTATAATATTGGTGTTTTTGTTGTTCAAAGAGACTGTCCTTTTAATAAATCAGCAACAAGCCATTGAAGATTCTGTAGCATACAGGGATGTTTGCTGTAGATTAAATTTTGGCCTTTCCTGGCTTCTTAATAAGACTTCAGTACTAATTCAGATATTTATACAGTATTCCTAAGTGCACATGTTTCCGTACTCTTAACATTTACATTTGTGTTTGGAGATACTGCATCTTAAACACAATTTTTGCACTTAATATTTTTTACAATAAATTAATATATGAACTGTCTTTATAATAATTTTTTCATAAAAATTCTTCCGTGTATGTAATCTCCAATTTAGGTTCCACCACAGGTTTGTCTGCCACCCCGCCTGCTTCCTTGCCTGGGTCCCTAACCAATGTGAAAGCTTTACAGAAGTCCCCTGGACCACAACGAGAAAGGAAGTCATCCTCATCCTCAGAAGATAGGAATAGGATGGTAAGGAGCAGATCAACTACGTTTTTGTGCTTTTGTATTAGACATTCTTATTCATTTATCAAAACCATGTAGAATTATTCTGGCGAAACTGATATTTGCTATCATACACATTAAGCCAAAAAATAAGATAACAGGACAACATTAGGCTACTTGAACTGATGTATGAATCAGTTGTAAACCATTGTAAATCATACTGGTTTTCTAGGTGTATCCAAAAGACTGTATATGCTTCATAGTGTGGTGCTGAACTCTCTTGAGGGAAAAACTTTAAAAACATTTCTTAGTGTTTCACAAATGTTAGCGTCCTGATTCTAAATTTAGCCTAATCACCTGAAATTTACTGGGTTTTAAAAATTCACAATTTAACCATTATTTATTTTTCACATTCCTACCTACTCATGAGTTTTTTGGTTTATTAGTAATATCTCAGTTTTACTAGTGACAGCTACTAAAAATCTGACTCAGTGATGAATGCCTCCATGATAGAAAATTATATAGTGCACCTCTGTGCCAAAGTACTTGTGCTCAAATTGAAAAAATTACAAACACTTAAGAGTAAAGATTAAATTATAAATAAAATATTGCTAAGTACTTGTTTTAGAAATCAAATGAAAATAAATTTTTCATGATGATAAATGATCTGTTAATACTTCAGGTTTAGAAAGATACCTAGGTAGCCTTTAGCTAGGAAGAAACCTGTTTTAATGAGATTATTACAGTTGTGTTTCTTTTTAAAGAAAACCCTTGGTCGACGGGACTCAAGTGATGATTGGGAGATACCAGATGGGCAGATTACTGTCGGACAAAGGATAGGGTCTGGATCATTTGGAACAGTCTACAAGGGAAAGTGGCATGGTATGTAACCATTGTGGCAAACTGCTCTCCCCAAGGTTGATAGAGGAAGTTGTCTAGGTGTCTTTTTATTTAATTTTTGGTTGAAACAAAGCAGTAGATCAAATGTGTTATATTGGAACTTCAACAAGTTAAGAAACCAATCTCTTGCTAATTTTAATTAATAAAGTAATTATCATGCTAAAGATTATTTCTAATTATTAGTGAGCATGAGGTATCCATCTCTTATTGAATAAAGATTTCCAAAATTGTGGGTGTGTATGTGTTATGATCTATGTTGCATTTCTTGCAGTGATCTGTGTAAACTAGATACATCTTAATTTTTTGTATTAAATGGTTATTTTTAAGGTGATGTGGCAGTGAAAATGTTGAATGTTACAGCACCCACGCCTCAGCAATTACAGGCTTTCAAAAATGAAGTAGGAGTGCTCAGGTAAGAATGTGTAAATTATCTTTTTGCTGACATTAGATCACCAATATGCATTTATACACTTCAGGAGTTACAACTCTTGTATATTCTATTCAGAACACCGCACTTTTTCCTTCTATCATAATGTTCAGAAGCAGAAATTATAACTTGCATTTTTCAGAAATATTTTGGACCTATTCATAGTTTATCCTTTCTAAGGATAAATTTGGACAGTGAGTAATTCTTGACCTGTCATCAGAAGTATTTAAATCCTTCCATTTAATGAAAGAAGCTCGGAAAACTGTACACACCGAGGCTGTGGTATTTCCTTGATGAAACTTGAGTTTGTATATTAGGACATCTAAAGGCAGTCACAACATCTGGATTGTGAAAGTTCCATTAGTGCTTTCATTGATTTCCAGTAAAAATTTTCTTCTACAGGAAAACACGACATGTGAATATCCTACTTTTCATGGGTTATTCAACAAAGCCACAGTTGGCTATTGTTACACAGTGGTGCGAGGGCTCCAGCTTGTATCACCATCTGCATATCATTGAGACCAAATTTGAGATGATCAAACTCATTGATATTGCACGGCAGACTGCACAAGGCATGGAGTAAGTATTGCATCACTTGTTTGCAAATGAACTTTGAGATAACATTACATTCTTTTTTTTGCTCTGCACTTGAAGTGCAAAATCAAGTTAATATCAATTTACAATGGCCAGAGTGTTATCTTGATGGATCACATCATTTTATCACAGTATTGAGTTATTGCAGCTCAGGAAAAGAGTAAAATAAGCCTTTTAATGTACTGTTGTTAGAAGCATGGAGAACTGTTTCAGGAAGTAATATTTCAGCAGGAAATAAAGGTACTTAACGAAATTTAAAGGTAGTTAGATAAACTTTAATCTGTCTAACTTTGGTCTCATCAGTCTATTTATCAAAGCACCTGTAGTTCTTGTATTAAGAAGAGTGGAACAATAAATTAGCAGAAATCTGAAAATCTGTTTCTTCCTCGAGTGCTTGCTCATGTCCATTCCATTATGGGTGTGTGCATGCCTCCGTGCACGGTTACCAGAACTTTTTTCCCCTTAGCACACCCCATAGGGCCGGCTTCAGTGCCCCCTGGAACTCCACACGTCGTAGTATATAAGGCCCTGCTGGCCCTATGCCCCCTCAGTTCCTTCTTTCCACCTGTGATGGTTGCTGGAACTGTTCCTGCTTGCATTGCAAATGATCAGTTCCCCTTGTTCTCAACTTTAATCGTTCGTTGTTGTGTGAGTTAAGTAGGTAGGATTTTAAGTACTGTTAATAGTGTTAGCACTTAGGATAGTCCTGGCTGGGACTTCGCCAGAAGCAGGGCATGCCCCAGTCACTGGGCGTCAAACTGTGTGCCTCCTGCGGGAAAGCTTTCCTGCTGAGTGACCCCCACAATAGCTGTCTGAAGTGTCTGGGGAAAACTCATCGAAAAGATAAGTGCAAGATTTGCAAGGCTTTCAGGCCCCGGATTCAAAAAGACAAAGAAATCTGCCTGAAAGCCTCACTCATGGAGGCAGCATTTAGAAGAGTGGAACAGTAAGTGAGCAGAAATCTGAAAATCCGTATCCAGAGTATTTGTTTAAAAACCAAATCCTGCAACCCCTTTGGCTGTTGCCAACACTTGTATTTCAGTGGATGATCAATTTTAATATAAAACTTAGAGTTTCAGGACTGATGGAAGAATATTTATCAAAAGGATGGGACACTGAGGTTTAATTGTGAGCTCTGAGACATGTCTGGTTTAAAGACAAGCAAAGGAGCAAATCAGCAATCATGATCTTTAATTTGAGATTTATTAACTTTGAGATTTTCACCTGAGAATCCTAAAATAGGAGTAAGATAATAATATTGGGACTGTAAATCTGTTGATTATTTTGAGAATTCATAAATTTGCTGTGTGTAGTTGAGAATACAATCATCTTTCATGCATTCAGTGGAAAACCTGTGTTGAATTATGTTGACAGTTGTAAATATGGGTTCTGCATTATCTTATTGGCATTTATCACCCAAAATGCTCGAGACAGAACTCCGTAATATAACAGGGAAGGCAGATCACCTCACCACCATTCAAGATCAAGTTCTTAACAGTTAACACATCAACCTCCAATTCTGATATATTTAACTAAATAGAATTCAGTATTTGAATAATACCGCTATCCATATTAACCCTAAAGAGCTCAAGACCTGTTCCTGCGAGGTGTGTGAGTAATCTGCACTCTCATGAGTAGCCCCAACTAAGTCAGTAGGACTATTTGGGTAAATAAGTGCTTATTGGACCCATATTCTGTACTTCAACAAATCAAAATACTAGTAAGGCAGAGGATTCACCCTATGACTGGAAGAATACCAAAATGACTAAAGTTAATAGGATCAGCAGAAAAGATGCTATGCAGAATACAGTGACGCTTTCAGTCAAGACTTGGTGTCGCAGCTTCACCAGAAAGAAGGCTGGAAGGTGGAGCAGTTCAACACTGATGGCCATTTCATAAGCTTTGGTTGACATTCCCTGATGCTGGCTTTGAATGTTGAATTAAACACAATTGAAAAATAAGGTTTCTGCAAAATGGCTGGTTATGTTGTTGTTCAGCAGTGCCAGGTCTGACACTGGAAATCTAATTCTTTCTGCAAAACTGCTCCTGGTTTGAGAGGACTGTCAAGGGTAACTGAATGTTTACAGCTTTGACAATACATGCATTTTTTTAACATGTAAGCTGTTTGTGCTTTGCTAGACTAGAGAGTGTACTTTTGAGCTCTTGATGAACGAAACATCATCTAGCCCACTTACTCAAAAACGTTCTTTGGTTCTTTTCAGTTACCTGCATGCCAAGTCAATCATCCACAGAGACCTCAAGAGTAATAGTATCCTTTCCTAAAGATGTGACCATGGAACACGGTATCAATCTTTTCTCCTGCCAGAAAGGAACTTCTTAAAGTGGAAACCGGCTCACATGTGAATCTGTTCAGAAATGTTAGAGGAGAGTTGATGTTTGGATGGGGATGGGGGAATAGTGCTGAAAGGAAAATAATAAATACCCATTGTGCCTCATAATATAGTTACAAACGGAAAGCAAGTTTTGTTGAAGTTTCAACGTTCACTTCAGATAAATTTCTCTTATGAGCATGGAAGGATCCTGACAACTCATTCACAGACTTCCAATGTATCTGCAGCTTCCAGCAGGTCTTCAAGAATTTGACGTTGTAATGTGATCATCTGGTCTATAGTCTGTTTAGTGCTAATCTAATCATTATAGCTAACTTTAGGGGACAGGACTTCACAGATACTGGCTACTTGGAATGTAAGCCTATAGGACAGTGGTTCTCAACCTTTCTAATGCCGTGACCCCGCAATACAGTTCCTCATATTGCGGTGACTCCAAACCAAAAAATAATTTTGGTGGCTACTTCAAAACTGTAATTTTGCTACAGTTATGATTCGGAATGTAAATACCTGATATGCATTATGTATTCTCATTGCTACAAATCAAACATAATTTAAACATAGTGATTAATCACAAAAACAATATTTAATTATATGTTGAGAAATATTTATTACTAATTCCAATAAATAACATTTCACCATGGCATAGCATAGGTTTAAATATAACAACAATTCCAAATAAATAACATTTCACCATGGCATAGCATGGGTTTAAATATAATAACAGTAATATAACAGTAAACAACAGTGCAATATTTTGCAACAGTATGCTGCCAAATTTAGTGAGATGGTTGTGGTTGCTTCTTGCTTACCAATTCAGAAATTGGCTCTCCGCCTCCTAGGCTTCTGTCCTCCGGCGCTTGCTGCGTCCGCCCACTGATGACGTCAGCAAGCGCCGGACACACGTAATGCGCTGCTATGGACTGTGGAGCGTTCCCCCCGTTTTCCCCGCCCCTTAGGCCCTGGACGGATGATGCAATCACGTCTGCGCATGCGCGCAGGCATTCAGTTTGGAACGTGCATCCATAACGGTGTGCGTTCCAGCTGAATAGCGCTGCTACAGATGGTAGCGCGACTTCTCAGCGGCTAAAGCCATCGGAAATATGTATTTTCCGATGGCTTTAGGCGACCCCTGTGTTTTGGTCGTTCGACCCCCGCCGGGGTCGCGACCCACAGGTTGAGAACCGCTGCTATAGGAGAACTTGATAGCTTTACAATTATACTGTGTGGGGATGATACAAACTGGTACACCTAACACTGCAGGCAGATGGTCATTTAATGTGTTTGTGCTGAAAGGAAACTAGGATCGGTGCTTCTTTTCCTTTACACGTCCTCCATAGATATATTTCTTCATGAAGACCTCACTGTAAAAATAGGTGATTTTGGTCTTGCCACAGTGAAATCGCGATGGAGTGGGTCCCATCAGTTTGAACAATTGTCTGGATCCATTCTATGGATGGTAAGTAAAGGGGAATGGTGTATTCCTTTCAAATTACTTGGCTGTAGATAGCCTTTGAAGCATCAGCTCCTGTTCTTTAAAACTGTTTCCATTTTGACCAAAGGTCTCTAAACACCACCCCCCAAGCACAGACATATAAAATCTGACTTAAGATGACAAGGTCAAGATCAACTAAATTAATACTTCTAACACTTATTTAAATGGTTTTTTTTTAAATCAGCAAAATCTGAAATGTTCTCACATGTTCACTTAAACATAATTTGCTTTTAAGTTTGATATATTCAAGTGTAGTTGTTGTAAAGACACTGCCATATAGATTATTCAGATTGATTACCTTTTCAGAAGAAACTTATTTAAGGAGTTTCGTTTAGCCCAAGTTCACCACCCATCCACACACACATCTTAAAACTTTGGTGGTGGTGATGGTAGTTTCAGCACTATTGTAATTCCCGTTTCAAAATTGCTTCTCGGTCTGTGCAGTGTCAGTTTGCCTGTCATAGTACAGTAATGAGCTCACCCGGTTTGATAGCCAATGGATTTAAAAATTCATGTTCAGATCTACCATGTTAGTGCTTTAGGCCCAGGTGTTCTGGAGCATCTGTTTCCAGCAATGGACCTGAACAAATCCAATTATGTATTTCCAAAGATAGGAGATATTAACAGATACCTCTGGGACAGCAAATAACTGAGAAAATTGGGTAGTCATTACTGAGGAGAGAGAGCATGAAAGTCTGTGTTTGGCCATTGAGAAATAGGAGCCTAAAATTGAAAGACGACCTTTGCATGGCACCTCACTTGTGTCATTGTTTGTTTGTAGTTTAAAAAGCAGAAGTTTCATATTTGGTGTGTAAGATGGCAGCCTGACATATGGTAAAATGAAGAATAATTCTCTTTCTTTTTATGGTACAGGCACCAGAAGTAATTAGGATGCAAGATAAAAACCCATATAGCTTTCAATCAGATGTATATGCATTTGGGATTGTTCTTTATGAGCTGATGACTGGGCAGTTACCGTACTCAAACATCAACAACAGGGACCAGGTAAAGAGAGCATGAGTTTGGGGAGGTTTTGATTGCACTTTCTCACTTGTCTGTTATAGGTGTTAGCCGAAACGTAGAATAATTTAAACTAGTGAAATGAACCTGCTAATGTTTTTCAGCTACCCTTTCTGCTCAGTATAGACCCACTTCGGCCACCTAGCCCCATTTTTCTACTTCTTTTAATCCTTTGCTGTTTTTCTTACTACAAATGTGGGTTTTCAAATTATGAAAACTGTCTGGAATCTGATTAAAGAGAGAACTCTTTACTTACAGTAATCTAGTGTAACTTTAACGACAGTTCTGCAAAAGGCAGGTGATCGTCCATATGTTCTTTTATTCACCTTCTTCCTTCCTGACTACTTGGAATTAACATAGGTTTAAGGAATAATCCAGGAAAAGAACTGAGGAAGTGAAAAAGTGGCGAACCGATTAAGTGTCCTGTATTCATCTCATGCGTAAAAAGCGCATATATTAGTTAATTGAAATTCAGGATTTCAGTAGTTCCCGGGACTTGCTTGGAGGAACATATGACTTTCCAAAGTGTGTGTAGCCTGGGAGAAGATTGCTTAATTGTGAACAACTAATCAATAAGTTACGCAGTGGTGAGGGAATATAATATGTCTCCATGTAACCGTGTTACTTGCTTCATAACTTTCCAATTTAATGTGGAAACGGGATGTGTGTGTCATGGCCTTTAGGGAATATGGTCTAAGGTCTGGTTGATGCCATTTGTTGCATTGTTTGTGTCCACACCCCTGTTGTTATAGTATCAGTACTTGAGAAATGCAGTCAGAGCAATGTTCATCAGAGAGCTTAGCATCCTGTCACACAGCCATATACAATTATCAGCAGCACCCTGATCACTGACTGTGCTGCTGCTGGGAGAAGGCAGGAGGCCAAGCTGAGGGCAGCCACACACTTTCTGATGGGGGATGGTGAGCACCTGGGTGACAATCACTAGGCTAACCAGGTAATTGGGGAGACTATAAGGGAAGGGAAAAATCAGCAAGGGGCAGCGAAGAAGGAAGTTCAGAGGATGAGCCTGGGCTGGGAAGTGAGGGCTGCTGGGAAGCCTTCCCTTGCCATAAGCCTGTGTTGCACACTGTTGTTGTGTAAGAGGGGAATGAATACATACCTTGATGAAAAATGAAATCCCGGTGTATGTTTGTGACTGAGAAACCAACAGAACTGGCCAGGCAGCGAGGTTTTCTGGATAGCGACAGGCACCCTGTGACAGGCTGCTTCCATATATGTCAGAATGCTTCAGAGTTCATCAGATGTCCTCCTTGTTTCTGTGTTTTACATCTTTTAAAGAAAGGAAGATGCCCATGTTCCCAGCCAGCAGGTTGTTACCACTCACAAGTTGTACTTGGTACTCTTTCATTTGAACTTTTTGACAGCTCTGACTCATGAATCCTGTTTTGTCTGCCTGATGATAGATGACATGGATGCTGACTATTGATTCCTGAAACAAATTTTAACCACAGGTGCAGCTGATGTGTAAAATGCAGAGAAATGCCTTGAGTTTATCTTCCTCAGTCCATTGACTGGAAAGGATGTAAACAAGGCACTGTACATTTTGACAGATCTAGGCCATGAAGAAAACAAATTATTAAGTTTAGGTCTGACATGAAAAGTGAATCCAAGTTTGACAATGGGCAAAGTCTGTGTCACTCCTGCTTATTAGCTCTGTAGGGCCATTGAACCTCAGCATGCCTATATATAGATTATGCAGGCTTTAGGACTACTGTGCTTCTTGTGATGTTCCCCTACTCATAACTTTTTACAAAAGTAAAATCCTTAATGTTAATTAAACCCTTAATATTGAAATCGAAAACAAAAACAAATTATCAATAATTTCAATGTTAAATTTTCACTGTAGTTTCAAGAATGCTGTCTCCTGGATGGTGAAAAGTCTGTCTTTTCTACTCTACTCCTTGCTTCTGCTGCTAAGTCTTTACATAGGATACATAGCTTGGGAATTTCTAAAGAGGTTGTGGGGGAGCTTCAGGCTATCTCCCAAGGGGAGGGCAGAAGTACATTGGTTCCAAATTTTGAAGAAGGAGCAGTAGAGTATGTTAGCATAAGCAGCCTCCATATGTAATTTGACGTATAACTTATTTGCCTCCCATACAAGACATAAAATAATTACGTTTCTTTAAATGTAAAGGCACAACAGCTCTGCTGGATCCATCTGGCTAGTTATTCAGAGAAGGTGGTGATCGTCTGTTTTAACATGAATAGATCTTTGACTTGTTTGAAGAGGTTTTTAGTAGCAATGTAGATGCAACGTTCAAGCTTCATTATATTTAACCTTGGCTTGACATAATAGTGGCTGTTTCATATTTCTAAAAGATGATGCACCAGATTTATATTTCCCCTTCCCACTAGATATTTGTGGAGATGGAGTTGTGTGCTTCAGTTTTTGTCCTTTCTGAAATGCTGGCCTTCCCTGTTCAATAAATTGGTATTGAAAATGCAAGATCTTATTTCCAAACAAGCTGTCTAAGCAGACCTATAGCACTCTGGTTTAGTAGAAGAGAGGCAATCTCCCTTTCCCAAAGTATTAAGAAAAAGTAGTCCAAAGAGAATCAGGAGAATTTATGATGGAAAAGTATGTGGAAAAGCAGAGACATTTCATAAGGTTAGATTTCTAACTCTGAGGTGCCATATGTATCTTTAATTGTCCTAAGGTGTGAATTTGCCACTGACTTCTGGATAAAATAGGTAAGCGCAAAATCATTAAATGGCACAGAATATTTATCCTTTAGTCCTGCTATAGAGCCATTTATTCTTTTTATTCTAATCCTTTTGGTGTGAAAGAATTGTTCCTTGTCTATATTCCTGCAGATTGTATTGTCTACTAGCATTTATGGTTCCCTCTTAGTTCCTTTTTAAAAAGAGAAAGGAAGGAAGAGCATAACTCCTCCTCTATTGAAATGATTTACCAAGTAGATCAGCAAAGTCGTTAGTCCCAAATTTTGTGGAATATACTATACCAGATACTTCTACATATGTGTAAAGAACTACTGCTGGAATATACGTGTTCCAGAAAAAAGACAGTTAAGTATGTGTAATTCTTTTTCTGATTTGTTACATGGTTTTGTTTTATGAATTTTCCCTTTTCCTTTAAAAAAAAAAAAAAAAAAAGATAATTTTTATGGTGGGACGAGGATACCTGTCTCCAGATCTCAGTAAAGTGCGAAGTAACTGTCCAAAAGCCATGAAGAGGCTAATGGCAGAGTGCTTGAAGAAGAAAAGAGATGAGCGACCCCTCTTTCCACAGGTAAGAAATGTTCCCATTTTGGATTGAGGTGGCAGGTAAAACATAGTCTAACACAGTGGTTCTCAACCATATTGGGCTCATTTGTAAACTTTAATGGCCTGCGCTGATCCAGTAAATAGCATTAATGCAAAAGAAATCTGACTTATGAAATAGTTCTTACCCCACAATATTTGATATACACATGTATTAAATAACTGCATGGTATGTATACCATAGTGGCAGCTCCTCTCTCACAAACTGGCTAGGTGTTGCTCCCTGCTCTGGGCATTGCAGCCCTGATGGGGGTCTGGCAGGCCAAATTTGTGAGAGTGGCACTGTGACCTCTTGCATGGGATCACAGAACCCCTCACTCAAATTTGGCCTGGCTTTTTCCCTGTCATCATGATGGAAAGGTGGCGGGGCTAAACCTGATCATCACTGTGACTCCATGCTCCAGGTCACAAATGCCAGAACCGGGAGTCCAATCCTAGCTGGCCCCACAGGACCAGAGCCATAGGAGCCACTGCTGCGGGATGAGTGTGAGGTGGGCTATGCAACATCCGTCCTTTTCTCTGGCCTCCCACACGACCCTTTGATACATTCTGGTGATCCAGTTTTAAGTCACAACTCATGGGTTGAGAAATCCTGGTCTAATAAATGCAGCTGTAGTATATACTTGATGACCATTTCAAAGTTCTCCCTTTGAACTAGGACATGAGTTCCATCAGGAGACTGGACTAAGTAAGATTTTATAATTTAGCACATAGTGTGTGTAGTTAGTAAAGTGCATTTTTAGTACAAATAAATATTAAAATGACTTGTATGTAGTAGGGAGATTGATTAAAGAAGGCATGTGGATGCTGCATTAACTTCTCAGTTTTAGTACCTACTATGTATTCTCTGAAATCATTATATCACCCAAAACACTAGGAAGGGCAATTATTAAGTAGTTTTGTTGCAAACTTGACCTACCAATCCCTGTCTGGGAAAATATCTTTGAATTGTAAACTTTTTGGCTGTATTTATTTATTTATTTATTTATTTTAAGTACATGAGCTCAGCACTTAAAAATATGAAAAGGTAAGCTCTCTCTGTAGGCTTTGCAATAGCGGTTGAATTACTGCTTCCAAAGCTATGTTCGCTCCTGGTGACATCATGGATGCTGGTGCATAAACAAGCAGGTAAAAAAAGGCAGCCATATTGTCACTTTCATTACTCCCACTGAGGAAGAGGCAGTATATTCCTTAAGGGGAAAAGTGATGCAATTTCTCCAGAATTGTTTTTTCAGCCTTGTCAGGAAGTATAACAAAAACTAGAGTACACAATGTTAAACTGTTTAAAAAGTGGTGGCTTAATTGAACTTGTCACTCATTGCTTGTATCTCTTCAGTGTTCTGCCTTTGACTTTGTGGTTCTGTTGCCACTCCGCAGCACCAGGTTTGATCTTCTCTTGTTTTCTGTTTGTTTTAGATTCTTGCCTCCATTGAGCTTCTGGCTCGGTCATTGCCAAAAATTCACCGCAGTGCATCTGAGCCCTCCTTAAACCGGGCTGGCTTCCAGACGGAGGATTTTAGTCTGTATGCTTGTGCTTCTCCCAAAACACCCATCCAGGCAGGGGGATACGGTGGGTTTCCAGTACATTGAAAAGGAGTTGAAAGCATGTGCGTGTGAGAGTTCTGGTCTGTTCCCATGTGTGCATGCACAAGTGTGTGTATGTTCTGAATTCCTACACGCTGTTCTCTTTAAAGGTGCACTGAGAGAGTAAACACTCACATGTTAAGGGTGGCCGTTGTATGTTAATGGCATGAAGACTGTTGTGGGCAATGGATGCCCGGGGAATTGCCAGCACAAAAGGATTAAAAGGTCACCTCAGAGAAAAGGGAAAAGTCACTTCAAACAAAATGGAAAAACCTATTTGGGTCATTGATTCATACCTTGCATTTGCTTTGCTTTCTGTGCCATCTTTCCTTCTTTTACTGGTTGGGGTAGTTGATCTGTCGGCACTGCCTTTACGTTTAAAATACTCAAACTATGGTTTTTTTCAATTGGATCATCAGTATCTCTGAGCAATAGGTTTTAGCGATTCAGGTTAGTGATGTTGCTGGTCATGTGTGAAGATGGCAAAAAGAGCTTAGCTGCAAGGCTAAGCACAGCCAAAACTTGGTGTAGTCAGCAAAGATGAGCAAACACAACACAGAACGCAAGGGAAGGCTTTGGCAGTATGTGACTTTTTTATTTTTAAATGTATGGTTTAAAAGTGCTGGTTGGAAAATATCTTTTACCAGAGAGGGTATCTGCTTGTTGTCTAAATGATCTGACCAGCTCTACTTTTAAAACCTTTAACAAATCTCTCATATTTACAATGTAGAATAAACTTCGGAGTCTGCTGTTGCTTCTGAACAGCAGATGCATCACTAATAATCACCCCATATCCTGCAAATTAGAAGGAACCTTATTTTAAAAAACTTGATGACTCTGGGGAACATAACCTAATATGTGTCTGCTATGCAAAAATATATTGACACCCATAGTGGGAAAGCCTATTTTGTAAAAGCAAAGCAGCAAACTTGAAAAGTTGTTTTTGGTGGGAAATCAATATTTTACCATGAATTTCAGGGGGGATTTTTTTTGTTTGTTTGTTTGTTTTTTTAAAGGCTTACTATTATTTCACTACTTTATTTTAGTTAAAAATGTTGCCGAAGTAGTCTTTTTCTGGAGGGAATTTTTTGCTTTTATATAGAAGTTACTGGGTTGACTGCGAGTACCTACCAAGGCAAACTATAAACCCTGCTAAACTCATAACATTTTTTTGATTATTCATCTGGAACAGGTAAATCACAGAGTAGTCATGTTACACTGACCTCTGGTGGAGGACAATAAAACAGTAACATTGTCAATGTCTGCATTGTCATATTCCAGTCCTATTTTAACTGTGTTCTTGCATATTTTACAGTTCTTTTAAATATTAAGCTATTTACTGTGACCAGTTGCTCACTGTCAGAAACAAGCTTTTGCTCTTCTGGTTAGGCCTTCAAGGGAAGGAAAATATTTCCTGCTGCTTCTGGTTGTATAATTGGTAGAGTGTGTGCAGTATTGCTGCCAGTGTGTTTTACTGTTAGATGAGGGGGAACAGAAAAAGTTTTCCTGCATGCCAGACCCTGCTGTTGGAGTAGAGTGCCTAGCCATGTGATCACAGATCATTTTAATGCAGTAGTTGGTATCTAAGGGAAGGGAGAGGTGTGAGCAATTCCTGCATTCCATAGGCTGTCAATAATCGCCTACCACTCTGGTAGTCGCCCTGGTTCCTTTCTGTCCACTTGCTGGAATAGTAACAGAACAAACCCATCTCCCTCTCTCCCCATTTTGTTAGACAAACAAATCCAATTGTAAATTGTGGTTTTATGATAGTTACGATTAGGATTGAAAACTTTTCTTTAACATTTTTAACCATTTTGTCAATTTTTGGTGCTTTTAGTTCACCTTGGCACACTTATCTTAAAACTAGAGTTTAAAAGGTTTTTTTCTCTAGCCCATGAAATTCCTTACTTCTCTCTTGTGCTTTGGGGAAGGGCACTTAGCTGAAGGGTGGGATGCCTCCCCAGGTGCAAGCAGTGTGGCTATTACGCCTCCCATGCTTTCAAAGCAAGCAACAGGGCAGAATTCCAGGCCAAAACAGCTTATCTTCTCGTGGGCTCATCCTCTCAAACTCCTCTTGCGAGGAATGTTCAAGGATACAGGGTAAGCAGCCGTGACTCCAGCAGACCCAAGAGGCATCTTGATAAGAAAAAAGGTGCTTTGACAAGGATCGCAGAGTCAGAATTGTGTCTGCTCTCCTGGATCTTGGAGACTGAGTAGAACTTGCTTGGATCTGGGCCAGCTGGATCAGTCATCCACGTCTGGGCACCCTTCCATCTCATCTAAGTACCAGGAGCCAATATCCTTTGAAAGCTCCAGTGGTGAAACTGTCAGAGAACACAGAATCATAATCACCGCTCACCTCACCCCCAGCTTACTCCGTACTTGGGTATGTCAGATCTGTTCAAGCAAGATACTCTTTGGAGCAATCTTCCCCTCAGTGTTGAGCAGATGAACGCTTGATGCCATGGGAACCACAGTGTGAAAAAACCCAGTACCATCCTCAGATATGTGCGGCCCACATTTCTTACTATATCTAAACTCCGTGCAGTGGACTTCTTGGAACCAAAAAAGAGAGTTTCTTGTCATTCTACTGCAGCTCCATCTCCAGGGGAGCCCAGTATAGGTTCAGGAACATCTTTGGAGCCTTAGGTGTCAGGTTGGGATGCTCCAAAGTTTAAATCTTATCCAGTCTTCCCTCCATATGAATACTGTACACTTGGGGGAATTTTACCCTATGGTCCTCCACCACCTGTGTCAGTTGTCTCTTCAGTGAGGAATGGTAACAAGAGAAGAGTCCATGGTTTCCTACTCCCCCAAAAAAATTTCCTCCAAAGAAGGTGAAGGATTTAGCAGGGATCCCTCTGCCACCTCCCCCTGAATTCCTGGGATCACTAATTTTCACGATGTGAAATCAAATCCTCAGAAGTGCAACTTTCTACCTCATCCTCTGATGAGACTGTCGTAACTGCTGCCTTCCTTGCCTCCAGGCCTTTTTCTGTGGTGCCCATCATCTATCCTGGACTTATGCACAGAGGGGTGAAAAGCTCAGGGAAGTTCAATTATGCATGGTTTCTTTGAGGAGAACCCAATCCCTATTCTCTATCGTCAGGATTGGTTCAAGGTCCTTATCCGTTCAACATGCCTACTTCTGTATCTTTATAAGGCAAAAGTACAGTGACTACCTTAGGCTTATGGGGGAAACGACCTGTACAAGATAGCAGCCTGCAGTGTATTCCCCCAGTAACTAGTAGTGACTGCAGCTTATCTGTGTTGACCGGGTTTGCAGGTGTATCTGGAGCTGGATAACCGGTTCACTAGAGCCCAGTCTTAATATGAAATTATTCCCTGTGAGACTTGCTCCTTCTTCAGATCTCTTGATCTGAGAGTAAACAAAGTAAAATCAACCTTGATTTCTGTGCAGGGTCTAACTTATAGAGGGCAACCTCAATTCTACAAGAATTCTAGCTTACCTACCCCAGGCCAGTTCCAAAATCTCACCCCACAGTGGACCTAGGTGCTTTGGTCTTGTGAGATGGTCCATGCTAGATTGTCCTGTGAGATTTTTGTCTGTATGCATGAGGCCTGATGGAAACCTGCACCTGTCACCCCGTCTTCCCCCCCGCCCCTTTTGCAAGCATGTGAACGTGACCCAGAGTAGAGGTAGCTGCAGCTAGTGTGGAAATATTTTCCTCACAGTAGGTCAAATACTCTCTACTGCAGTGGGTACTGCCAGTGTGCATCAAGAAGAGCATACATCCCCTTCTCTTAGCTTGCGTCTCAGACAGTGCTGTATCAAATCTATGTTAAGTACATAGAGGATCTTGGAGCTGTGCATAGCCTGTGGAAACCTTAGGAGTCCAAATAAATTTGCTACACTTGAAGATGCGTAAGTTGGATCTCAAATCCTTTTGTCCAGAGATGAGCGACAGCTAGTGCAGACCATATGATTGTTGTTTATTATAGGACATACGTGGGAGAGCTTGGTCACCTCTTTTTAGAATAGTTTTTGGGAATTGTGCATTTGAAACAGTGAGTCCATCTGTTCTGCACCTAACAAGTATGAAAATGCCTTAAGACAAACAAGGACCATCATAAGTGTTCATTCAAATCCTCTATGGAATTTGGAAATGGAGTTATCTGCTGCAAGTCAAAACAAGTATCAGAAGTTATGATTGAGGGAAAGCAGAAATCCACAATCAGGTGTTTTTCTTACATGCTGAGGGGGAAAATTCTCTTCCATGTTTCCTCTCACATCCAGAGTATTGCATAAGATTTGGCAGGAGAGAACTAGAGTGACCTTATTCACGCTGGTGTGGGCACAACAGTCTTGTTCTCAGAGCTTATGGCTCTGCCTGAAGATCATCCATTTGCTCTTCCTCACAGTCAAGATCTCTTGTCCCAGCAGGATAGTGAGCCCACATTTCAAGTTACTTCACGTAGCAGCGTGTTTGCTAGGTTTCAAGAGCTGGAGGTCTGTGCTTGTCAAGTCAGTCTGCAAACAGAGCTTCTGAAGGATAAAGGTGGGCTGACGCAAGTTTTTATATCCTCAGCATGTGAAATGTTGGGATAAGGGAATTTGCTCTTACCTGCCAACTACTTACTGCTCAAGAGAGTTCTGTGGCCCCATGGCTTAACATGACTCCTGCAGTGTGGCTGTATGGAGCCAACACACTTGCAAAACAAGAGCTTTTGTTGGTAAGTAGTCATTTTTTACATGTAGTCTATCAAATTTTAGAAGAAAACTACCTTGATTACCACCGCTACAGGGCCAGCATGTAATTTGCACTAAGTTTGTCACCCATTCAGTTAACATTTATTATCTGAGATCAGGCTAGCACCTGAAAGTTAATAAGGCTAGACTAAGACCCACTGTTATAAATGTCACTTCACTAAGATGTAGATTTAGGCAGACTGAAAAATGACTGACAATATTGACCTTTTTTGCATCTGCTATGCATTTGATCAGTCACTAGATGAAATATTTTTGACCTTCTAGCTCTGTTCTCCAGCCAGTTCATATGAGTAGTTCATCTTTCATCTTCTGAATTACAACAATTAAAAACAACTATAAGCTGAAATGGGCACAAGAAGAATAAAGAGGGAGCAATCTTTAATCAGCAGTTTAGTAAAGTAGACTGAAAAGCAAATTAAATAGAACATGTTTAGAAAGTGTGGCTACGTGTGAGTGTCATTCTTCAGTATCGAGGTTAATTTTGTAACCTTTTGTCCTTTTTCCGTTTCGAATAAAGTACAAAAACATGAGGCCATGAGTTGTACTAAAAGATGCTGTTATATAGGCCAGAGAGAGAGAGCTAAGGCTAACATTAAATATATTGAGTGTTTGAGAGCAAGGGTTTGATCTGTTGGTAAGGTTAAGAGAGTATTAACACAATAAACAGCATGTGGATAAAACACTTCATTTAACAGAATCATCTTTGAGTTACATGCCTCCGTGGAGTAAAGAGGCTATCAGAGGGCATACTTTACTTGCAAGTTTCACATGCATGACTTTCAAGGATTATAGGAACACTGTAAACCTATTCACGCCCCAGAGATGACTAATTTTAAAATGTCATGAAACTGGGTGAGAAGTTCTCCATACAGTTTTCTTCTTGTGCTCCTCTCACCCAATGCCTTAAATCAACAACTGTGATGCTGGAAGATTTAAAGTGCGGAAAATGAACCTTGTTTTGGTATGATGTCCCTACTGCTGCTCTCATGGTGAAATTCATCCTTGGGCAGAGGGCTAGTGCAAGGCCTATGCACTGCTTACATCCCAGTTAAGTCTTCAAAATAAGCCTTAAATGGGGTTTAAGCAGTGCACCGAACTTGTACTAGCTCCCTGCTCGTGGATGAATTTCATCCTCCAAGCTTATCACTATTCTGGTGTTCTCTTTAATGTTGATTCCCGGAATGATATAAACAAATAAAAGCTATGCTAAAGGAATTATTTTTGATCTTGCAGAAGGTTAGTTTGGGAAAAGCTAACATTGTGAAATGCTTTTTCCATTGTTACTTAAAAACATGGTTCTGTAGTTTACAGCAAGCCCCTTCTCTATCCCAGTCCACCTTGTTTAGAGACCGTGGAAGCACTCTGACACTTACTTCCCATGACACTTTTTCCTCCTATTCAAGATCCTTCATTAATTTCTCCAACTCTTGACTCCCTTATGTGCTCCTGTGTCCTTAAGGAGTACCTCAGCATATGCACTCCTGTATAAATTAGTCCTAAGAGTACTCTCTGTGCACTTTCTTCTCACATAGAGAATTTTGTTCATTCACCTTGGTTCCTTCTTCCTACCTGTTTTAGGAGACTGAGTATCAATTTGAATTGAACCAATGCAATTCTTTTTAAATGCTACTTGTGACTATATTTCTGATTTGTTTCCAGTATTCAGGGTATAAATGTAAGACAATACTTGTACTTCTTTTTCTTTAGAGTATTTGGGCTGTTTTTCAGAAGATAGTGGGCAGTTGTTTGAATGTAGCCGTGCACAGAATACTTTTGCTGAGCAGAGCAAATACTCTGTTCTGTGCATTTACCAATCATCCCCTATTAGAAAAGGGTTTTCTGAAAGTTCCTCTGGGCAGGTATCATCTTGCAGGAAAGTGGCATAACTTGTCTCACCATCAGTGTGTGAACCCAACAATGGAGACTGTAGGCCAGTTTATCTTTCTCACTCAAGCCCCTCTATTTAAGCACCTCTAGAGATCATGAAAAGCCTGCCAAAGTAGAATTCATTGGTGGGGAGGAAAGCAAAGTCTTTTGGCTAATGCACAATATCTGGGGACAAGAGGCTTTGGTTCTATTCCAGGCTTTGCTACAGACTTCGTGTGTGACCTTGGGCAACAATCTTAATCTCTGTGCCTCAACTTCATTGTCTGTGAAGTGGGAATATGTATCTACCTCACAGGGTGTTGAGGCTTAATTAAATGTGTGTGTGAAGTGATTGGAGATGGTCTCATGAGAAGGCACTGTATAGAAATATTACCTATTATTAAATAATTCTAAAATGGTCACTAGGGTTGTTTCATACTCTGGCTAGGCACCCATCCTTGTGCTTCCCATCCTTGCTGAGTGAATGTACTACCACCACTCTGCTTTCTGTCCTAGGAATAAAAATGGACAAGCTCACATCTCAGGTTCCTATGCCATTCGATTGCTGCATTGATCTATAAACTTTAGTGTTGGTTTAATAATCAGAAGGACTTTAATGTGTAAGCACAGTAATGCTTTTGATTATTAAACCAGTTTTCAAGCAATATAAAACTGGTTTACAGACTGACACTGTGCTCTCAAACTGCCATAATTACAAATATAATTTTTCAGCAAATGGTACGTATCTGACAGTAGGAAGCTTAGTAATTAAATTCTAATGCAACCATTTTATTTTAAAATACATGATGAAAAATTTTCTTCCTGGGAATGTTTAGACCTCTGCCCTGAGCAAAATGGGCATGGCTTGCTTTTAGGAAATCTTACTTCAATAAAATGTGCTGTGACTATACTTGATGTTCTGTCACTACAAGTATGATCTTTCTATGCCTTAATTTTAACTGTTGCATTTTTTTTAACATCTGACATGTTCAACTAGACTGCAGAAATCTCTAGCTGATATTTGAGATCACCTTTTTAAACCAAGCTCTTGTCCTCCCTCTTGTCCTCCCTCTACAGGAGAATTTGCAGCGTTCAAGTAGCCACAGCACCATGGCAGCACCCACTCTATAATTTAAGTCTTGTGTTCCTACAGTTTCTTAACATCAGAACTCTATTCTGCTCCTCAAAACCTAAAGCAATTTAGGAAAAGATATTCATAAGCTTAGAGCGGAGCAGAATGGAACTGATGGTTCAACACAAGGGGGGGAAGTAATCTTTTTAGGAACCAGAATTCTCTGCTGCCAGTGTTTCTCCGTCAACAGAAAATACCACATGTATTCAGAGACCGCAGTGGCTGCCTGTACAGTTGGCATCATTTCCAGGAAAGAGGAGAGGGCATGCGCATTTTGACTTTGGTGCTCAGGCATAAGGGATGGAACTGCTGCTGCAGCTTAGGAGACTTGCTTTGGATGGTCTGCCAGTCGGCTTTCTCCCTCTAACAACGAATCATCAGAGGCTGAACATCTAATGAGAGTGCTAATCAAAAGAATCATCCTCTGTTCTGATTTATTTTTTCCTGGCATGCTTACTGATATATGGGACAAAATGCAGTATCCCCTTTTCATTTAAGTACAAAATATCAAATGTTTTAATCCATCTATGTCATGGACTTTTATCCCAGTCAAACTGGATACTTTGCAGTGTGGGAGGTGGCTTGGGGAGACATTAATGTAGAGGAAAAGGGGATGCTGCACCATTTTTCAAATTTACTTTATCACCAATCCAAAAAACCACCCTTTTCTTGTTTCCAATACTTCCTTGGTGCGCTCAGACAGGGCATCTTTCAGAAGTGTTGGGAAGCTCCTCTCGTTGGTCCAGCAACAAACTAAAGTTAACAAAACAAAAATGTAGCAAGTTCTCAATTTTTCTTTGTATCATCTGATACAGTGTATTTTTCAGAGATGCAACAATGGCATCTGAAGTTTGTAAAACTGCTAATACAGACTACGAATGATGTATGTACCTATTTTAAAAGTTCTATTTTAAATGAGGGTGCAGGTTAATTCCAGATACCTTACCAACACATAAGGTTTTCATAACAGGAAAAAAAAAAAGTTCTCAGGTTGAATTGAATGAAAATTTGGGGGGGGGGAACCACCCTAGAATTAGACATTCTGCAAATTGTGTTTTGGTATTTAGAGAGCTTTTTTAAAAGGATTTTTATCCTGTTGACTCAGTGTTCTTTGATAAGTCTTTGTGTGTAAATGCTGAGCATCTTGTCCTAATGGCAAGTTTAGATTGAAAAAAACAAAACAGTAACTACAAAAAATGGTACTTGCTGGATCCACGCTGACCGTTTCTCCTCTCATTGTTTCCCTCTGTTTGATTCTGTTGCTCCTGTCCCTCCCTCTTTCCCTTTTCCACAGTTTGCAAACTAGGATAAAGGTGGCAATATCTGCATTGGTTTCCCTGCCCTCCAGGTCTTTCTCAAATGGTTGGTGGCTTTTTGATGAGTTACCACGTCAGAAGAAAAATTTATAAAAGTTCAGCACGTTGTTTATCTTTAGTTCAGTGATTCTCAATCTATTTTACCATTGTGTGCCACATGCAGCTCTCTCTGTTATGTGGGCTGCATCCACACTATATATATATATACTACCTGTATGGTCCTGAGGATGTCACATGGGCTGCAGTTGTGATTGGGCCGTGAGCAGCCCATGGGCTGCAGATTGAGAACCACTGCATCTAGTGGAGTATCTTGTGTTGTGATCTGTTTGCAGAGTTCTCTGATGTGTAGTATTTAACGTAAATTATTTGCACAGAGGCAAGTCAATCATATTAGAAAGAAATTCAAGCTTACATGATAGTTTTCAGAGTTTGATTGATATCTACTCTATCCCACTCTATGTGAGACAGGAGAATTGATGCCACTAATCTTTGGTGAATAAAATCATGAGACACATGAAGGAGTTAAATGTGTATAAATGCACATGGCGTTGGTTGAACACATTGCTTCTTCCTCACTAGTTGAATCGGGGACCTTTACTGTGTACAGAAGGGTGCCTGTGGGTTTAGGAAAGAACATATCGGTTGTAGAACATGCTTTTAAAACCATGTATTTCTACAGCATTACAGGTAGTCTGTTTGTCAATATTTACTGGGGTTAAGGGGTCCTGATTAATCTGAAGTGAGAAATATAATTGAAATACTGTGTATTCATGTTAATTCCACAAACAGACAGCAATAGTGCGTGTTATAAAGTTACTACAAGGATGAAGCAATTCATGTTGCTACATGAATAGAATTGATTTTGTGTACAGGATGCATTTTAACAAACAAAAAGCACAATTTTTTTCTTCTCTTCTGTGGGTCTCCAGATGCTGTTGGGTTTCTTCCTTCCTGAGATGGGCAGGAATTAAAATACTGCATAGTAGTATCCACTTTCCAGTGTGGAGAAGCGAGCCGAGTGAGCAGTAGCACACAGTGCAGTGAAATCCCAGTGTCCCCTGTTAGTATAATGGTAGAATAAAGTGCTATCTGAAGCAATTGACAGACCAAGGTGGAAGGAAGCTAGGAACCAAGTTGTCGGCAACAGCTGAGAATTTTTACAAACATTAACTCCAAGAGAATGAAGTCACCACTATTTCAATGGTTTGCACTCATCCTTCTACCTTTTTTGGCATGTGACCTAGCTTGTAAATGTAAGGCACACTGAAAATTACATATGCTCCTATAAGATGTTATAGCCAGAGTATGTATTGGAAGATTAAGGATGATCATTTCACTGTATTGCTTAAAAATCCTAGTTTCCTTCTATATTTTCATGCTAGCAGAGAAGTATTTGTTAAAATAGAACAGTAAGGTATTATTTTTGTCCTCGTTTTAAATTAATTTATTTTGCAATGCTTCATTACCCATTAGTCTACAGTATGCTTCTTGAGCCCATAGGAAAAGCACAAGGAAAATTGCTATCCTTGTCCATGCAAAGCACTTTATAAGTAACACATGGTCTTTGATTCCAACAACATGTATGTTGTCTGACCGTTGTTTAGTTAAGTCTTTCAGGTTTCATTTGTTACCTTCCAAGTTTTTTTCTTGTAAAGTAGCTGTAATGCTCTATATTTGTGTCCACCTTTCTATCTATACAAAGACCACCTTAATCCTCATGCAAAACTTTGGAAAATTTGGTTTCTAAATAATGGTTTTTCTTTCTTTTCCTTCAGAAATTACTAAGGATGTTTTGCATGAAAATAGGATCAGTTTTAAAGGTGCCTTGCAGATGTTTGGTAAACAGTGAGACAGTAGCAGGGACATGCATTGAAAACCCCAGATAGCAAAGGTGTGAAATAAATAATTACCTCTTTAAAAAAAATAAGTTCAGGCCAAACAGCTTCAGATCATCTGTGATGCCCCAGCTCAATGCGCTAGGGCTTAACCCATATGCCAGGTTTGGAAATGTTAAATATTTTTATACCTGTTGGGATATAAAATTATCTAGGCACTTACACTGCTTTAAGCTCCAATATATATGAGCATCCAATAAGCCTTTTCAAAACCACCACTTGAGCGCCTGTAGTCCAAATCCATGCTTTTGTGGAGTACATTAATTGTGAAACACCTCCACAGAAATTAGAGAATCCTTGTCCTATCATCTAGTCCCATCTCCCTGTTAATGCAGGATTTTCCCCTGTAGTAGTATTGTCTGGAGCATAATGGTGGCATTGAAGTCAAATGGTGTGAACATTAGGGACTGGAGTATTTTTAAAGTGTCTTAGCATCAGTTAAATGCTGAATGTCCTTATATTCAGTATAGTCCTCCCACTCTTTTTTCACAAAACGTTTGCAGGTCACTGAGTTAATCTGCTCCTGCTTGCTTTATTCCTTATCTGAAATCATCCTTTTTCATAATAGAGTTCTTTGGCAATTATTGATGATGCATATTACTTTGGGTCATATTCTGCCATCACATTTTGTGGCTTTTTCTTAAGTCAGTAGGAGCTACATTTACTCTTAGAGGACAACATTTGGCCTACTATGACATGAAATGAAGAAACAGTGAGAAGTGTGAACTGTTAACAAAGATCACATCTTTATGCAAATGTCCAGTGGTAAAAACATACTGATCATTAGTTGTATTGTGCTGTCAGTGTACACAGTACTTTACACTTTGAAGACAAGGTCCATGCCTCCCACCCCCCAAAAGATGATCTAATATCAGTTGAAGCATCTGTAGTTCTTGAAGGTATCTGTATAGTGGAGAGCTCAGTTAAGAGTTGAAGTGTGCAAATATTTCACACCTTTCAAGCCTGCAGGTTTTTATTCAATATTCCCCTTCTTGATTGTAAGTGCAGCATGTGTAGCACAAACTATTCAGAGTACTGCAGACAAATATCTTTCCGTCCATTGAAAAAATGTCCCCAGAATGAAATATAGTTAACCTTTTAGGTAGAATCAAAATTCAGATGAAAACCAGTTACATAAATGGACTATCAGGGCATCACTTTGAAGATACTAGATGTTTTGTCTCGGTGGTTTGGTTTTTATTTTCTTTATAAATACTAGTTTATCAAAAATATAAAGTTCCATTTACTGAAGCTTTGCTAGTGAAGGGTTTACTAAGCCTGTGTGTTTTCTCACACTCTCACACACAAAATAGCTTTCTTGATTGCTTTATTAGTTCTCATCTTGTAAATTAACTCCTCAAAAGCAGGTGGTGAGACAGTTGGAGTAAAAACATTTTGTTTGTCTTTAGATTTTAAAGATGCGAATATAGAAGCTAGTCAGACAGCACCATGAGAGCAGTGAATAGTAATAGTCATAAGTGTGTGTGGAATGAAGGGGCAGTTTTTAAAAAATAGCAGGCTGGGGATGCTGCTTTGAACAAACCAAGGAGGTGAAAGCTAGTATATACTTATAAAGAAAAGATATCCAGAAACTCTCTTAAATGGTCTATATGAGGATTCCCAGAAGTTACCTTTGCAATTTGCCAAATGATCTTGTGCCTTTATGACTTAAAACAACAACAAAATATATATATTACTAGGTGCTTTGTAACTAGAGCAGTGGCTTTGGTTTAATTCCAATGCAGTGTCTTTGTATTTAGATGCAAATATAGACCTTTCACAAAAGTTAGCCATTTTGGAGTTTGTAAACTTAAGCAAAAGGTATCTGGGGCTTTGGGGAGGGGAGAATTTACAGAAATATCTGGTGTTTGTATCCAAAATAAAGTGTGTATGAGACATTTGCATATCTGAGTAAATCTGCAATTTGAAGCTACTCTGCAGAAAATAAAATGAGTTGCATTTTTAAAAAATTAATAAAAAGCCCTTTTGTCCCCTCCAAAGATCAAGCATCTTGTTAGAGAAATGTAATATGAAGCTGTTAGGAGAGATAAAGTCAGTATATCCCGAGCACTGCTGAGAGAGGCAGTGCATGAAAAGTGAGATTTAGAATAGAAGGCTAGCTGTCAGTACCAATAAACCGGTGCGGTGCGTGTACATCTCGGCATTCAGTTAATTTCCTGCTCCAGGGGTTATGCTGTTTAATGGACTATCAGCAAGTTTCTTTAGTACTTTGTCAGGCCTCGCTCACATTGATACGCTGCTAATCCTCTCCGTCCCCAGCCACTGTTTAATGATCGTATGTTCTGTGATTACATGTTTATCTTGGGAGATGAGTGTATTGTCAGTGAGTGTTTGGCTCTGATGTTTGTATTTCAAACTTATCTTTGCTCCTGGCACTACCTTAATACTAGTGTCACATTTCATCTGTCTGTCTGTCTGTAAGGAAAGGAGAATGGTCTTTGTTGTTAATGGTTTTCAAGTGTTTTCCCTGGAAGACTTTGGCCATAACATTTATGTAAATCGGTGCAAGTAAATGCAGAATTAATACAGAATATTAGACTTCCTTTAACCCCTTTTTAGTTCCTTTTATAAACCAGGGTGTAATATTTTTAAATGTTTTCCTTAAATGCCCAGGGAATATCTGGAACTTTTCTCTCCATTCCAACCTAGGCACTGAAAGTACTTAAAAATAGTATCCTCCCTACTTTTATGAAAACCACAACTATTTCCCTGTTTTTGAAGGGGAGAGGGTGGGTGGAAATGTCTGGGAACTCTTAAATGGCCTAGGCATGTGTTTTACAGTGTCATGGCAGAGGTGTATGTTCAGCCTACATGTACTATCCAGTCTTTCTGTCTGGCTTATCACACCTGCAGCAATTGTAGGGTAGAATAAGCCTATATGACATTTACTTCTGAATTAGAAAGACACAGAGCCAAGATCTATGTACCATTGTTTGAGTTTTAAATAATGGTTGGTTTGTTCTGACAAATACCATTGCATTTGTGTGCTCACCCTGTTTGGACCCAATGTATTTGCTTTGTGTGTTTGGAAGTTCAGTAAAACGTTAGGACGTGACAAGCAATGAAGCCTATCTGGGCACAGATGTTTGGGGGGAGGGGGGCGGATGGGGCAAAATGGACCAAACTGGGGTGGTGGGTATTTTGGGGATAGTGCGGGTGGGCATAATTTAAATAACTTTGTCTAAAATAAAATGTAAGTGCAATAAATGTGCTTTTTATTCAAAGCTGTGAACTGTTTTAAAAAAAAGACATGCACATCATTCCTTTCTGAGCCTTGTTCTCTCCTCCCCCCGAAACATGGCAGTGGCCAACCTGCATGTCGTATCTACTGTCATGATTTAATATGTTTAGCTAAATCATGCCATTCAAAAAAAACCCTGTGGTAGGGCTAACAAGGTAAATCCTGCCCCTGCTTCTGCAGCCCTGGAGACTCCTTTGGAACGAGTTGGTCTGCTATTGTTCACTTGGAGGGGCTGGCTCGGACAGCCTTTGAGGGTGGAGCACTGGCGGGGAGCCCTGAGGATCTGCTATGTGGATCCTCGATGGGTGGTACAGAGCCTACACCAACCCTTGGAATAGCCTCGGAGTGGGAAGACTCCTTCCTCTTAATATGAGTGGCACCCAGTCTGGGGCAGTGGATTTTCCCCCCGAACTATGAAGATGGCCATCATCTTCCTCATGGGGTCCTCCACATTCTTTTTGTTAAAACAAGCATGCAGGCTGGCCACTGTTTTCTCCTATTATGCCAACTTGTTTTGAAGGAATAGGTATACTTATGTTTAATCGCTTGTGCGGTAGTTGCACAGTCTGTCCCTTCCTCACTCAAGATTATGCTGCTTTCCCTAGGTGCACTGGTCTTTTCTCCACAAAGGATTCAATACCAATGTTTCATTAAAAAGTTGATGAAAGTGTAGCACGCCGTAATTGGACTCTCTAGGGAAAAGCAAGGGGGGGATGACTTTTTAAAAATATATATATATATAAAGATGTTGCCTCATATTTTGTTTGAGCAACAGAATACTCTAGTAAGGAGAGGAAAGGGAAATCATATATAGATCTGATTTTTTTTTCACTTAGTGCAATGAAATATACAACCTACCATTTGAACTCTGTGCTAACTAACACAACATTCCTTTAAGCTGTATTTTTATCACCAGACGTTTTGTGAGGGTCCGACTCTTCACTGTAGAAGGTCCAATCTGGTTACTTAAAACAATTGTGTTAGTAGATTTCTCTAGCTGCTTTTAAAAACTACAATGGAGTAATTGTTTTAAAACTTGTATTTATTTTTAACTCATAAGAAAATGTTTATTTTCGGTTTTCTGTTACACACCCCATGGCAACTCCTTCTTTTCCTTCCCTGTGTCCACAGTAATTGCTAATACAAATTATTTTTCTTGCTTGTTTCCCTCCCCTCTACTTTTGTTACCCCTTCTTGCTCAAGTCCCTTCATTTGTACTTTGAAGTTTTTTCTCATGTAAATTTGTACAATGGGAAATATTGTCCAGTTTGGTTAGAGCATGGAGACTTAAAGAAAACATTAAATTTGATAGCTGAAATTGAAGAAACTATTTCTGTGTAAAGTTATTTAAAGAACTCTGTATTATATGAAAGGCAAAAAGTTCTATGTACTTGATGTGAATATGAGAACTGCTATAATAAAGATCGACTGCATGAAGAACTCTCTCTGGTGAGATTTATTTTTAAGGGTGCAATCCACAAGACATCTCACTGGTGTTAGCCCTAACATTTGATAACCACTCATAGGAGTCAGGAGAATTCAATTTTACCTTGGGCCAAAGGGCTGTTTCTCCCTCCTCTGTTTACTGACCACTGCTAGAGTAGATATTTGCCTTTGCTCCAAGAAATTTAAGTTAGAATCTCCCCACGGGCTTTGAGGAAGATAAAAATCAAGGATTCAGAACATGAGCTAGTTTTTACATAACACTTTTCATCAAATATCAAAGCACTGCCATCTTTAAGGTATTTATCTTTACATCACCACTGAGCTAGTGTAGTAGTAACATTTTAAAGATAGGGAAATAAGGCTAAATAATTTGATAAACATCACACTTCTGAAGACTAATGGAGCAGGGAATTGAACCTGGGTCTCCTGCATAGGCTAGCGCCCAATTCACCTTTAGACATACGGTAAGTCTGAGGGGGAGCAGCATCCCCTCTTACTTGCAGCACAAAGCTGCCCTGGGCTTGCTTTGCCTTTTTCTAATCAGAAGTTCCTTTTCATTTTTAAAATAGTCCGCTCACAACATTTCAAGATAGGAAGAGTTTTCCACATACTTCCTTTGCCCCTCCACGTTAGGAAAGCCTGGCATTAGTTATATAATGCAAAGTTGTTAAAAGCTTTGTCTCCTGTCGATGAAGCCACTCTGAACATAGGCTTGCCTTTGTTACACTTACTGCTCAATGGTATCTGCAGCTGCAACCACAGCTTATTAGCATAGCACAGACCAATTCAAAATAAAATTGTGAAGCAACTCCATGAGCATATTTAACAGGAGAACAAGTAGTATATAGAAGAGAACTTATTCAACTGCCCTTTCCCCAGACAGAGGATTTTGCAAAAGGTTTCTATAGAACAGTGATTTAGTCAACAAAAGACTCAGCACAAGCCTGTAACTTCAGTTTTTATTGATAAGGTGATTTACTGAAACACAGTCACAAGTGCCAAAGCCTCAACTTCTTCAGCAGCCCCACCACAGAACCTGCAAGCAAGAGAGATGGGAATAACAGTAAGAGAAATTCAGTTTGCCAGACTGACACGAGAGGGACTCTAAGTATACACTACCAAAACCCAACCAGTCTAAGCCTTTGACAAGAATTTGCTTTCCCATGATAATGTTCTAGTGCAAAAAGCACATATTAGAAGTTCCAATGGTTTTTAAAGATATCCTTAAATGCAGTAGTTTGAATTCCTACCCCTAAACAAATTTGTCTTTTATCCAGTCTTAGACAGAAACAAGGGTCTGATAGCAAATACTTTCACCTTTTTGATACTTGAGAAGGAAGGGAAGAGTGTTTAACTGGAGGGCTTCAATAGGGGGGTGGGAGGGAGAAACTAATTCAGTGTCTCCATTACACTTTAAAAAGGGATAGTAACATCCTTTTCCGATAGATCAGTACTTCCTAGCATTGGTAGGGCAGCAGAAGGCATACTACGCATAGTACCTCTTACTATCTTTTAGAACTCAAGTGCCCTCTCAAAGACACTAGAGGTCAGTTTACCTCCCAGACAAATCTTAAAGAATACAACTAAACTGAACAGGATTCTATTTAGGATTAAAACTAGTTTTAGGGGCATGTGTGGATCTAGGATTAGGAGTGGGATCTAGAGCCTTTCAGTTCTACTTCACTAGAATGAATCCAGAATCTGGTTCCAACTGGAAAACCAGCAAGGGTACAGTAACTCAAGGCATCAGGCTGGAGAATTCAGGGCAAAAAGCTTCAGTTTATTCTTGAACTTTTATTTAAAAAAATGAACAGTGGCAGAGGATACATGCAGTGGGACAAACGCTGAAGTAGATTACGGCTGTCACAAAACTACTGAAAGATTTAGTGATTAGACAAGTAAAAATACTCATCTTTGGCTAGGAATTTGAAAGGGTACTGTTCAATAAAACAGCATATCCTCAAAACTACGTAAGGGTAGTCACAAAGCACTGTAAACTCAACACAAGTCTCAGGCACTAGGGGATAATGGAAACAGCATGGCTAAGAAAAGATTCCAGAAATTTTTTTCCCCTAATCCATGAGTCAATACATTAACAGAAGAATGCAGAAGGCTCCTGAAGTCTGCCAGTAAATCTTACTAGTAGATATCCCTCTTCATGTTCAAAAATACAGTAAGCAAGACAAATAGGACAAGTACAAACACATAAGGACTCATCTTGAATTTGATAACTGCTATGGGAAAACTGTGCTCAGTGTTCACTGTACGTCTACATCAATTCAGGGGCCAGAATTTTGATGCTATCACAAGTACATGTCTAGAGATCACCTGGAAAGGGGAAAGTTTCAAGAGAACGTACATGTTGGTAACTGGAGCTACTCCACATCATCAGGAGGGATCCCCAACTCCTCATCTGTCCATTCTGAAGCATCTGGGTAAGGAAAGTGACCCTTGCAACAAAGGAAAAACATTCACGTAATAGTGAATATTTCATTTTCAACAGCAGTTCCTATCTTGAGGGTCAAAACAGTCCTGAGTGCAAAGAGGACACCCTTCGACAAAATGGCATTCTCCACACAACGTGACCTCACGCACGATATGTGCAAGGTCTGCCCCCACATGGAGGATATTTTGCTTTACAAAATGGAGTCCTCCACAGCGTGTCCACACACACATGGTGTGTGTAGGTCATGCTGTGTGGATGATGCCATCTTGCAAAGCAAAACCTATATGGCGTGACCTCACACATTGTACATGCAATGTCATGCTGTGTGGAAGTGGCCATTTTTCAATGGCTGCCTCCATGATGTCTGGTGTCGCAGGAAGCAGTACATGAGAAAATGGGGTCATGCAGGGAAAATGCTTGGTAACTGCTGAAATAGTACCTCAAGAAGGGCTCCTGAATGCCTGATTAATATAATGGATGCTAGGGGCACATGCTTTCTACAAATGCAACAAGCTGAGGTGTTGTAACATCCATTTCCCCCTGTATTGGGTGGCTTGGGATGACAAAGGCATTGGATTGAGGGTTAAACTGCCTTTACTTAGATTAGGAAGGTGGGATCCACCAAACGTACTTAGACACCTAAATCCCAGTTTTGGCTCCACTGCAATCCACAAAACTGCTGCCAAACCCTGTGATCATCTAAACTCACTTGGCATCTAAGTTTCCAGGGTAAAAGTTCCCTCAGCATCTATGCTTCTCCTTCTGAGCATCTGCACTGCTGCCTCTAGGCATCTGCACACCTAATCTGCACAGCAATTCACAAACAAGGAGACAATAGGTGTTTGGCACTTAAGTCACACGTGGCGCCCACTCTAGTGAGCATACCTAAAGGGTGTCTACTGGACTCCATTCAAAATCCAGATGGAGAAGGAGGAGCTGAAGGTGGTGGTGCACACCTTCACTTTTAGACTAGAAGTTAGAGCACTCACCTGGGATGTGGGAGACCCAGCTTCAATACCCCCTCCCCTTCACTGCCAGAGAGGGAGAAAGGATTTGAACAGAGGGTCTCCCACCTCTCAGGACAGCGCTCCAGCCACTGAGCTCTGGGATATTCTGATGTGGGGCTTCCTCCATCTCTTCTGCTGAAGCTATACCACAGTGGGTAAATGAAAGTGACTAGAGTAAGGAGACTGGCTCTAAGGTCTCCCATCTCCCAGGCAAGTGCCACAACCAACAGACCAGAGTCACACTCTCTCTGGCCCAATAACGATTTAAATATTTTTCTAAAATGGAACAGTCAGTGGTCCAGGAAACAAGAGATGATAAGAATGACTCTGCAGTTCAGTGGTTAGGACAATCATCCGGGAGATGGGACACCCCAGGGCAAGCCCCTTATTCCAATGCCTGGAAATAAGGTGTAACTTTTTAACAAGTCATGAATAATTAACTCTGGGAACAAAGTATCAAGGGTCAAGGTGGATTCTCCCTCACTGACAATTTTTAAATCAAGACTGGATGGTTTTCTAGAATATCTGCTCTAGAAATTCTTCTTGGGAAGTTCTCTGGCCTGTGTTATACAGAAGGTCACACTAGATCAGGGGTCGGCAACCCACGGCTCCGGAGCCGCATGTGGCTCTTCAGCCGCAGCAAGCCGCGGCTCCGGAGCCACATGCGGCTCTTCAGCCGCCGTAGGTTGCCGACCCCTGCACTAGATGATCACAATGGTCCCTTCTGGCCTTGGAATCTATGACTAACATCCACAGTGGCACAGCTTTAACCTGGGTCTCCCATATCCAAGGTGAGTGCTTCTAACCAGTGGGATCAACTACCCGTGCGGCCACCTCTTCTTTCAGGCCATCTTGTGTGGAATGAGGCAGATGCTTAATTCACATGGACAAGAAACAGTTTAGGCACTTTAGCCCCTTGACTTCAGAAGAGGGGTTCCCAGTCATGGATCACTAAGCATAGACAGGTGCCTCACTGCAGCAGCACCAAGCTGGATCCCTATCTGAGAAAGGGCTGGGACTTAACATACCACCCCCCCGGAAGTTGGCATTCTCCACTGGCTAACTCAGACACTTCAACACACAGCATGCCGGCTGCTGCAGAGAGGCGCCTCTCTCGCTCTCCCATTCGTTGTTCTGGTTCTGGGAGCCAAGGTGCTTAACTCCGGTTTTGTGGCGCCCAGGACGTTCTTATGCTTTCCTAGGCACCCCACCTCTCAGCAATGGGACGTGGGCAGGGATTGTTTCGGTTTGGTGTTGGTACCACATCTGGCACCCCTGGTTGCCAACAGTCCCTGATGGGGGGAAATAAGGGCTGTCCCTTGCCATCTCTCTACCAACAGATCAGGAGCGGCCGAGCGGTGCCCAAAGCAGCCAGCAATCCCCGCCAAGTGCAGGCGAGCGCACTGCTGACGAGGAATCGCTGGGGACGCCAGCAGGCGGCGGCGTGGGGCCGGGCGCTAAGAAAACGGGCCCCGTATTTCGGAAAGGGACCGCGGCACCCCCCGCCGCCGCCCCACCCGCAGCAGCAGCAGGGGCGCGGTAACGCCAGGGCTGAAGCCCACGAAGCCTGGATGCTGCCCGCGTTGGGCCGCCCCCGCCGCGCGCTCCCGGCCCCCGGGCCAGCCCCTCTCACCAGCACCGCGTCCGGGGAGTGCCAGAAGTGCCACAGGATCCAGAACCACATGAAGGAGCTGAGCAGCTCGCCCCGGATCACCGGCCAGCCGGACAGCTTCGGGGCCTGGCGGTAGGCGTGGGCGCTGCAAGGGAGGCAGACAGAGACCGTCACCGCCGCCTCCGGCCCGGCCCGGCCCGTGCCCCTCCCGCCAGGCCCGGCCCGGCCCGGCCCGCACTCACCGCCGGAGCCCGCCCGCTCCCCGCCCGTCTCTGCCGCGGAGGATCCGTCCCAGGCCCCCGGCGCGGCCCACCACCGACCGGAGCATGGCGCTGCTACCGCCGCGCGCCGCGGCCCCTTCCCCAATGTCACCAGCACCGGGGGGGAGGGGAGCGTCTGACTTCCCAACAACAGCCGCTCCGATTGGCCCGAGCCACAGCCGGCACATACCAACTGTAACCACGGAGGGAGACACGGAGAACCCTAGCGCCTCAGTCTGCGGCGGGAACCCTTCCCCGGAGTGACGCCCGCCCGCTGCCAGTAATGCGGAGAAGCGCCACCCTTTTGGCAAGTACATAATAATTGTTATGCCCCCACCCTTTTCCACGAATGGGACCGGTCTAGGCGCTACCAAGTCTCGGGAGGGGGGGATCCCGTGAGCTGAACTCCTTCATTAAGGCGAGTAAAGAGGCGTGAAGGAAATCTGACAGCCACCCTTGGGGTGGGGGATGGTGAGGCCGTGTTTCGTTCTTACCGTAGTGTGTAGGAACGAACGTACAGAAAAAAGGCTCCCGTCCCGGCCCCCCCCCGGCCGGGGCTCAAGATGGTTCCATCTGCGGCGTCTGGTTACCAGGCGACGGGATCCTCCACTGAATGGCAGAGTCCGACGGGCGCGTGGGAGCCCGGGTAAGTGAGGGGCGGGGGGAGGAGCAGCCCCAGACACCCTGCTCGGGGGGGGGGGCGAGACGGGACGGGACACCACACACCCCTGTCCGGGGGGGGAGATCCCCCCTACACCCCTCTGCCCTGGGGGGAGAGAGACCCCCCCACACACACACCCCTGCCCTGGGGGGGGAGAGACCCCCCCACACACACACCCCTGCCCTGGGGGGGAGAGACCCCCCCCACACACCCCTGCCCTGGGGGGGAGAGATGACAGACACACCCCTGTCCTGCTCCGTGGAACCCGTGGATGGAAGGGGGCAGAACCCCCAGCGTTCCATTCTCTGCGTCTCCCAACCATGAACACCTCCGGTTCCATGCCGTTCGGGGAGCCGAAAGCAGGGCTGGGCGGTGATGGCCACCACCAGGTGCGCCAGACAGAAAGGGCTCAGAGGGGTGATGGCAACAGCGGGGTCACAGCGCAATAGCGAATTGTAGGGGGAAGTACAGAGCATAGACATGGAGAAGGTTGGATTGCCAGCCCCAAATATTCAAAAGTCATTACTAAGGCCCTCACCCTGTGAAAATTATGAGGTTGGTTTAAAAATCATGAGATTTAAAGAAAAAGAATACATTTTACGCCATTTTTATTTTCCTTCTTATTTTTTTGAACCTTTAGGTCACACTCGGGTGATAGTTTCAAGCCTGAGGACTAGAAACTTAGTTTTATTTTTTAAATGAAAGCTGGGAGCCTCCTGTAGTCATATTCCAGAAACTGGGACTTTAATTAAAAACACCAGATAATGTGAAAGTCATGATAAAATTGCGAGAGTTGGTAACTGCTGAGCAATTAACAGGGTTGTTAAAATGCTAGAAACCACCAGATCATTCCCTTAACTAATTGGTTCCTGCTGGTTTTACTAGCCCATGCAGCTAAACTAGTGAGAGCACCAATGGGAATTGTTTTTTAAGAGGCTTTTCTGCCTGAGAATGAAGAATTAACTGTAATGTCCCTCAGTTAATGGGACGTGACATTGATCCACACACAAACTGATGCTACCGTTGATGTCTGCTGGCTAACAGTCTGTGAAAATTACTCCCTACAAGTTCTCAGGGTAATGCAGAAATTGGTGCAAGCTCACTCGTCTGAGTGACCACATGCTACTGCTGTGATGTGATGTAGACAAAGCTTTGAGTTGGGTTTTGTTTTGTTTTTAAAGCATTTAGAGAACAATGGGAAAGTAAACACACTGAGTGACATATGACTGCCAAGTTAGCAAAGGTACTGGGAGTAGATTGGATTCACCCTGCAGCAAAAGCCCTTTGTAAAGCCAATTCTTTTCATAAATGGTCTGTTTGTTTTGGCAGCTTGTGGTCTTGGTGCTTTCACCATGTCGGTGCTTTCTCATCCCTGCTGTGCCACCTTACTTTTGTTGGGTGATCTCCAAGACCAGAATGTCACCTTTGTGGTCAGTATGTCGGAAAGCATGTCCTCCAAGCATGATTTTTTGAAGGACTATCTCATAAAGACTCTCTTCTTGATGACCAACCGTCCAACAGAGTCCATGGTCAACGTCATAAGTTTTGCCAGCAAGGTAATGCCAGCACAGCCATCACTGAGGAAAAGGTTAAGGTTTCATAAGAAAGCAAGTAAGGTGACAGAAATGGAAACAATGCCTATCATCGTTGCTGTGTTTGAATTTTAGCAATTAACCGTTGTGAACTCTGCGAGGTGAGGTGGCTGTAACAAGTTAATGGTCCCCAGTGGAGTGAAATAAGTATAATGGAAAATGCCTAGCAGATTATCCAGTCCCTCCCCCTGCCAGCACTGGATTATTCCCCATCGTATAATTTCTTGTGTTTTGAGTACTTGCTTCCACAGCTAGCCTGGGTAAATCCTGCTCCTGTTTAGAGCTGATCGTTGTGGCAGTGTCAAATAAATGAATTCTAACATCTAGTATGATGGTTGGTCCACTCACTTATATGGCAATGCTGCACAATCTGTAATCTGGAAGAGCATTCTCATGCAGTAGCAATGTTGACCTGTGAGCTCTGGGAATGAATGGAAAGGGGTGGGTTTTACTGGTAGGTGCCTTGGGGTCTTTCATGCATGCTTCCTTACACTTGCTTTCTTATTGCCTGATCCTCGTCATCCCTTTCACACTTTGCCCATCCACATGGCTTTCCCACTACCCTGTCACCATATCTTCCTTTAGTTGAGGGAACATGGAACACATCTCTGACCTCTTCTCTTGGATGTCTCACCACCAATTTAAACTTAGCATCACGAAAACTAAACTCCTGACCTTTCTTCCTGCTATCTGTCACTATTGATTACAGTACCATCCTTCCTGTCATTCTAGCCCCATAATGTAGATATTATCTTTGACTTTTCTTTCTTTCTAGCCCTACACATCCAGGACATGTCCAAGACTTGCTGTTTTTCCTGCCATAACTTCACTAAGATTTGGTCTTTTCTCTCTGTCCGTGACTGAAATAACTGTAGAACAGAGGGAATTAGAATAATTCAGCATAATTTAAACATTGACTAAAATCAGTCAGCTCAAAATTACCATACTAAGTTATACAGATGGTACACAGAAAAACATGAGGTGGAGATAGACAGGAATGAGCTTGGCCTTTGGAATCTGATTACATAGAGATTCTCATAAGATACCATCATAAGACTGACATTTGCTTTTCATTTTTACCCATGAAAATTTCTGGCTTTCTACCACAGCCCTTGATAGGTATAAATTCTGCTTATTCCCCTTCCATCTTCTTCCAAGAAAATCCTTTACAACTCCATTTGGAGCCTCAAAACTCTCCTCACCCTTAAAGATCATAAAATGCCACCCCTATTTCTTTTCCAGGAAGTGTGAAGAATTTCCTTCTCCACCCCAGAGGATGAGCAGGTTGGGAATCAAGTCCAGGATCTCACATATGTCAGACCATTTACCAAAATCTCAACTAGCTAACCCATTTCTCAGTTTTATCAAGTTCTGTGTTATAAAATATTTGCTTAATTAATAGATGTTTATTGTGTTGGGTTAAAATGTTTGTTTTTTGTGCAGGTGGTAAAATGGCGCAATAGTTTGGTCAAATGTTCGCTCAGTAGCATCACTGAAGCAGCCGCCTGGATTAGAGCTCTGCAGTGTGGGAACGGTGCAGATGCTGGAAGTGCTTTGGCTATGGCATTTGAAGATCCCACCTGCCAGGCGGTATACTTGGTCACCGATACACTCTCAGAGAGTGCTTCAGAGGATATCTGTAGCCTTCTTTCAGAGACTGGGGAGGCACGCCCAGTGCACACTGTTTACTTGGTAGAAAAGGCAGGTGATTATGAAAGCAGGACACAAAAAGTAATGGAGAAAGTAGCCAGGCAGTCTGGAGGATCCTTTCAGTTGATCACCTCCCATCCATCTGGAGCTTCAGGAGAGGTAAATCAATAACAGCAATTTTAGATTAAATGAATTTTTGGTAATCACAGTTCATGTAAACAAAATTTCACAAAACCAGAGCTAGAGCAGAGGAAAAGTTCTCTCTAGAAAGCTGGCCACTGCATATTTTGTCTGGTACTTGCAAACAGAGCTGCCTGTGAATAAAGAAAGGAATTACAATATTTTACAGAGAATCTGAATTTATCAGAAATATCAAGATTGCACGCACACAATTGTTCTAACAGGTACTCTCCTTCTCCCTTTCTGTAGTGCTCACAATTTTAGACTCATACTTGGAAGTTTACTGCATGCACTATGCTCTACCTCAGGGGGAAAAGAGCATCTCACAGTGCTCTTGAACAACAACACCTGCGACCAGTACTAGAGATTAAGTTCAGATGTACATGGGTGCAAAACCATTGACTTCACCAGATCTGAATTTGGCCAGTGAAGTGGTTCAGATAGGCTTTCAAATGAACCGATTCCAGTTTTTGGAAATAGAAGCCATGGTGTTGGGGAAGGAGATGGAGGTTCTGGAGGAAGCCCTTGCAAAAAAAAGTATACCTTACGCCTGCCAGTTGATTTAGAAACAGCCAGTGATTTAGCTATTATGTTCACAGCTTTGGTTTGTTTTGTGTTTATTTTCTAATTTTTAATGTTTCTCCTTTTAAGCCTTTAGATGGCTTGAAATGGATAAATCAACTGTAGTACATTATAAGAGCTCATATACTGCACTGAGGGGTGTGGTTAAGAACCAAGATAGATCAGTGAATTTTGCTGAGTATGAATTGAAGCTTTAAATATAAAATAACTGTTTAAGGATTTATGGCCTAATTCAGAAATTAGTTTCATTTTCTTCTTTCCTCCCCCATTTTCCAGGTAAAACCAGGGTGCACCTCAAGAATCCACTGTTGCAACGCTATCAGTAAATACCCTTCTTGTTCTCTGCTGATGGGTCATCCTAGAACACAGTAAGTTCAAAATGTGGAGCATGGGACTGCCAGAACCATTAGAGTAGTAGGTCAATTGGATAACCTAGTGATGGAAACAACTGGGAAACCAAGACAGTTTTTTATGGGTTTTCTTTGCCTTTAATTTTCATAAATTGCAGACATTTGCATTATCTGATGTGAGAATTTTCATCCCTTCCTAGAACATACCACTGTCTTGTTTCTACAGCTTTCCTGTGTGTGGATGGAGCCCAAATTCCCCTATCATACCTCTGACAACCATGACAAAGGGAGATTTAATGGACTGGTCCTCAGAGGCTCCCCATTTGCTGAGGGGGGCCCGAGTCCTGGCTAGGAGAGAAACTGATGGATATTATTATCTGGGCCACATTGCCCAAGAAGTGAAGGTAAGTCTTTAATGTAAACTGTGGCTGTAGATGATTCCTCCTTGGGTCACATGTGATTTTTCTCCCTATCCCTCACCTTGGGCTTTGCTAGGGTGGGTCTCCTTTGGCTATCTCAAAGGATCTCCTTTGGCTAGCTCTCTATTACTGTCTGGGTATCAAGATGCGCTGCAGTGGCTCACAATTGTGGGTATCACCCTCAAGGCGGACTGTTAGGAAGCAGGACACAAACCCCAAACTGGTTGCAAGTTCTATACTTAGATTTTACTAACCAATTATCAAGTATAAACTCCTCAGGCATACAGTCTCCTTGGATACCCCAATCTATCTTGCCACTCAGGTAAGCTTGCTTTTGTGATAGATGGTCAGAAATCACAGCAATAGTCAATTTACCCTTCCGTTTCATGCACTTGTAACTGCAAACTCCACCGGATGGAAGGAAATTACATGCATGATTCCTTGTCATAAGCAGGGGAGAGCAATCAATGAAGTCTTTTGTCCTCTTTGATGTTTCCCAATAGTTCATCTAATGTGGATGGATTTTCCTTTTGAGGCAGGACACAACACCTTTCGTTGGAGATCAGCACTTTACACTAATTGTCTCTTGTCTGGTGATTTACACAGTCACAGAGGCTTATAATACAAATGCTTAGATATTACTTTACAATATGGGATATAAATGTTACAAGTGAGATTAATACATGCAGCAGTTTACAAGCATTCAATAAAATCTAAACTCTAAGCACATTTTTATCATTTTAATACCTATTTTAACAATGCTAACACACAGGTGAGCCAGACTGTATGTAATGTATTCCCAGCAACGTATTTGTCAGTGTTCCACTGAGGTTTGGAGTCCTTGGCATGAACTAGTACCTTGGGTTGTTCTTTGCTTTTCAATGACTCTCAGCTGCAAGGAGTCCTGCAATCATAGGGAGATGTTTTTGGTGCATGCAACAAGTTGCCACTCAGAGCCAGTCACAGCCAGCAAGTCCTTTATATCACCTTTACCCAGCTCCATCCAGGCTGGCAGCAAAGTCCTATCAGATAAATAATACCTGCAATAAAACTGAACAAACTAAAACGCTCCTCTCCTGGATCCCTTCCTCCACAACCTACCTGCTGGGGTAGGTTTTTTTGATTCTCCTCTCCTTCAGTGGCTGCTTTGTTGTTTCCTGAATCTCTGTCTGCAGCAGAACTCCTGCAGTGGGGTGGTCTGGTCCCCAAGACTTCCCCTTCTGTCCTACAAGAGCCAAAATATCATAGAAGATTAAAATTGGAAGGGACCTCAGGAGGTCATCTAGTCCAACCCCCTGCTCAAGGCAGGACTAACCCCAATTAAATCATCTGAGCCAGGGCTTTGTCAAGCCATACCTTAAAAACCTCTAAGGATGGAGATTCCTCCACCTCCCTAGGTAACCCATTCCAGTGCTTCACCATCCTCCTTGAGAAAAGTTTTTCCTAATATCCAACCTAGACCTCACTTACCGCAACTTGAGACCATTGCTCCTAGTTCTGTCATCTGCCACCACTGAGAACAGCCTAGTTCCATCCTCCCTGGATCCCCCTTTCAGGTAATTAAAGGCTGTTATCAAATTCCGCCTCCATTCTTCTCTTCTGCAGACTAAATGGAATATGCTATTATGGTGCTCTTTGTTCAAAGAGCAGCATGATTAGGAAACCCCAGGTACCAGCTGATGCCAAGGACTCCAAGCCTCAGTGGAACACTGACGAATACATTACTTACAGTCTGGCTCACCTGTATGTTAGCATTGTTAAAATAGGTATTAGAATGATAAAAATGTGCTTAGTGTTTAGATTTTATTGAATGCTTGTAAACTGCTGCATGGTGCTTGTAGAGCAAGTAGACAAAGGTGCTTTTGTTAAGGAGCAGGTCTCTGTATTATCTATTAAAGGCAGGTTTTCTGGAGAAGGGAATGCTCACTGAAGAATTTTATTGGTATGAATTCAGTTTGGCTTTTAAGATGACATAATCTCAGGCCTCCTTGGCTTTCTTCTCATTGGAAATGTGTAATCAGCAATCTTTTATGGTCAACTGAGCACTTCCCTGCCATACAAGGAAAAGCTGGGTATAGAACCAGGGCTTGCGCCTTGAGCTAAGGATCACTTAAATTAAACAAATGTGACTATAGCAAACTTTTTATAGCATTCTACTGCAGAGCCACCCCCCCTGTAAAGCTCATATAAGTCATTGTTTTGTGAGGGAAACGGAAGATGCTATCAAAGCTCTTCTGAGGTTATTTTATCTGGGCCAGCAGAAATCAAACATTTTGCAGGAAGATGTTTCTGAGTTCAAGATGAAGATCCTAAGGGCCAATCTGGCTGAAATAACTGCTCTATATCAGTATTGTTAACTCTGTGACCCACCCCTAGCAGTGGGAAAGACCATGCCCTCTGTCATTTTAATCAGTAGGGAAGCAGACTGTTTTGGGAAAAAGAGGAGAAAAGGGTGTTGGCTTCTTGGCACTTGTAAAATTTAACATTGAGATCTTCAAACAATTTGCTAGTTGTGGAGCAGAGGAATTAACTGAATCACTCCCTATTCCCACTGTGATTGCTCAAATTAAAGCAGTAAAAATTATGGCATTGGGGGCATTTTACCAATTTACTTGCCTCTTTATTTCTATGTAACTGACCAAGCAGCAAACAGTAGTCTGCCTTGGTTACCCTTTTTTCCATTGGGGTGATAGAGTTCTTCCTTAGCATGGCAGTTGTGCTACTCCTCCCAGTGAACTGGAAAGGTCCAAGAGCAAAGGGAGGGGAGGGCTTTGCCTGGCATCCCCCTGTAATCTTCAAGCTCTTTAACCACCCCTAAAGACTGATTTAAATAATTAGTGTTCCAGGTTCAATGGGTTCACTGACCATGTGCTATTTGTTGCATTTCATGGAATTTCTTCCAGTTCCCTCTCCCTAGTGTTACAGCTGCCAGCCCCTGTGTTTGGTCATTTGTGGGACTCACCTGTTTGTCTTGCATACTGCATGGTTTAATCCTGCAGGGCTCCAGGGAACGTTTTTTAATCGAGTTTGAAAGGAGTCGGTTGCTGAAAGGCAAGGTGCAGTTTCGCATGCAAGAAACACCCCTCTTCGACATTATCCACTATGAAGATGCCAGGCGACAGCCACTAGCGCCAGGAGACAGAGTCTTGGCACCATGGGAAGCTAAAGATGAACGATATGGCCCAGGCACTGTACTAAAGGGTGCAGAGAGAAGAGAAGCGTGGCTAGGTACAGTATTTTTTTTCTATTATTATTTATATTAGAGTGGCATCTTCAAATGTGTTCCAGAGAGAAAAGCACAGTGTCTGATGCAAGGAGCATAAATCTGTAACTTGATTTCCCTCTTCCTCTTCTTTCTGTCCCCTTTCCTTGTGCTGCTGCTAAGTAACCTTTTCCTATTCAATGCTAAAACTTAGTGCTGCTCCACGAATCAACCTGTAGGGCTGCTTTGTGAATGGGGACTTTGAAAGCATTTAATCTACTGTGGAGCCAGGTGTTGCCACTTCTGACATAAAGAGAAAAAGAATTCTGGGGCCTCTTGGGTACCTGGAATATTTAGGCTACTCTCCAGATGCATATTGGATGAAATCCTGGCCTCACTGAAGTCAGTGGGAGTTTTGTATTGACATCTGTGAGGCCAGGATTTTACCCATTGTCTCTTCTCAGTAAGTTTGAAGAAGATGAGTGTGAATCCTAAATATATTAAACAAAACCTTTTTTAAATGGTTACAAAATCTTTCCCTGCTTTCTATAGTACAGGATCTTGTTTCATCTCCAAAAGCTTAGTCAGGCATGCTTCTAAAATGCGGTTTGTAATTTGTTTCTGTTTGCAGCCAGTGAAAACAGCAAAGTGCTGGTGAATTTCTGGAATGGTCAGACTAAGAAGGTGTGCTCTGACTTAGCTCTACGGATCCCTCTGCCCCTGAGTGAACGCATCATCCTAGAACTTCAGATGCCATTAGTAGCCAGGCAAATGTTGGTGGAATCAAGCTCAGACTATCCCTACATTGTGACACCCGGTTACAGAGCTTCAGGGCATTGCAGACAGGATCACTTAGATCCAGTTTTTTGGCAGGGTTCCACAAAGGTTCAGTCATATCCGAACTGCAGCTCTGAATGTCCCTCCCTTTGCCAGGGCTGCCTTGGAGCCTGGGTGCCCATCAGGCCCACAGTGAACAGAGCACAACCAAAAGATGTCCTGATTCCAGGAACAAGCCTGACCAAAGAAGAGCTGAGCAGGAAGATAGAAGAGCAGCTGTCTAAAGAGAGAGTCTCCATTTCAGAAAGGGTCTCCAGAGAGGAAGATAAAAAGGGAAAGAAGAGAGTAAAGAAAGAAAGTCCCCCTAAAGACTTAGGATCCTGTGAGGAGATGGGAAACAAGGTTACAGAACCTGAGAAGGTAGAGAATCGTTCACACTGATTATGGTATTACAACATCCTTTGCTACAGCTGCAGTAATATCCGGTGGTTCTGTTCTCTGTGGCAAAAAAATTTAGAAATACTGAGCTAGATTATTATGTATACCTGAGCTCTGCTAAGGATGCGGAAATCATAGATGGCTTTCTAATCCCTTTCTGAGCCCTTGATCCAGGGGATAGCTGGAGTCTCGTTCATTCTCTGGCACTGGCTGGAATAGACTCCCAGTGGCTATTCCACCTGCTCAGGATCACTGGAGTACAATACAAACTAGCCACAGCTCATCCTGCCTTGGCACGCCCCATTTACAGTATGGGTACAGGCAGGAGAGGGTATTGCAGAGGTGGTTTTGTACCACTCAGGAAATCCCCATACAAGGAATCCCTACTCACCCTGTTAAAGAAGTACCATCCATAAAAAAGGGGATAGAACTAAGACAGAGGATCTGGCCTATATTGTTTCCACACTTGGGTATTTTTGTCATGTTTATTGTTTCATGGGCCTGTTGCCTATTGGTTCCAGAGTAACTTGCATGTTTCACTGTTAACATTTTATTTGCTTGGTTACTGTTGTCCTGCATTAATATATTAAACAATACAGTGTTAAATGCATGTACAGAGAAAGATAACATTTATTGCATCAGATGTCTGTACAATTAACTGGCAACATATTTAACTGGCCATGTGTAAATTATGGTTATTGCTTGTATAAATATAAGCAAACATTTTTGTGCACATTAATGAGCCTCTTTGGCTTTAACAAATTTGGTCCCCCGAAGGTATTTAAACCAAAAATCATGTGAAGATATTTTTTTTATACACTAGCACTTTGTAATGCTAAACTGTCCTGCAGAATTCCAGGTTTGTATTTTATTTGTTTTGTTTTTAGTTTAAATGACTCCTTGGGCTGAGTGTTAGGGGCAGATCCCCAGTTGATATAAATTGTCATAGCTCCATTCATAGATTAATACATTTTAAGTCCCGAAGGAAGTATTATGATCATCTAGTTGAACTTCCTTCACAAAACAAGCCAGAGAACCTCACTCAGTAACTTGAAATCACTGGGGTAATGACAATTTACACAGCTGTGGATTCTCCTGAGAGATTTTGCAATTTAATAATGAACGCAGTTCCTGATTTAGCTCATCTCCCACTAGAGCACTTCTGCCAGTGCACCTTATTCCTGGTCTGTTACTCCAATTTTGGGTCCGTCACACGCAGAAACATTGCCAGTTGTGCAGTAGTTTTGGGATGCAGACAAGCCTTAGAAATGGGCAGAAACTTCTGTGTTTAAAGACTTGAGTTATTCCTTGAATAAAGAAACCAGTTTTATTTTCCTTCTGAAACCCTAATTTCAATAAGAAGTTTTAAATGCAGTTGTCCGTGCCAAAACCACAGTGAAATTAGTCACTACTGTGTCAACAATGGCTGCTTTTCACCTGCAAGCAACATTTCCCCATAGCTAAAGGCTCTCCAGGCACTCAGGTAGTATCAGCCAGGGCTAGTTTACACTAACGATGGGATTAGTGCAATAAAAGCAAGACCATATGGTAACTTGTTTTGTAAATTCATGTTACTGACATTCTGCTCTCCACTGACTCAGCATTTTGATGTTGTTTCCAGAGCTCTCAAAAGGAGATGGCTTCAGCAGGTTTGATGGGAGTTGCTTGTGCCACGGTTGATGTTGCTGTCCACCCACATACCTGCCTAATGGAGCCAGTGCACCAGGACAAAGAAAACAGCAGTCTCTGTGAAGATGACCCCAAGTCTCTTCTGAAGAATGAACCTGGTACTGATATTGTATCAACTAGCTGTTTCATACAAGCATAGAACATGTCATACCAGATGAGAGCTTTGGTTCTTCCTGTATGGTCTCTTGTCTTTGGCAGTATTTCATTCCTGGTGCCTTAGAGGAAGATGAGAAAACACCTTCATATACCTGGCTAATTGTGCTCTGGTATGCTTTGGTGCTAGTGGTTGTGCACTATGGTGATTTGCTTACCTTCCTCTGAAACATGAACAATTCCTTTCAGGCTCCTGCAGCTGCCACCTTATGCCCTGAAGTAAGATCTTTGATTGCCCCAATCTTAGCTTCCACTACAAATTTTATTAGTCTTAAAGTTATCCTATCCTTTTCAAAATCTGACTATCGTATTTAACTGGACTGCCTGTGGCAAAGAGTTTCACAAGTTAACTATATTGTGTGTGGAGAAGTACATGCTTTTCTTTGTTCTAAGATTACTGCTCTTCAATTTCATTGTGTAACCCTTTGTTCTCATAGTATAAAAAAGGTTAATTCTAAAATATCTTTTATATTCTTTTAATGAAGTCCCCTTTAATCAATGGCCGCCTCATTTAAGAGAGATCTGTGAGATGTTCAGGCAACTGGGAATAGATTCCCAAGGCCTTCTCTAGCCTCACCAAATGTTTAGTGTCCTTGTACCACTCTCAGTTATGCCTCCTGTAAAGAGAGACTGAAACTGGTATACCAGGGGTGTGCATTCCTTCACAGCCAGAATTTCCAACACCATTCCCTACAGTAAATTCTACTGAGAGTGTCTTAGTAGCTGTGAGCACAGTCAATGCTTCATCCCAGTCACTGGGTAAAAACTCCTCCTTTCTTATGTCTGTAAAATTATTTTTCAAAGTGGTGACCATCCTCTGGTCATTACAAAGCGCTCACTTCCTTGGGGAGAAATGTTAGTACTTACTGGTAATAGAAAGGTTTTGCTCGAATGCATTTTATATTAATACATTTTTTTCTACCTTTTCAGCATTTTACAACTTGTCCATCATCTGTTTTATCTCTAATTTGTCTGAAAGCTCTTTTTCAGTTCAGCGTGACAGAAGCTCCAGGCCAGCATCCCCCAAGGAACCCTTCCATGAAAGCACATGCTTGGGGCACTTCCAGTCTCCAAGCTGTCTTTGACCAAGTGGATCAATCACTGGAGAAAGACCGCTTGACCATTGAATCAGTTCTGCATATACAGAGACCCCACAGCGCTCCGAGCACACAGGTTAAGAGCACCCAACATCTTCTAGGAAGAACAAATCAAACATTTGTTGTTGCTGACCCAATGCCTGGTCAAAAATCTTTTTAAATCAGTTGAATAGATTAATGATTGGCTTGTGGCACAAAGTTCTTTTTGTCAATTTCCTGAAAGGTTATTTCCATAAGGGCCTAATTAGAAATAAAGAAGTCTCATCTCTGACTGGCTAAGTTTCAGAAGCATGAGGTGACACTTTTGCTTTAATGACTGTTGGGCACTGGCTGAAATTCTCAGGTACAGCCAACTCCCCTATCCTTGGCCATCTCTGTGCCAGCATAAATAGATAGCCTGAGGGCCACTCTAACTTGTGCTGATTGTCAAGAGATACCTGGCCATTCCCAAGTGACATTCTTTGCTGGCAGCTGGACGTGTAGGTACCTCTACCCTGTTGTGGGGGAATTGTCCAGTGGTGCAATCCTCCTGGAACAAACTAAGCTGTTTTAAGGGCTGCATGATGTTGGTAGTGTGGTTCAAAGTAGTTGTTCTACAACACAAAGTCTGCCCAATTAGTTCCTGGCCATTAGGTACACAGGATTTATTCGCATAGCATGGTACTACTATAAATCAGTTAGCATTTTTTGTCCATTTTATGATGGCATGTACTGCAACAGAAGATACATACACCCACACAAACACCAAACAATCATCAGTGCATACTGTCATTGTCCAGGAACAGGACATTTTGTTGTAAACTGATATTAACACTTAGCCTTTCTGTGGAGCTTTTCACCTTCATATACTGACTAATCTTCTCAATCATCCTTGCAAGGTATAGAAGAATTATTCCTCTTTTACAGATAAGGAAACCAAGGAACAGAGCAGTTAAGTGACTGATCCAAGGCTTTGTCACAACAGGGATGAAAATTCAGGGTATCCTAATCCTCAATCCTGTGCTCTGACCACTAGATCTCACCACTTTTTCATCTTCTATTTATAAAGCACCTTTTAAGTTTCACTTTATTTGTTTAAATCTTTCCAGCTGTAGAACATTAAATATGAACCACTAACAGGGTGTAGCTTTCGCAAACTAACTTACACACAGCAAAGAATAAGAAAACACTCGAGAGATTTAGCAAAGATACCTACACTACAGACATTGACTTTTAATAAAAACAGCATAAACACTACATGAGCCTCCTAGGGACAATCAGGAAAATAGGGAAGGCAATTGCCACGTGAAGGTCCTAACACAAAGGAACTATATCTTATTGTTATTGAAATTAAAACTTGTATCTGAAGCTTTCAGTGATTAATTACAGGATGGTTTGCCTCCCTTCAGGCACACTTGTGTTAGGAGTACGCTGCATATTCAGGAGACAAAGTAAACATTGCAGGATATGAGAGAAACTCTGTGGAGGGTTAATTTTTTGTGCTTTTCATCCCTAAGGATATGCTTTTACAAACTTAAAATTAGAAACATTCTCCAGCATTAAAATACAGCCACTTCTTGTCTGAAACATGACAAATGCTCAACACTGGCTAGCAGCATTGCACCCCCGGAAGTGAATAATATCTGTTCAAAACTACACAGAGAAATTTGTTTAGCCGTAGGCAGGCAGAGTGTGATTACCTGCACTGGAATTTGTCAGCACACATAGGTTAATATCCCAGACTCCTGTAAAATCTGATGTGGGATTTTCAATATCCACAAGTTGTCTGGACCTCTGTTCTAATCCAAAAATTGTAGTAACAACACAGGGCAGTTCCGTGCATGGGGTCAATGCTGACTAAGTTGGAATAGTGCTGCCTACTGAATTGTGAATATCATTTCTTGAAGTACCTGGATTTTCCTTCAACCAACTAGTTATAGACCATGCTTGACCCTTCCACAAAGCTCCTGAAATGTGTTGGTGTCAGATCCATCACGCTCACGATTGGGAAATGATGCTGTGACAACAATCAGTAAATGTCGCTCTCAGGACTTGGAATGGAATTGAAAAACAAAGCCTTGCTGGTTATACAGGACCTCATCTTACATCAGAAAAAAACTCTTTACTGACATTAAGGACTTTTCTTTCAGAAATCGGTCACCAAAGGTGTAGCTCAAAAGAACCTGAGAGAGATGAATTCCAACACAGCCAGGATTGAGCACAGAAAGCAGCGAGAGGAGCTGCGGCAGCAGAAGAGGGAACAACATCAAGAGGCAGAAGGCCTCAGATGTCAGCTGATGCATGACAGCAGGCGGTAAGGGTGTGGGGTGCAGATGGGAAGTCAGAGAGGAACTGGAGGGGTGGAGGAAAGATTTCAGCAACCCCTGAGAGTTAGAAACATAGAAACATAGGTCAGAAGGGACCAATATGATCACCTAGTCTGACCTCCTGCACAAGGCAGGCCACAAAACCCTACCCATACACATTTATAACAACCCCAAACCCATGACTGAGTTATTGAAATCCTCAAAAGTGAGATTTGAAGACCTCAAGCTGCAGGGAATACACCAGCAAGCGACGCATGCCCCATGCTGCAGAGGAAGGCGAAAAACCTCCGTGGCCCCTGCCAATCTGCCCCAGAGGAAAATTCCTTCCCGACCCCAAATATGGCGATCAGCTAAACCCTGAGCATGTGGGCAAGACTCACCAGCCAGCACCCAAAAGAGAATTCTCTGCAGTAACTCAGTTCCCATCCCATCTAACATTCCCACAGACCATTGAGCAGACTTATCTGCCAATAATCCAAAATCAATTGCTCAAATTAAACTATCCCATCATAACATCCCCTCCATATACTTATCAAGCTTAGTCTTAAAGCCAGATAAGTCATTTGCCCCCACTACTTCCCTCGGAAGGCTGTTCCAGAACTTCACTCCCCTAATGGTTAGAAACCTTCGTCTAATTTCAAGTCTGAATTTCCTAATATCCAGTTTGTACCCATTCGTCCTCGTGCCTATATTAGTACTAAACTTAAATAATTCCTCTCCCTCCCTAACTTTAATCCCCCTGATATATTTATATAGAGCAAGCATATCCCCCCGGAGCCTTCTTTTGGCCAGGCTAAACAAGCCAAGCTCTTTGAGTCTCCTTTCATAAGGCAGATTTTCCATTCCTCGGATCATCCTAGTAGCCCGTCTCTGAACCTGTTCCAGTTTGAATACATCCTTCTTAAACATGGGACACCAGAACTGCACACAATATTCCAGGTGGGGTCTCACCAGCGCCGTATATAACGGCACTAACACCTCCTTTTCCTTGCTGGAAATACCGCGCCTGATGCATCCTAAAACCGCATTTGCTTTTTTAACAGCCATATCACATTGGCGGCTCATAGTCATCTTACTATCAACCAATACCCCAAGGTCCTTCTCCTCCTCCGACGTTTCCAACGGATGCGTCCCCAACGTATATTTAAAAGAGTTGTCCATCTCTTTATAGATGTTGGGTATTCTGTAGTGCACGCTTCCTGAGTGAGTGCTTTGGTACTATGGCGCCGCCTTAAGTGTTTACAGAGCGTCCCCCCACCCTAGTGTCTGAGTGCTGGTCACAGTTGTCAATTTAGAGCCTAAGCCTTGGCAGGGTTGAGCATCCTTATCACCCATCCACTTCCACGGGAATAGAAGGTACTCAGCACCTTGCAGGATTGGGCCCTTAAATACTACAGTTGGTTTCGTTATGGTTATGAAATACATTCCTTCCACCCTCCCCAGCGGCTGGAGTTTATGCTCTTTTTCTTATCAATTTGATTAACTGATGAATGTCCAGTGGTAACTCATGTAACCAGAGAGATCTTTTAGTATAACAAAATATGACAATGTTTTCATGGGGCGGGGGAGTCAAAATTATTCTCAGTTTAGGCGTCTGCACTGGCAACTTGCCTACAAGGGCAACACCTAATTGCATACAATAGAGGAAGATCACAGCTGTCCTCCTCTTTGGGCTTGACTACATGAGTTATTCCTGATTTACTCCCTGTATGGATGCTCTCATTCTGGAATAAGAGTGCCTTCTTCTGAATTAGCGTAATCCACTTTGGCAATTGATTATGCTAATTCAGAAGAAGGCACTCGTATTCTGGAATAACAGCATCTACATAAGGAGCTAATCAGGAATAGTTATTCCACTTTGAATTCATACCTTACTTTAATTCAAATTGATTCCCTGTGTAGACAAGCCCCATCTCAGCATATGCTCATAAAGAAAGTATAGTGTATTCTGGGATGTGCAGAGTTAGGCTCCATCTCTTAAAGATTAAGGCCATATAGATCTTCTTTGGACTGTAATTGGCAATAAATTGCAGTTTAGCCACCCCGATTTTAACAGTACACAGCAATGAGTTGAAGAAGAAATACATGTCGTCTTGAAAATGCAAGGTGAGCAGAGGGATGCAGAATGCAATAATTAGCAATGGTCGCAAACTTTAGACAAAAACAAAATTTCGCAATTTTTTGACAATTTTCCAACCATCTCTAGTAATTATTTGAGCAGGAATTTGGCCATGACAGTGGGATTAATCCCCTTAACCTTGAAGACAATGCCACTTTTTGCAATGTCCAAAACTCTTCAAGACCTCTGGTTGACATCTTATTCATTGACACTCCCAGCGGTGATCTTTTCCCTTTTATTTCTCTTGGTTTCTGACAAGCTTTCTGGAAATTTCTTTTGGAAACAGACAGATGTCTCTTCACAGAACACTGCAAGGCTTGGAGAAGCAGCTGGAGAACAATAACAGGGCCTGCCAGCACATGGCAAAGCTCCAGACTGACAGGGCAGAGAGGAGCAGAAAGGAGTCCTCCTTGCAGGAAGAAGAGAAGAAAAAGGAGAGACAAAGGCTGCAGTTCTTAAAGGCACAGCGCTTGCAGAGGGAGGAGTTGCAGGCAGAATACAACCAGAGGAACTATGACGAAGACAAAAAGAGGCAGGTGAGGGCTACTTCACTAATACCTCCTTGGACTCTTCCCTCCCCACACTGGCACCAGCCCGCTGTCTAAAATAGTGATATTATTTGGAGATACATGTATGAAATGTGATGTGAACATGTGCGAACTGATGAAAGCAGAACTGGAGATGTTCACATCTCTATAGAACACGGTCTAGTTCTAAATGCTGTGTGCCAGCCTTCCACAGCAGGAGTCCATATAGAGAACTGTTTAGAAGCTGCTGGCTGGGGCAAATTCACAACTACCCCATTCCCAACTTCTGCCAGTAACAGGCACGGGATGGGACTGAGCCTGAGAGGTGGCTGTAGGACTTTAAACATCCCTTCACTTCCTTTTCTGTAGGATTTGCTGAGAAGCAAATGCAATCCCAGCAAGAGACCTTAGAGTGAGAAATCCAGGAGCAGGACACTCAGCAGAGGAAGCACGATGATGCCAAACGGAGAGCATTCCAAAATCAGGACCATTTCCAAAAGAAGATAGAAAAAGAGTGACAAAACCATTGTAACCTCCAACAGCACCTCAGAGAGCAGAACATTGTGATGCTCCGCACCCTGCTGCTGTCATAAAAAGGCTGCAGTGTAGGCAAGCAGGCCCCTGAGCATAGTCTGAAAGCTGCTGTAAATCTTGTGAGAGTCCATATGATGGGGCCTGGGAAATGGTGCCATTGAGACAAGCAGAATTATTATTAGAGCGATTTGATATCTCCCCTTCATCACAATCAGAGGGCCTTTTCAGGTATCTGTCGCTTACGGCCTTTCTTTTTGGAGATTCTAATGTCTAATATCAGATGTGAAAACACCCAGCCAGCTGTTTGGCTTCCTTGTGCCTTACGTGCTACACGTGTAGTGAGACTCTAATGAGAGCGTATTTGCAATATTGCATTCAGTTCTGAGCCCCTCTGAGACTGACTGGAGGGAGTGAAGGAACAATGATTAAGGGGTTATAGGACTGAGTCAAAGAAAAAATACTGTGTAGCTTGGCCAAGGGAAAGGAACATCAGGCTGTAAACAGCAAAGGAGGAGAATAATTATTTAGGCTTCTACAAGAAGTAGTAGGGGTAGGGACATAAAAATAAGCAATTTTTTGTAATAATTACAAATATTTTGTAATAAGCAATTACAATATTGTAATGAGAATCTTTCTGTAATGTTCTCTAGTGCATTTGAACATAGTACTGTTGCAAACAGTATTGCATTAAAGCATACTTGGGAACGTTTAGTGTGTGCCTGCAGGGTCTACAGACCAATTAATGCACACCATGTTATGTCTTCAACAGCATGTTATGTCTCAAATCAGCAGCTTCTCCCTGGTGGATATGCAGCAATTATTTTACTCAACAGCTCATAAGGAACTGAATTTTTGTAAAATCATGTTTCATGTAAAGGTATTTACAGTATCAGCTACTCAAAAATGTGTCACCCAAGAGGAGATTTAAAATGCACCATTTATCAATTACATCCTTCCCAGGAGTGTTTACTCTTTCAAGAAAATAGTAATAAAACAAAATCCAGTTTGGAACATTGAGTCTATGGAAAGGCTGATGGGCAACATTCAAATAGCATTAGGAAAGGCAGTGTTTAAAGACAAATGAATGCTGTCGATATAATGTCAAACCAGGTCTCCATTACCTATTCAAATAGTCCTAACAGCAGAGTCTTCTCTGCACTCTTGTTTCTCTGCTACTCACACTAACGAGCACCTGGCCTGATCCTGCATCAATTGAAATTAATGGCAGGCTTGACCGCAGACTTCGTGTGCAAGGAGCAGAAATGCATGCTGAAGATCCATCTTGAACTTGCTGGTGCTTGGGAAAAGCATGCCAAGTTTGTACACAGTGTCAGATGGAATGCAATCTGCTTCCAGCCACAGAACACTTAGAGCTCACCGGCTGCACAGAAGAAGAGAAGCTCATCAACTATTTTAAAAATATTTATGGCTTCTATTTCTTCAAAGCCTGATCCCCTCCCCTGGAATTGAAATGACACTGAAATTGACCTGGCTCTTTAAAGCCCAGTCCAACTATAGCTTTTGGGTAGCTAGCGTACAGGGGAAGCTCACACGTGGCTTTGTTCTACAAGAGAGGTGTCTTTTTATTTTTTTAAATTAAAACTCCTGATCCCAGTGATAAGATAAAAACAGTTTTGAACCCAGATGACTTCATCCATTAGATTATAACAATCTTGGGAACCTACCCTACTTGACAGCTTCACTTTAGTTCTGCTGAAGGAAAACACAACATCCCTTCAACCCCAGCTAACAAAGAACACCAGACTGTACAAACATGTAAAATTCTAACAGGCCTGCAAGCTGAAAGCAAAGTTCTCTCTAAGGAAGTCAGAATCCACCCACCACTTTGAGCTGCAAAATGTCTCTGAAGTTTGCACTTGTGTTTCCAAGGATTTTTTATCTATCCACTTATTTGTGACCTTCACATTGCAGTTTGAGTGCCTTTCAGCAAAGTGGGACTAATCAATCAGGAAGCCTGATTTCTAACAAGTCAAACCAAGCCATAGCTCAGTGTCGACACATCTTACTCAAACTTTGATACCAACTGTAGAGGTTTATTGCCACAGAACAGCATTCTCTCATATGCAGGATGGGAGACAGTACCATGAAGCCAGCTGGAAAGATTTTTGACACCTGGATGTTGCTTAGCTGGTGATGGCTGACAGCAATTTTAATGGGGAATAACCCACTGCTTCTCATCAGAGATGAGACGTGAGGGCTTGTCCCCAGCTTCAGGCTGTTTCCTCCTCTGCTGTCATGGAGTACAGCCAGTCCTTGCCAAAGAGCCCAGCAATGCAAGACAAACTGCAGGGGGTGCTGCTACCCTAGGAGAGAGAAGCAGCGGTTTTGATGAGAAGTGGTTTAGCTGCCTCCAGGATGTCCAGTTCGGGGTCCAGGGAACGGGCAAGCCCTTCCAAAACCATGATGGCAAAGACAACTGCGGCAAAGTTACTCTCCAGCTTCACCTGAAAGCACAAGTGCAGAGGTTGCAATGAACATGGGTGCCTTTATGTTTCCAAACCCCTTTCACTGAGGTGCCATGCTGTGATGTGGGGCATGTGGCACAGGAGCTCACTCATTTCCTTTCAGTTTCAAAGCAGCCTAGCTGGAATTCAGCAAAAGGGAGGAGACGAAGTTGATCATTTCAAAGGAGATGTTCTAAGTCCACCCACTAGACAGTGCTCTGCACTTCCATAGAGGACAGGATTTCTCCCTGCATGGATGAGCAGGAGCTAGGAGTGCTGCCCAGTGCCAAGACAACTGTAGTAGCTTCCATGAACCTGGCAAGTACACACCCATGAGAGGGGGAATGTGCCCCCTCCCCACTGCCATGGATGGAGGCCCAAGGGGCACAGATCCCTAGTTCACAGAAGCAGACTCCTATGCTACATAGGGACTGCCATGGCCTGCCTGCCCCCCCTCCCCGAGCCCTACAAGAAAACTGCTGCACATCGTAGTGTCTATAGGGCCTTATGCATCTGCTGAGTAGGGGGCAGGATTTGCCCTCACTGGGTCTCTGATCACATTTAATGTTTCGGGGTATTCGATGTAGTTTCAGACAAAAAGCTGAAATAAAATAATGCTTAAGGGAACCGTGTCCAGCCTCCCCAGCCCAGCATTTGACCTAAATGCTCTTCTGATCTCTGGTAGAAATGGCCACAGCTCAGTTGAATTCAATGGAGCTTGGACAACTGACACCAGCTGAGGACCTGCCTCGGGAAATTACTTATTATTAAACAAAAGTGACTCTCTTTCTGCTTTAAAGTAAGTGCCAGAAGCTCCTGATTCCTGTATATTCCCCCTGACAAACCAATGCTCCTACGCAACCCTCCAATGATGAAGCAAAGTATACGGGGAAAAAGCAAATGGTTTTTATTTTACTTTTAACAGTAAGGAAAAAATAAATGGTGATGCTGACACTGTCTTTTTAAGGTCTGGTGTCAGTTCTTAAATGCAGGCTATTGAGGGCCTGAGTCAAAGCCGCCTGAAATTAATAGGAAAACGCCCAGAGGCCTCAAGGGCTTTGGACCAGGCCCTGAGAGGCGCTCTTTTCCAAGCATCATGGGCAACACAGCATGCATGGTCCACCAGCACATTTCCGATGCTCCCCCTCACCTCAGACCTTTGCAGTCCCAGTGATTCCCCTGCCCATCTTTCAGATATCAAAGCTTGGCACAACTTTTGAGGAGAACGAAATGGACCAAGAGAACCTCACCTTGTGGGTCATCAGTAACTTAAAGACACTGGAGAGCAGATTCGCCACTTGAAGCTGGATGTAAAGATATAAGAAAAAATTAACTCTGCTGCTGAAGAGACCATGAAAACTACCGCCTGCAGGAAGGGGAGTGATTTACCGGAGTAAGTGATGGGGCTTATTGTTTGTTTAAAGTCTAAGAATATTAAATGTCAGATTTTATTCTTAGAGATATTGCTCAGAGAACAATATTTACTATGCTCAAGATGTTGGTAAATAATTCAGAAGGCATCAGCTGAGACTCCACGGCTATCTATGACTCTTAACTCCGCTGTAGGCGGGGGGGTAAGAGGGCTGAGGGAGCAACAGTTGTCCCGTGCTGACTGAGAAGAGTGCATCGCTTTGCTCTGCAGCCTCACGGCTGGAGTACTACCCTGGGTTTAGAGGGAGCCTCAGCAGGACTTAGCCAGAAGGACACAGGCTACGACGCCTTGGATTAAAATAGTCAACACTATTTTGAATTAGAAGGAAATAAAAGAGGAGTTAGGGGCCTTGATGGAGTTTTTCTCCAGATGTGAGAATAAAGAATTTGGTAGCCCTGACAAGGAAGATGGCTGATGAACTGGCTGATGTGGCCCCTTTAAAAGCAGGGGTGGACTCAATTAGAGGGAGTGTCCTGCGCTGGGTACCATATTCAGTCTGCTCACCTTTCCCAGTGCTACAGTGTTCATCCTGGCCTTGGTCACTAGTTCTGCCATTTCAGCTTTGAATCTCTCTATATCCTGGCACTGGTTAGCCCTGGCATGATGAAGTATCAACTCTGCCACTCTCTCCCCCTGTGAAACAAGTATGAAGAGATGTGTCCATAAGAATCCTAGCCCACAGTAACACCACTAGATCCATATGCAGCTGCACAATATCCTTACTATAAGGCTTCCACTGGCATCTGTCATGATTAAATTGCTTCCTGTAACAGGGTACGCTGGCCCTTTAGGGCCAGAGGGGGAAGTTTCCAGGGCCAGATTACCCTGTTCAGAAGTTCTAGGGCAGACAGAAGCTGACACTGAGAGGAAGTGATCCTGGGGCGACAGTCAATATTTGGGAAAACCCAAAGTTCCTGTTCCTTTTAGGACCTGGGACTAGGAGCCTTGTAGTGTTGGGTGGAGTAGAGCGCCCCTCTTGCTCAGCCAATCAGGACAAGTTCTGGAAAGGAGGATGCATATAATATACCTCTTCCTGCATAATAGGGGAGACAGAGCTAAGAAGAGCACCAATAACTAACTGCTTCCACGTCAGGGTGAATGAAACTAAACCCTCTGCCTCCAAAAAAATTAGGGAACATTGAGAAAATCCCTCCCCAGCAGAGGCACCTGGCGAGAAAGGAATATTTTGGTGTGAAGGATTTTCCAAAGTTTTGTCCTTTTCATTCATCCAAGCCAGTCTGAGTGGAAGTAATTTAAAGGGCCAGCTGGGAGAAGCTGGTTCAGGGTTGCAGCCTACTGTATCTACCCTGAGGACTGGCTGGCCCATGGGAATGGTGACAGGACATAATGTAAAGGCCATTCATCTGTAAGTCACTAGTTCCAACCCAGCTTGTGTCTTTAGTGACTGGAAGCAGTTTCATATCTGTGGCTGAGTGAGATGAGTTTCGTCTCAGTACAGTTCCTGACAGACACCTATATATGGTGTTGGCACTAGCTGCCATGTATGCTGGCACTCTCAGAAAAGAGGCCAAGGACTTTGTGTCTAAAGGTAAAACTACATCCTTTTGGACTGAAGTGGACACTCCAGCTCAAGAGTGAGGTGCATCAGTAGGGTCGTGGGAGTGCTGATGTGTGTATTGTACCTGTGCTGTGGATAAACAGAAGACTTCAGAGCTAGATTGGAGAAGGGACCATCTTTTTGTTCTATGGTTGTACAGCATCTAGCACAATGGGGGCCTGGCCCATGACTAGGGCTCCTAGATGATCTGATAATACAACTAATTATTATTATTATCATCCAGTTCCCTAGAGGCATGAAGCAGCTGGAAACGGGCAGTGGTGAATCCCGCCTGCATGGAAGAACTCTCCATGAAACCTGGCAGAGGCAGCTCCTCTGCTGTCTGTGCTCGATGTTTCTCCCTTGTCCCTGGTACAAGGTGGAAGAGACATGTTGTGAGCGTTCCAGGGGCAGGGCACCGGAGGAGGAGAAGGGGAGCAGTGTGGCTGAGCAGAGCTCCACCACACCAGCTTCTCCAATCTGGCTTAAATCACGAGGGACTTTATGGAAACTGTGTGAGCGAGGGCCGTCTGGTTGGAGCCTTAACTGGCAGTGGGGTTGGGCATCCCTGATCTGGGGAGCTGCAGCCGCTCCCGACTCAAGTCCTTTGTTCCCCTGGGCTAACTAAACTCGTTCATAACAAGAGCCCATGCCAACAGAGAGACCTCACTTCCGTTTGTGGATCATCAAAGCAGGTGAGAGCGTCTGAGAGACAGCAACCTTCCTTCCCCCCCCCCCCACAGGAAACCAAAATGGCACTTGCATCGATAACGGTTGCGTGACATACTGCTGACAATTGAGATGACTGGAGAATTCCAGAGGCCTCACCTGTCCCTGTACCACAGCTGTGAAGACTGCCTTGAAGTTCTGAAGGTCAGCTCGCTGCAGCTCTGCCACAATCCCTGCATCCAGCAGCATGAGATGGAGCGGGCAGGGGGACGGCCGCACCTCCACGATCAGCGTGTCACACATGTCCACAATGGCCGTCTGATCCTTGTGGCCAGTGTTGAAATGGGCAGTGCCCTGGACCAAGATGTTCCCAGGATGCAGGTCCGCATGGACAAAATTATCAACGAACACCTGGAGGGGGTGAAATTTAAAGCGTGACAAGGACAAAGGTAACTGGAATAAAATCTTCCACAGTGAGAGACCTGGATTCAAAATCTGACCAGATGGTAAATGGCATTAGTGGGGGCAGTTTCAGTCCTGTCCCCCAATGCTCTCTTAGCCACATCACAAAACCAGCACGCCCAGGCAGTAGCTTTGGCTCAGGAGTGGCCCAATGCTGAAATAGCAGGACCTGCTGCAGGTGAAAAACCAGAGTGCATTGGCAGAGCTGCATGCAGTGAAAATGAAGATTTGCAATGAGTCCAGGATGGCTATGGGGAAATCAGACCAGGAGCAGCGTTAATCTCTGAAATAAGCCATAATTGGACAGAATCAGGCTTCTCATTGCCAGTAACCTCCATTTAAAATCCATCATTCACTCGGCCCATGAATGAGAGTCACTGAATAGTTACCGGTTGCAAACCTACGCTGGGCTCACCATGTTGCAACTCAATAGAAAACCGAGGATGGTAAATTGCACTGCTAGCAAGCGCTGGCCAGATTTATTTTCTTTGCTCCACCCTTAGTATTATATTTCACCTACCTGTCAAATGGTAGCAGCAGGTGCTTTGATAAATGGAACTAGAAGGTTAGCTGGTTTCCCTGGGAAATTTATAAGTCCTTCTGCAGCCTCCACCAAGACGACACTTAAAGCACGGTGTAATTTTTACATCTCCAGAGCGATGGGTAAATATTAATTAAATGCAGTTCTGTGGCTTCCCAGAGCAATACAGTGTGTGCGCACATACTTGCGTGCATGCATGCACACACATATATTCAGCCCAGACTCTTACCATCTTTAGAAGCATGTCCATGCCCATCTTGGCTAGTCTCTGCCTGAGTTCCGAGGAAGCATCCACATGCAGGTACTGGGATATGGGCTCACTCTCCTTAAACAAAGACAGAATGGGAGTCAGACAGATACAATGGATCCCTGTCTCACTCCACCACACGCATTCCAGGGTCCTGGTCTCTGCCATCCTGGGGAGGGCAATGAAGATGTGACGGAGAAGCGGGCTGGGTTAACGCAGACTAAATTTACTGTGGCTGATGAAGCCTGAGAAGCAAAGTCTTGGGACGGGGAGGCAATTGGCTCAGTGGGTGTGAAACAGGCCATGAGGGATTTGGACACACGAAAATATCTAGCTAGAACTGACACACAGACTGGGGCTGAAGGAACAGCTTTGGGAGATGAATCAAAGCTGGTCCACAATGAAGATGGACCAAACAAAACCAACTATATTCCTTTATGTGGGCCAGATCAGGTTACAGTCTTGAATCATTCACCCTGCCCCAACACAGAAAAGGAGAACTGGAGTGTTTTATGGGCAGAAAACACAAAGAGAAACACAGGATTGCTTGAGAACGAACAGTGTTTGTTTCCTTTTGGTACCCAGGGTCCTGTGCCCTTTTCTACACTGAGCTGAGAGACTACATCTATTATTCTTATTCCAGGGAGTGGGATATTGAAAGGAAAGAGTGAAGAAAGGAGCCAGACACATTTAAGCCAATAGAGAGATGCTCTCTTCAACCACTTATCTTTCCCTCCCTGGGCCACCTCTAGGAAAGGGCTCTGTATTGAAGATAAGATCAATCACTGAGTGTAAACCTCCAGCACCACCACCCTTCTCATGGCCTCTGTAGCTCTTACCTGAAATGTCTCCACCATGATGTTTCTCGTTACAAAGGGGCGAAGTGGAGTTGGGAACTTCACAAAGTCCACATCCAGGAAATGTTTCTGGAAGCGCTCCAGGTTTCTGGCTTCATAGCGTAGGTCAAGCTAAAGAGAGAGGGGAGACCGCGGGGTGAAAAGCTACAGAACTAGAAAGACAGGAAGCCTGGAGGGTCCTGCATGAACTATCTTCTCATGGCCTGATACTCGAGGCCAATGAGGCTCAGCCAACTCCATCAAAAAACTGGTTAAAAAGCAAGAACCTCAATGAAAAAGAATCAGATGGTGCATTTGAGCTAAGCTTTCCTGGCGGGAATATTACAGAATAAGGCACCCCTGGGGTAGGCACCTTTAAACTACTGCAATTAGATAGAAAAGTGACAAAGCATGTTACTATTTATTATCTGTGTCACAGTAGTGCCAACATGGGGACACGTTGCACTAGGTGCTGTACGCACATATGAGAGATATTCCTTGCCCCAATGAGTTTACAATCTAACAACATGCTAAAAGGCGGGAGAAAGGAAGTGTTATCCTCATGTTACAGACAGAGAACCAGGGCAGGAAGAAATTAGAAGTGTCTTGCCCAAGGTCACCCAGGCAGTTAGCAGCAGAGTCAGGAACTGAACCAGGATGAGGCCAAGTCTGTCAGATACTGATCCAGAACTCTTCTGACAGTTTGTACCCTAGGGAAAAGACCAGGCTGTCTGACTAAGGCAGCACTGAAAACCCTGGGCTGAAGACATCCCTGGTGTGAGTACTGATGTCACTACAGTGCACAAGAACGCAGTGATGCTGCACGAGATGCAAGATTCACTTTGTAATTTCGGGTAGTAATGAGTGGGTGGCTATATGACAAAGGGAGGAGGCAACTGGGCTTCACTATTTGAAGAGCATGGAATTATACTCACCTGTTGAGTCATGAGCTTCTCAAACTCCTCCACTATTTCAGTCAGACTGAGCCACTTGAACCCTGGGAAAAGCCCAATGATCTTGCTACCCATCTTCAGCAGAAGCAGATCTATCTGGACCTGGTGGATTAGTCCAGGATGCAGGACCTGAGCAAGAAACAAATGTAAGCAGATCATCTCCCATGGACATAACACCAATGCTGTTCAGTTTAGCGAACTATGATAGATCCTGAATATTCACACTCCAGCCTCTAATGATGGAAACGCCCTTTAGGGGCTGCTATTAGCTCTGATAACAACCCACATTTCCCATGGATCCATTCTTCAAAATGTGACTAAAGAAAGTCTTTATAATACCCTTTAAACTGCTATTCCATTTAGAACCTACAATGTCACCAATACTAATTTACAACTGCTTTCGCCATCCTCCCTTCATCTGCAGTATGCTACCTATTGGTATGTGGGGGAGCCTGAACAGAGTATTGATTTCATGGTCAAACAGAAGCATAGAAGGACTGGACAATTTACTGGGTTGTCATTGAAGACCAAGAGTGAAATCTAGCTCAATACACAGTTTTAAAATAAATTGGGCCTTAGAGGTCGTGTTTAGTGCATACATGGCATTCAGCATGGCTTTACTGGAGTGTCTCTATTCTGGAGTGTCCCAGAAGTGCAACAGCAAGGGCTGTTGAGGATCAGGACTGAGGCGCATTAGTAGCATTTTGTGGCAAGCAGTACCATCAGCTGGAACTGAGGTGTACTGGGAAAACTGCATGGGCAGCAGGGTTAACAGCACCTACCCTGCAGTACATTTGGCCCTAGCCACATCTATTAACTTTTCATGAAAACTAAACTCTATCAGGTTCAATCAGTAATCTCAAATTCCAGTCACCTGCCAGCATATATATTACTCACTTTAATGGCTACTGGAATAAAATGGTCCATCCCATTTAAACTGTCAACTGATGATGCGTTTGTAGTTAGCTGAGATCCAGGCATTTGCTCCTCAGAGGTAGCATTTCTATTAATACCTTCATCAAAATTGTCTTCCTGAAGTGACTGGTCTGCACTGGTTTCTTCCAAAATCTCTCCATCCTTCCCCTTCCACGGCCATCTGAGGAGACCTCTCAGACCAGACACCTCCCAGGCTTCAAAAGCAGACTCTGTTTCAGAGTTCTTCACAAGTTCCTCGAACTGGGGGTCATCAATTTTAGTGGCATCAGCATAAGCTTTATATACCTGGGCAATACAACCTGAGCCAATGGGTTCCTTGCTTTTAAACTTGAAGACTCTCTTCCAGTCTTCCCCAAATGCTCTCTTCAGAAAGTGTTTGGTGTAACCCCAGGGATGAGGGGTCACCTTTATATGAAGCTTGGAAAACTTGAGGCAGAACTCTTCAGAGAAGATATCTCTCCTGGTGCATGCCCACTGGCCCAATTTGATGTAAGTGGGACCTGAGGACTCTGTGGCCTTGAGCAGAAGATGGAGCCAGAGGGCTGCAAAACCTGAAGACAGATAGGTCACAGGATAAAGAAGCAGCAAAGGTCCAAACTTCAACAAGAGAACACAAGCCCGGAGTCCTAGGTGAAAAGCAAAGCCAAGATGCCAGAAGAATCCCGCTGAAGGTTGTTTCTCTTTGGTAGGTTCAGGGAATGAAGACGTACGTCGGCTTGGTATTTCCTGGCATTTCACAACAACAGACACTTCCGTGATCCCCCAGCATGCTAAGGTGGTCTTAGCCAAGGCTCGAGTTTTGAACAAGCTGTATTTAGCAGTACATGGAGGGCTGCCAGATTTATTACCCCATCTTATCCAAGCCAGGGTTTTCCTAACATTGAGAGGCCTTAAATTGAAAAGGTAAATCCTGGCAGTGCAGCCCCAGGCCGTCATAATCCTGGAGGTAAAAAAAATGGCAGAGAAAGATGTGTATCTATTGGTGGGCAGTGCCACCCGCATAAAGAACAACAGCCACCAAAGCACACATTTGTCGTTTGTTGTTTTGATGCAGTGTTGGTGGAAAACTGGAGAACAAAAGCAGGCAGGTGATGCTCCAACTCTGATTTACATGGTTCGGATTTGTTTGTCACACCAAGGTGCTGGAGGGAACATCGGTGAGGGTCTATGCCTTGCACCAGCAGACTCTGCTCTGATGGGATCCCAGGCTTGCGTGGCCTCTTTCCAAGAGTGAGCCCAGCCACCCCTCTCCCGAGAATCCGGGCCACGGTCTCTGTTCTTACGTCAGAGGCGGAGCGCAGCCGTCTCCCAGGCAGGACCTGAGCTGGTGGCCGGCAGCGGCGGGGCACACGGCAGCCAGGCTGTGCTGGAGGCGAGCCTCTGCGTTCCGTTCACAGCCAGCCCGCTCGTTTCGCCGGCGCCGCTGCCTCCCTGGAGCCAGTTCCATTCATGCTCCGCACGCTTCCCCCAGGCGCCGCCCGCGCAGGGGGCCAAGCGGGCTGAGCAGCGGCGGCGCCCAGCCGCGGATCCAGACCTGCTGGGGGCTGGCGGGACCTGCGGAGCCGCCGGTGCGGGCCGCTCTGTTAGATCGTTCTACGCCGAACGCGGGGGAAGCGGAGGCGATACACAACGTTCCAAGCAGCCCCCGCAGACTTCCGTGGGGAACGCTGGGCCCCGCCCCTTAAAGAGACAGCGACTGGTGCTGGGCGCTGTGCAAAGCACAGGGGACCCAGCAGTCGCTGCTGCATGTTACGGGGCTGGCGGGCAGCGCGTTTTCCTCTCTGGCTTGCGGAGCACCAGGCGCGCTGTTGGTGCGCTTTTGCGACAGCTGGCGAATGCCTTCCACCTGCGCGGGGTCTCCTTTCCCCGGCCGCTTAGAGCCCGCCCTGTGGAGCGGGGAGCAAGTTCTGTACAGTCAAGGCACTTGCTAACGTAGGACGGTCTGTTGAGACATGGGCTGAGCCGGCCACGTGCGTCTCTACCGACCGCGCTGCTCTCTGTTACTTGTGTTGCTTATGAGTGGGTTTAATCGTATCGCTTAAACCTCACCATGTATTTTGGGACGAGCTCTCCTGGCTGGGTCTCACTGCACCTATGTGGTGTACAAAGGAGTCAGTCCCCAAAAATGATGCTGCTGTTCTGTTCCGTCGCTGTCCACCCCGACCTGCTTAGTCCCTGCGCTAAAAGGAGAATTACTTCCTGGGTGCCTTGCATTTTCTAACCCTTGTTAATTTCAGCAGCTGGCAGGGGGGGAACTAGCCCGTTTCAACTGCTTGTATAGTTCGGGACATAGGCATCTCATCTCTCAGAGAAAGGCTGTTTTGCAGGCAAAAACTGTTATGTTTTTTCCAGCACCTCCTTCTAGTAGCAGAAAATATTATTTTAAATGGGTTTTGAGTCTAAGTTTTAAGATTTTTTGTTTTAATTCTCTGATCTATGACTTTTGTGTTGGACATTTTATTTTGTTCTTTAATCTTGTGTTGACTTCAAGGATATTTCTCTTGTTTGCTTTCATCTTGTTACTAGAGTGAGAGTATGTAAAAGCACACAGTAGCTCCTTTTGACCTGGGCAAATGACGGATTTTGTAGCTCATTGGCAATTGTGAAAATTTGGGGGAAAGTTTTATTTCAGGTTGGAACTGGAAACAAAAATTTTCTAAATTTTTGGTAAAGGAGAAAAAATCATCTTGGGTTGAAGAATACGTTTTGTTTCGATGAAGCCAAAATATTTTGTTTCTATCTTAACCATTTTAAAACTTTCTTTAAAAAAAAACACAAAGCAAATTTTGAAAACATTTAAAACCAAAACATGGAAACATTTTATTTTAAAAAAAACTTAAAACAAAATTTCAATTTTTTTTTAGAACATTTTTTCTCAACAAACAATTCAGCAAAATCAGCTTGAATTTGCAAAACATCTTGGGTGTTGTTGAATTTGCATTTTTCACTGAAAAAAAGTTTCACCTGAAAAGCTTCACCTAGCTCTCCTCTGAATTTATTCTTTGCTGTGCCCAAGTATAGAAGAGCTAGTTGATCCAGGTTTATGTCAGGGAAAGAAACAATCTTTTTGATCACAAGCCAGGAATTGATAATATGCCTCTAACTTTACATTAATAGAGGATTTGGTGAGAGATCTTGTTTATAAAATTCTGAACTATTATTGGTGATAGGCAGGATATGTGACCACAGCATTTATTCCTTTTAAAAGACAAGTTATTGTATTGCGTATTTATAGCTCTGATTGCAACAGCTCATGGCTTTTCATAAGGCAGAAAGCTAAAATCATCTAGTGCAGTAGTCCTCAACCTTTTTCTTTCTGAGGCCCTCCCAACATGCTATAAAAATTCCACAGTCCACCTGGGTGACAACAACTGTTTTTCTGCATATCCAGTAGATTAAAAGCTGTATTAAATTGATCATTATACAGTTAAACACACACATATAAGACAAAAAAGAAAAGGACAATGTAGGTACAAAAATAAAAACCTGAATATTGTGTTCATAGATTAATATGCCTGAGCCCTAATTCCACAGGTCTGAAGCTGAAGCCCAACCTTCATCGCCCACCATGTGGGGTCCCCGATGGTGTGAGGTTCCGGGCATTTGCCCTGCTTGCTACCCCCTAATGCCGGCCACACTGAAGCCAATAGGTTTCATCATATCATGCAGGAAAATTAATATGCTCTCTGGTAAAAATAAAACCATAAAATGTCCAAATAATGCTAGATGAAACTATTTTTATTTTTTGTGTGCTCTCTGGTTTATTTTGGCAGACCCCCGGAAGCCTACACATGGACCCCCAGGTTGAGAACCACTGATCCCGTGTTAATTTAAACAAAAAGTCACTACCCCCGGAAAGAAGCTGAAATATCACACGGTTGGAATCTCTAATCTAATATATATTGGATGAGTTACAGACACACTCTGATTATTAATGAATTAAGTCTGCTCTGAAAATGCTGCGGGAGTGGAAGATAACTGGAAAAGCCTGAGGGCAATGGATGGACGTGAAGGTTAGTTGATTGAACTGTGACAAGATGGGCTTTACTTAAGTGTGTGGTGGCGGTAAAGGGGTGCTCTGGAGCAAATGTAACAAGTGCAGGACTATTTGCTGCAGATGAGTAGCTCAGATAAAAGCAGGGCAGGGATTCATAGACTTTAAGGTCAGAAGGGACCATCATGATCATCTGTTGTGACTGCCTACACATTGCAGGCCACAGAACTTCACCCACTCACTCCTGTAATGGACCCCTAACTTCTGGCTTAGTTATTTAAGTCCTCAAATCATGGTTTAAAGCCTTCAAGTTACAGAGAATCCAGCAATCTGTGTGCTCACTGGAGCAAGTGAGTCCCATTTTGGTGTAATTACCTCTGATTTAATGTAGGAAAGAGAGTGCAGGCTTGTGTTGAAATAAATAGAGGAAAAATGCCAGGTATTGAAAGGAAAATGATGTGAAATTAGCCACCAGTCGTACAACTCTCTGGTTGGTAGAGAACAGGAAAAGGTGCCTTTTTAAAAAAAAGGTTATTGAAGTGTGTTTTAAATACTGGAAAGCTGGGCCGTACTGAGCCTTTGGGGGGATCCTCCAGTAAATTGCTTGGGAGCTCAGCTAATCTCATATGATAGAAAAAAGGGCTGTTTACTCTAGCTCTCCCAACTCAGTAATATTACAGCCCTGCAGACAGTGGCTGTGTGCTCATTTTGATCTGGAATCAAAATCCAATTTTCGGGGATTTGAGAATTTGGCTCTGGATCTAAATGTTGTCGTCTCCAGGCCTATCTCTGGTTCATTTGTTTACTTTTAATCTCTTTCCCCTAACACATCACTAACCACAGGGAACAGGGCTGCGGTTTCTCGGCCTTCAGCTAAGGCCAGTGTTTTCAAACCTGAGCACCTGAGGTTAGGTACCTACGTCCATATTGAGGTACCTACACAGAAGTGTCCCAGTTTTTAGAGGTACTAGCCTGACACCAAAAACATTCACTGATGTCAGTGGGAGCTGCAGGTTCCCAGGACACTGGAAATTGCAAACCTGTGAGTTGTGGACGGCAGACACGCTACCAAATAAATCACACGTGGAACTGCAGAGGCAGGAGGAGACGCCTTCAGCTCCAGAACTCGGAGCTTTAGCTTAGTCAGTGGCAACAGCAGGTCTTTTGTTCTGCAGCCCAGCCACTATAGAGTGTCTGCTCTCTCACGACATTGCATTAGAATTTCAATGTGCGATACAAACGTTAATTAATCCTCACTAGAGCTGGGCAATTTTTTTCCAGCAAATAGTAAATTAGCTGAACAATGCATTTTTTTTCAGGGCACTGAAACTCTTCACAAATTTAGGTTGAATTTGGTGACTAGTTTTGGGTGAAAAAAATTCAGAAATCTCAAGACATTTTGATAGTTTTGAAAGGAACCCTTTCCACATTTTGTTTCAGGCTGATGTTTCATTTCGAAAATGTCACTTGAAACATTTTGTTCAACTCTCAATGATTTTTTTGAAGGGGGCAATTTATTTTTTTGTTTCTGTGGGGAAAAAATGGGGGGAAAATCAGTGACAGTTTGAAATGGACCCAATTTTTTAATTTTATTTTTCAGTTCTCCATCAAATAAAAACATCAGTTAATCACTCAACTCTAACCCTCACCACCCTCCTGTGAGATAGGAAAGTATTAGTATTTCCATTTATTCACGGGCACAGAGAGAGTCAGGCCAGAATTTTCAAAAGGGCTTAGCATTTGTCAGGTTGCTGACTGCACCAACCACTGGCAAGAAATGCTAGAAGCCCCAGGACCACCACAGCCAGCCAGCTGTTCTTCCCGCTGCTCCCGTTTCAGGTTCTCCTGCCTGAGTCCTCCTGCATGGGCCGGGCAGGAGGGGGAAACGGTGGGGGGCTGGGGTTGGGGCTGGGGCAGGCTCTAGAAAGTGAGGTCCCCCAACCTAGGGAGAGGAGGGGGAGCTCTCCCTGTACTTTCAGCAGAGCTATGGGGATTCTGCTTTCCAATGCTCCGTCTTACCTTGGTCCCTATGCTTAGCTCTCTGAGACGTTCTAGGGGGAGTCCAGGGAAGTGGGATTTCAATGGAGCACTGCCAACAGGGAGCTGGGGGAGGACTTTCCAAGGGCAGAGACAGTGTGGAGGCAAAGGGCTTCAGCACTTGAGATGGTCTTGGCTTCCCGTGGATCCCTAGGTTTGAGGATGAGTCCTGTGCCCTGATTCCTAGATTCCAAGGCCAGAGGGACCATTGTGATCTAGTCTGACCTCTTGTGTAACACAGGCCATAGAGCTTCCCCCCAATATTTCCTAGAGCAGATCTTCTAGAAAACCATCCAATCTTGATTTAAAAATGGCCCATGATGAAGACTCCACTGCAACCCTTGGGAAGTTGTTCCAATGGTTAATTACTCTCCGTGTTAAAAATCTACAGCTTCTTTCCAGTCTGAATTTATCCAGCTTCAACTTCCAGACTGGACTGTGTTATACCAAGTTTTGCTGGAGCTAAACCTCTCTCCATTCACTCCCTCTGACATGACAATTGCCTTGTAGGAATCCTTCTCTCCTTCCATTGTTCTCCTTCATTAATCCCAGCAGTCCCCTCCTCCTAGTTTACGGTACATTTACTGAAGCCTGTGAACACCAAATTTGGGCTGGCTGGAGGATGTCGCTCAAAAGCCCTTTCCTCATGGCAGAATGCCCTTCAGTTCAACCATGGACATCCTTCCGTCAGGGATAGGAGGGTTCCACCTCTACTGTTGTAGTTGTACAGCATCACAGCTAGATGGCACTCTCTGCATTTCAGATTGCCACTTTTCCCTCCAGGGAAAAATGCAAAGACTGTGTGCTGAGAGTGTTGTTGGTTTATTTTCCAAATGAACATTTTCCAAATGATCAATCTTGTGTTTGGCCATATCCAAATCATTAAGATAATACTACAAAGCCAGAGGCAGGGGGCACGACAATATGGACTAATGAGTAGAGCTCAGGGCTGGCAGGGACAGTCAGGAAAGCTGGATTCTTTTCCTGGTTCTGCCAGTGATTTGTAGCATGGCTTTGAACAAGCCACTTGAAATCCAGGATCTACTGAAGCCAATGGCAAAGCTCCAGTTGACTTCATTAGGACCAGAATTTCACCCTCTCTGTTTGTTCCCCATCACTAAAGTGGAAGGAAAATAATACTTGCCTCATAAGAGTGTTGCGGGGACTAGTTAAGGGCCTGATCTTGCAAACATGTATGTGAGCAAGTCATGTATAGAAGTAGGGTAGCACCCCTTTAAATCATTTGTGAGCCTTCTGTTGGCACACGCTGTGTGTTATGTTTTAAAAGCTGCCAGTTTTGTAGCAAAACTAAGCAGCTGTTTAGTAAACATGGTTATCTGGGAGTTAACTGTGCCTGTAGGGTTTCTTCATATTGTTTTTGTTGTGCTAAGAGCACAGGACAAAACTGTAAGTTTACCCACATTCATAATCCCATTGCACTCATAAAGTGACGTGTGTAAATGTTGGCAGGACAGAGACCTACGTTTGTAATGCGATTTGAGATCCTCAGTCTTATAGCCAATTAGTTCATTTTATCATCCATTTATCATTGTGTCAGGTGATGTTATGGTCAGTTTATATGCTATTTCATATCTAATCAATGCATGCAAAATATATTTATGTTGTAGGATTATAGAAGTATGGGACTGACAAGTATTTAGGAGTGGTGAGTGTGTATTAGGTATACAAGTAAAGCAAGGCTGAAATGGAACGCCTACAGGCTGAGGCCTGTAAGATTTTAGCTTAGTCATACTAGTCCATAGGCTTAAGAATGCTTAACATAAGTGAGTGACCTAGGAATAACCCTATGCCCAAAAGGTCACATGGTTACTGTAAAGATGATAATAGGTGATTGCGATAGATCACAGTGTCTTGTCTAAGACCACGAGACACCTGGTTGTAATATCTTTGAATGTCTGTCGTGACTGCAGGATGCATATCATGTGTAAATGCTAATGAGAATAAGAGGAACTATGAACAACCTATGAAAAACAGGGCACTCCCAATATTCCTGGGGTGTGGAAGTACAGATAAGGAAAGAGGGTTGACACCTTCATGCATATGTATAAAGTGTTAGCTGTGGTCAGAATTACAATATAAAAAGAGGGATCCATGGTTGGGTAGAAGTGGGAAGACCCAAGGGATGACCCCACAGGAAACCTCAGCAGGAACTATCAATCTATGCATGATCGTCTATTGAGAGGTCCATCAGAACCTAGAATATCGTTGAGGATGTGAGTATGACTACAGTTATAATTCTTGCCTAGGTTTTTTATAGGATTTCTATATGCATGGGTAATTGTAACTTTACTTATTGCTTCTAGTACCGATAAGACTTTGTACTTGTCTGTAGTCATTTTCCTTGGACTTTGTGTGACCAAATTTCAGAAAAGCGCGAGAGGCAATTTCATTCTGTTGAACTTGAAACTGGAGCCAAACTCATGGTGGTGTAATACAACATCACTAAATTCAATTTAAATATGATAAAAGGCTACAGATTGAAAATTCTATATAGGTTGAAATATCCTGTAAAAAGAAGAAAACAACTGGAATCATACAGCATCTCTCTTTTATTTTTTTCCCCTATTGGATGTATTACAATTCTATATAAAGTCAACAATTATTTGCAAAGGGAGATGGTTTATATTTGCCCCAGGATATTTATATCTGACTTTCTTACATACAGTTCTTGCTCTTGCTTGTACTATACACGTTATTTTTTTATCCTAACAAACAGAAGGAAGAGGAATCTTTTTTTGCTATCCCACACAACAGGATCATCACAGCAAAGGATAGGGGGCAACAATTTAATCAGAGATATGTGATTACATTTCAATCAGAAATGACACATTTTAATCAGAGGTGTGATTATATTTCAAGAAAAAATTATTTGAATTATTATTCATTATTATTAGGATTATTTGAATCAATCTCTTTTTTATGTGTCTGAGATGCCAGTGTTTTGGTATCTGAGGGGTCATCTACACTTACGTCAGACATTCAGTGGCAGTTGACCGGAGGTACGCAAACTACGCAAAAACTTGTGTAACTCCTGTCCACTTCTGTGCTTCTGTTCTGCCCTCCATCTTCAATGCACTGCGGACACGGTGCTACGCCACTTGAGAAGGTGGTCTTAATACGTCAATTTCTGGATCGACTGAGTGGATCTTCACTGACAGCTCAGTCAATCCAGATAAGTCGATCTGATGGCAGGTCAGTGTAGACATAGCCTGAAAGTTATGGGGATGGGGACAAAGTATTGTATGTGGGCATCATCCTAGTAAGATATATGATGCTTTTTCAGAGTGTTTGTTTCAGTGCTGCATCGAGAAAAACAGGAACATGACTCCATAAAATGCACCTCAAACGGAGCTTGCTATTGACTTAATAGAATGCCATTGCATTGCAGCAACAGGGTAGGGTCTGTTTAGCTTGGCAAGGTAAAATTCTGGTCTTTTATTATTACTGGGTTTTGTATTAGTGGCACAAGGCAGCTTATGTCGACCTAACTCTCTAAGTATCTACACTACAATGTTGCTCCCACCGGTGTAAGTTACCCACTTCACCGACCTAAAAATGCCACCTCCATGAGAGATGGACGCAGTGTCTACACAAACACTGCATTACTTACATCATCTGTTGGCTGTCAGCCCCACGGCAGGGCTCCAGCTGGAGCCCACCCCCCTCTATCTCGGGGCTGATAGCTGTGAGCTGTCAGCCCCAGGGCGGGGAGAGCACCAGCTGACAGTTAAGTTGGCGGAAGTGCTCCTTGTGGGACCCGCACTACCCACAGAGGGGGTGTCGTGTCGACCTGAACCACCACAATAATTACTGCAGTGGCTGTATGGCGATCTAACATAGGTCAACTGAATTTTGTATTGTAGATTTGCCCTTACTTCGGAGCATGTTTTGTAGCACGCACATTACACAAAATCTGCAAAGGCTTCAAGTTATTTTCCAGGTGCAGTTCAAGTTCTTTATGGTCTGAATTTTACTATTTAGTAACCACCTCTCTGTGTACCCTATCCTGTCAGCACAGCCAACCCCAAGCATTCAAAAATTTTGTCAGCTGCTCATAAAATGTCATTATGTTAGCATAAAAATCAGGGATTTTAAAATAATAAATCTTGGCTTCTTTTTATTTGCCGCCTTGGGCTGGAGTGTTTAGGCTTCATGTTTTCAAGCTTTTCTCTGTAACCAGGAGGGCTAGAAATGTACTAAAAAAAAAAAAGAAAGAAAAGCAGAGATACTCAGGTAATAAGCTGATTCCGGCAGTTGGGGACCTTAAGAAAAACACCCACTGTTATACAACTTGCGATAAAATTGCAAGAGTTGGAAGAATTATGTGAGATCAGTTGGGGTGCTTGTACTAACATCCTAGTTTAAATGTCAGCGTGTTGATGGCACATTATTTCAGCAACTGCTCCTTCACTTTCTTTACCGGCCTCAAATTCGTTAATATTCTGCATTCACTGCATAGCCCAGGCTCTTTTGCAGTGTGGGAGGGTTTCTTTTTTTAATGTGGATGGTTTGGGTCCATGCCATTTAGTCAGCGGCTAATTGTTAACTTCATTGTGTGGCTGTGTGTTCTGTATTGCTCATTGCTTAGAGCAGTGGATAAGTGCATTTTCGGAATTGAAGTAAACCAATGTGTGTTGCCTGAGGCCTGATCTACACTGCTGGTGAAATTCAGTGGCAGTTGATGGGAGGTACACAAGCTACTCTGCGTAGCTTGCCTAACTCCTGTCAACTTCGTAACGTCCCTTTAGCGCACCATCTCCAATGTGCTGCACTGATGGGAAACGCGTACCCATCAACGCAGCGCTACGTTTTTTGGGGAGGTGGTTTTATTAAATCGACTTCCGGATCAATTGACTGGGTTTTCACTTCCGTTCAATCGATCCGGATAGATCGATCTGATGGTGGCAAAATTTGCCTTTGTCTAGACATATCTTCAGGCCCCTAGCAATGCAATAACCTGCCTCTCCATTTTAAATACAGTTTTTCTGTTTAGTTGTCACCCACTGGTTGTGTGTTTTAGAGGACTCTCTCTGCGCCAGTCCACAGAGGACACAATCTGTTCCAGCCCCAGCAAGGGAGCCATGGCTCCTTAACTCAAGCTGTAGCAGCTCATACTTTTTAGTTCGATCTCCAGTGGGACAGCCAAAATGGTGGCTGTCATGTGGTTTTATTCAGTGCAAAGATTTCCTAAGTGTTTCCCTCAGCCTCTGTGAGCTGAAAACCCTTAGGAAAAATACATCCGTTTCCCCCCTCCAGTTTTCTCCTTAATTGTTTTTGGCCCTTATCTTGCAATTTGACCCACACGGGCAAAATCCTGCACCTGTGTGGAATTTCATGGACTTCCCTGGGGCCTGTGCAGGTCTTCAGGTCTGCCCATGTAAATCATTTAGCAGGACTGAGGCCTTAGTAACTAAGTGACTTTCAATGAAGCACCTGAAGGCTAAAGTGGCAGGTCCCCCTGACAACAACAAAGCATCAGGGAGACTGGCCCACTTTAATGGGCAAAGGCTGGCTAGCAGCTTCCTTCTCCGCTGTGTCTATTCCTAAGCAGGGAAAGCATTGCCCCTCTATTCCACTCTCTGTCTCTCTGGCATGTTCCTCTTGTCTGGTATGGAAGCATTAGGAAAAGAGCAAGGGAAGAGCTGGGAAAATGCTCCTGAATTGGAATCCTACAGGAGGCAGCGGTAACTTTCAGACATTGAGGGAGGCAGGTCCTCCTGAACAGGGTTTCAGGAGAGCCAAGTTAAATTCCTGGCTCTGCCACTGATCTGGCATGCAACCCTTGGCAAGTCACTTTACCCTTCTGTTCCTCCTTTCAGCCTTTGTCCAGTACCAGGCTGGATTAAGACATACTGTCTCCCTACATTTCTTATGAAGCAATGGGTTTCTGTTCTTGTGATTTTATCACAAGTGTTGCAGTATCCGGGTTTTTTTCTTAAAGTCCCAGCTTCTGGAGTCTTGTTACTTCATGAGATTCTCAGCTTTAATTTATTCAAAAAGGACATTTCTAGCCATCGTGGTTGCGGAGACAAGCTTGAAAACGTGACCCAAGGGGACCCTAATGGCTCAGGAGACAAATTAAAAAATCCCCCCCAGTTTAGTATTATTTTATTATTTCTCATGATTTTTAAGCCAGTCTCATGATTGTTGAGGCCTGCCTTATGTGTTTTGAATGCTCGTGGTTGGCAATGTTGTTCTCCTGTCCCAAACAGTTGTACAGTGTGCTTGTGCAGTGCTGAACATTTGCCCCATTCCACACCAGAGGAGGCTGCATTGCAGTGGTCTGTGATTTCTGTGTAGAGTCTGCATATCCGTTTGTAAGGTGCTAGGGGGCACCTTTTGCAATGGGGAGCACTATATAATGGTAAGACCACTTTTACGCCTCATGTGCTGCATTCCTCATGCTACCCTACTACAGTCTGCACTTCCCCCAATTAAAAATATAAAATGCTAACTGAATGCAGTGATCTGCCACATTGCAGTGACATCATGGTGAGCTGTAGTGTTTTGGAGACCCTTGTCCTGATGTGCTGGTGTGAATCTCGGGGCCCAATTCTGCCACACTGTGCTGGGCACACCTCCTCCCTGTCCCACGTCCAGGAAGCTGGCAGGGCAGTGCTTTTTATTAGTTATGGTTTGTAAATTGCCTTGAGCTCCTTGTAGAAAAGACACTAACCAAGTGCCAACTGCCATTGATTTTATAAGGGGAACCCTCTAGAGCAGCAAAGGAGAGAGTCTGTTTTGCTAAGGTGGCTTTTGATGAGCTTGAAAGCTGCTGGGACTTCAGGGCCCAGTTCACAGAGGTGAGAAAGTATTTTAAAAGTCAGCAGCACTGAAAGAGTTAACACACGTCCCTGCTCCCCCCCAAAAGGAAAAGTGTCCAGCAGAAGGTCCTGTTTACTGTAGTTTCCCCCAGTCAGTGAAGTATTCAGGGACATGGGTTTCCATGGTAATGGGGCCTGTTCTTCAGCCAGCTGAAGATTAGCTCACTGGAAAGGAGTCAGGATGGGTCAGGCTAGGGAAGGGTGGGAAGAAAGACACAGGAGGGGGAAGGGGTGGAATTAACGTCACAAGCTTGAAGAGATAGTCACAAAATCAGGAAAGGGGGCGGGGGGGAAGTAAGAGAGAATCTAGGGAAATAAGCACCACAAAAGCCAACAGGAGCAGGAAAAAGCTCTGGGCAGGAAACCACTCTCCTGCTTGTGAGCGGGGAATGGCTTAGAATGGAAACTGATCTGTATGGAGCGGGAACGTGGGGATTTCAAGCGAAAGGAAAAATCCTTTAGAGTGGATTGTAAGGAGCTCTGCTAACAGAAGTGGAGAGGGCGGGGGGGCGAGGAGCCAGGGAGCCATGCACACAGATGTTGCTGCTGCTGCCAGGCTGGAGCTGGAGTTACCCAAGATGAGAACTGAAGGTAAAGGAGCTGCTGCCCAGCTACTGCCACTGAGAAAGGTAGGACTTGGGATGCCAAGGTTAGAAACTCCCCTGCAATGAGGCTGGGGGGAGGGGAGGAAGGGCCTGGTGTGGGGAGAGGATGGGTAGCAAAAGGGGGAGCAGCTTCGGAATCCATTCTGCTCCTGATATGGGAGCTTGGGAAGCAACTTGTCAAAGCAGCTGCATTGATCAGGCTGTGGGGAGGCACCAACTGGTCATTGACAAAACAGATTGAAGTGCCCCCTCCCCTTTTTAAGGGGGGAAATGCAGCCATTCCTCCCCATGCTAACAAAAGGGGTCCGCAGCCGGAGTCCAGGGTTTTGTTCTCAGGTAGTTTGGGGATGGGGGTCAGTAATGCAGAGAATAAAGCACCATCTCCCCTCCCATCTCACCACCCCTTTTCCCCCCTAGAGTTGCCGCACAGTGCTCCCAGGAATGTCAATCGCTCCGCAGACTTACAAATGATGGGTTTTCTTTCCTTTTAGGGATCATTTGTTGTTTTAAGGAGCCAGATGGAGGCTCAGTCTAGTGGGGCTGGAGCTGTTTAATGTCATTGTAACATAAGGCTAACGATATGTGCACGTACACATTCACGTCTCCATCTCTGCCCTTGATTTAGCTGGAAGAAGTATTTGCGTTAGCTTCCCACAGCAATGAAACATAAATGGTTAAAGTTCTCTCTATTCCCCCACAGCCCAAAGAATAAATTAGCTGGAGAGCACAGCTATCTAGAGAGCTGACTGATTTTACACTCTGCACTGCAGGAATGGGGTGGAGGCCATGAGGAAAGATGATTAATTTTGGAAGGGAGCAAAGGTCTATGAGCCTGATTTCTCTTGTTGCTTGCGCCTATGTAAATCAGGAGCAACTCAGTGGAAGTCCATCAGTTACACTGGTGTAAATCAGAGGCGAATCAGGCCCTCTCTTGTGTTTTTGTATGTGAAAGAGGGAAAGTCTCCTAAACCTTTCATCACAACTGTCAATTTTTTTAAAAAATTGCTGTTGCTGTTGCAGCAGAGTGGTACAAACTGTTTCCTAAATCATTTTGAAAGTCAAGGTTGAAAGCAAAACAAAATATAAAAACCACTTGGGGGAGTGAGAAGGGTGTTGGAGGAAAAGCTTGTGTAATGTTGCTTTATTTCCCATCGTACTTCAAAAGCACACTCTCCCTCGTAATAGAGCAGCACTAGAATTCCTGAGAATGGAGACGTAAATAATAATAATGAAAACAATTTCCCCAGCTCAAAGACAGTCTCCCTTGGCTGGAGAAATCGTAAGTATTCCATTGCCTTTATAATGCTTAACATTTCCAGCAGCAGATTCCCAAGTGGAAAAACTAACAGGCAATTCTTTCCTCTAAATTATAGGGGGAGGAGTAGAAAATATAAAAGAAATAAAAAAGAGTTGCTGGGCTGAGTATTGTAATAATGGCTGATCTTCGCCTTGTTGCTTTAAGACCTATTTTGGAGTCAAAAAAACTCTTTGCAAAGAAACAACTTTTTTTTTTGGTTTGTTCTGAGTATAAGGAAAAGTTGTTTTAATTTCTGCTGATTGTTATATAGGAAAGAGACAATAAGACTTTTGTCGTCTTGTGGCTGGAAACTTTAGATAAAGGTATGATTTAAAGGGATAAAGCTGAGGGACTTGAAAAATTAGGTAAAAGCAGCAACATGCAAACTGGTTTTGTGTATCATCCCAAGGTAGGGAAATGCAAAAAAACTCAAAGGAAATTTTTTTTTGCTCAATTTTTTTTTTTGGTCTAAATATTTGCTTCTTATTTGTAAGACACAGAAAACAAAGGCTGCAACCTTATTCCCTCATAAGAACAGCCATATTGAGTCAGACCAGTGGTCCATCTAGCCCAGATCCTGTCTTCTGACAGTGCCCAATGCCAGGTGCTTCGGAGGGAATGAAATGAACCGGGCAATTTTGAGTGATCCATCCCCTGTCGTCCAGTCCCAGTTTATGGGCAGTTCCTTAGCTCTGTACCAGTCTGCAGTGTATTTCTAAATCAGCATTTTCTTAACAAAAGCAAATTTCAAAAGAATATTAAGATCTAAAACCAGTCGCTTGTAGTATACTGGTTTGAATGTAGCCCAGATGAGCAGTGCCTCTCAACAGCATCTATTTCATTGTTGTTCAGTGCGACCTATCTGAAATAAGTTGCTAATCTTATTCCAGTTCCTAGTGGACTAGTGTCTAGTCACAAAATCCACTACTGAACTGGCATTCAGCACAGGCGTGAAGGACTGAATACACATGGATGCATAACTAGTTTAATTTCTCACCCTTAGAGGTTGTCGCTATTTCAGGGCTGAGGGAGATGGATGGGGCAAAATGGAGGAGTTTGCTTGACAGCTCTCGGTAGTCTTTTTCAATCCTACACCTTTGTTGAGCGCTAATCTGAGTATAAAAGAAAACACAGCAATAAAATGCTCACTAAACTAAGTCTTAGGGTGAAATCCTGGCCCCACTGAAGTCAATGGCAAAATTACTTCATGGGGTCAGGATTTCACCCATAATTTTTAGTTTGGTTGGCGTTCTGTTTCTTGGGTTGCTTGAAACGCCCTCATTTAAATTACTATAGATGGAGCTATCAGCATTAACTACATTCAGTGGCTCAGTAAAGATGGCATCTGGTTTCTATCCTAGCTGGTGACCCTGAGAGAACTCACCTGACCTAATAAGAGAGGCTCAACTTGCCTCTGTGTCATACTGTCTTTGGATAATGGATATTAATTAATTAGCCATAGGGCTCGGGCAGAACAGCAGCTGGGAGCAGAGTGGGGGAGAACTTACAGCTATCTTTGATCCTCTGTTCTTATGTTGTGAAATGCACGAGAAGGGACAAATTTTGAGAGCTGGCATGGTCCGTCAGACCCAGAGCTTCTGGGTCTATCTGTTAATCTAACCTGTGAGGTGCCCAGGTGCCACAGTGAGGGGTGTCGTACAAGAACCTCGATAGAGTCTAGGCATTTATGTGCTCATCACCATAGTACCTGAGTGTGATATCTGGAAGCAGCATCTTCCCACCAGTACTTGTAGCTCCAAGGAACTGCCTACAGGCTTCTTTTACATCCAAGTCAGAAACACTATATAGGCCTTGCTTAATGACCTAGTGGTTAGTACTTTGCATGGCATTTCATGAGACCACAGTTTAATTGCTGGTCAGTTTGGCAGTGCCCAGAGACAGTACTTGACCTTGGGCAAAACTTAGTAACTTGTGGTTCGTAGCAGCTCTTGCCATTGAAGCGGGGGTTGCTAGGCTCTTGAGAGAATGGGAGGAAGGTGGCGTGGCCTTTGTGCGATGCAGCTATGGTTCAAATTCCCTGACACTAGTAGCTTGCTCGCATGCACAAGGTCTCACCCTGGCTCTCACCAGCCTAGTTACACTTTGCAGGGTGACAGGTGGCCCTGAGAATAATAGAGAGATGGAAGAGAGAGGCTGAGAGCTCCAACAGGAAGGCAAAGGTCCCAGAGATGTGCGGGGACCCTCTCATTCACTTGTGTATAATCCTGAGATAATTTCTGTGGCTCCCCAGTGACTGGATTGTGGTTCATTACTGCACAACGATCTGCCTGCTTCTGACACAGAGTTTTCTAATAAAGCTTGTGGGCTGCATCTCTGAACCGCCAGGAAGTGAGTAACACCTACTCAAACCAGCGCTTAGTTGTGTCAGAGTGGAATATTTTCCCCCACACTGAGAGCATCTCATTGTAATCTTAGTTGTCATCAGCATTATGTCATTTGTCTTTTCACATCTGGTCATGGCAATAATGAATTAAAAAAATTATACAAAATCTTGGTATGTCATATAGATCCTTATTATGGTTATTTAATCTTTGAATAGCTGGAAGCATTTAAAGGAGATTAAATCAAAAGATTCCCCAAGACAACAGGCGGCTCTTAGAGGAACTGAAGAATGAGAACTGAGAACAAAGAGCATGAAAGTGACCAAAGAGGGAAGAAAGCAAGGTGCAGATTTAGAGCTCAACTGGTAGCACTTTTTGCCCAGGGGTCAGGATGATTTGCATTGACATCTCGCACTGGTTCCAGACAAGGCACGTGCAGAACAGGTCATTGCTAGAGATGGCATTCTTCAAACTGAGATCTTAAAACTGGCTCCTTTCTGCCTGTTTGTAGTAGCTGCAGAAGATCCCAGGCTCCTGATTGTGAAGTCAGGGATAAACTTTGTGTCCCGAACATCGTTTTCTGTCTCTCAGTTGGACAGATTCTAATGACTGTGCAGCATTACAACCATCCAGCTCGCTGCCTTGTGTAGTGCTTTGGGATACCCAGGCTATAAAGGGCACAGTGTGGTGCTGACCATTCTGTTAAAAAGAGAGGGGCAATTACATCCTCTGTTAAGTAGTTGACAGCAGGTTTCGTGCTAGATGTAAAGGAAAAAATGGTTCCCGCTCTGAGGAACTTACAGCCTAAATGAAGAGGCAACACAAGATGCATTGGGAGACCCAGATGATGACGCTAGCTTCCATCTTACCTTTCTACCATGCCTGTCACGTTGGTCTTTCCACAGTGTCTGTATTAAAAAATGGAGGATAAACACAGATGACTTAGACACTGATTTTCAGAGGGGCTGAGCACGTCCAACTCCAGCTGAAGTCAATAGGAGCTGTGGTGAGGGGCTCTGAATCAGGCTCTGATGGTGCATCACTTATTTACGTAGCTCAGAACTGAGGCCTTGTTGTGCCAGGGACTGTACAAACAGAGGCAGACACAAACTCAGTCCCAAGGAGCTTGCAAACTAAGAAATACATCAGTGCGACTTGGGGGCCAGACAACCAACTGCTTAGACATGGATGATAATTCAGGGTGGTTTGAAATCACCTGCAGGATGTCGCACCTTTTTTGGCTCCCTGTAGATACGCTGCCATGTGCTTGTGTGGTTCTTTCTTTTGTAGCAGTTGGCACTGTCAGTCTTTCATGGAGGGCTGTGGAACAAAAATAAAGCATCACCATGCCAGTTGGAGGCCCAGTGGGAAGGGTTGAGGTCTGCTTATTCACCCTTTGTGAAATCCATGAGTGTTGAGTGAGGCTTTAGCTGGGAGGTTTCTTCGGGTTCATTCTGTTATCGGAGCAGGTTAATTCAGATACTAAGAGGTGCTCTCAGCTGGTCGGAGGAGCTGGGCATGGCTACCAGCTCTTCAGGACAACATTTCTTAGTGTAAGGATTTAAGTTTTGTTACATCTTTTGACAGAATCCCAATTGCTGGCTTGATGAGGCTTGGAAGGGATAGGGTTTGCATTAAAGAGTGAAAGTTGAAATAAGATTTGTCATTCACCTGCTTGTCAATTTCTTAAGGATTGAAAGTCTACCCTTGGGGAGGCAATGACTGTCAGGAGCTTGGAATTCCCTCCTCCCTTTGACAACCTATTGTGACTCAACTCTGAGAAAATAAACCAGCCTAGATAGTCACCAGATGCTACCGAACTTGGAGGATACAAAATGGGCACTACTTCATCTGTAATGGGATCGGGAAGAGGTGGCATTTTTCCCATAGAAAATGTGAATGAGAGCCAATGGGGTCAGGGGATACTGGTTCAGCATGCATTGAATTCTGCATGTGGGATTTTTGTTTGTTTGCTTGTTTGTTTCTTTTGCATATGTAAATAATTCTACCAATTATGGTTGGAGGTGACTGCTGGGATTGAACTGGGCTCATCTACATGTCGTTCATTGTGCCTAGCGACGTGCAAATAAATTTGGTTTCATCCTCGTCTCTAGTGGTTGACTATTTGTGTAACACAGTATTCCGTCCAGGGTTTTTCGATAGCACCCGTGGTCATAGTATCTAAATATTTACTTCAGCAAGAGTTGTGGGTTATCAGTACCTCTGAAAATCAGTTCTTTTTTTAGGTGCCCAAATCTAGATTTAGGTGCCTAAATTTGAAAATTCTCTCCCAGGTATGTGTGTCTAGTGTAGGGTGACCAGATAGCAAGTGTCAAAAATCAGGACAGGGGGTAGAGGGTAATAGGCACCTATATAAGGCAAAGCCCCAAATATCAGGACTGTCCCTATAAAATTGGGACATCTGGTCACCCTAGTCTAGTGGCACTGGAGGGGTGGTCTAATCCTATAAAAGCATGGTTTGTCAACCAAGGGGTCGTGGCTTTGTGTCGGGGTCATAATCCCCTGTCCTTCCCATATTGCTAAGTGGGAAGGGGTTCTGGTTTGATTTGCATTAGATGAGAAAGGGTCTGTATGGAATGAAGTGTGTCTCACCGAGAGCTTCACAGGGAGACAGCCATGCTATGAAGTCATTTAGACAGATCTTTAACAAAAGGGAAAACCACTTAAGGCCCTGTCAATACTGCGATTGAAACCAGGATGGCCATAGCCATGCTTACAGCATGGTTCTAGCATTCTTTCCCTGACAGTTACAGACAAGAAGTTTTTGTCCTGCAAGAGCCATGGTGCATGGTTCAGAACAATGGTGCTCTGGAATATCTCCAAGCTTTTCCCAGCATGAGCTATACACATCTCTCAACCTGCCCCAGCTCCAATGTGAACACAACGTGTGCGACCAAGACCCAAAGTTAGGGACACAAGAAATTATTCATGCAGGAAATTTTTAAATGCTGTGTGACTCCTTCCTGTAGGGAAGATAATATTTTTCGATAGCCTCTGTTTCATCTTTTCTGATGCAAATAATTTTCCATAACAAAAATGAAGAGAGGCCACATTTACATGGACTCTCTAGGGCAATTTAAATGAATGGCATCCCTTGGATTTGAGAGAGAGGCAGGTTTAACACAATCCTCACTATTCTGAGGTTAGGGAAGCTAGGTTACATCTAGCCAAGTTTCAACCAGAGGACTTAAAAGAGATGTCAGCAGTGTGGTGTGACCACTGAAGTTCACTTTAGACTGGCTAAACTTGTTAAGAGAAAGGTTTAAATAGTGAGGCCCCTTTGCACTGTGAATCAGGCCCAAGTGTTATCTAGTGTCTTTAATTCCTGAGATGATCCAGTAAACACGACCCTTTGCCAGAGTGGTACATGTGTATGCCATGATCACCTCCAAAAGGGTGGAGGAAGCAAAGACCTGTGGGCACACACAGAGAAGCAATTTGGGAGTGAGGAAGAGGAAGCCGTAGTTCTGTGGGCAAGTTGCTGTGCTCAGTGGCGTCTGAGGGGGATAGCGCCTCGCCTCCCTCCACTGATTCTCAGGCTCTTCTAACAGCTGTGGATGGCCTTGCTCCATTCTGTTCTCATGCGTTGGGTAGGAGCAATGTTTATGTGATGAAAGGGAACAGAAGATGGCTTTTCCTGAGTGCTGCTTTTCCCTGTACACACACTGGCCCTGCGCCAGCCGTGATGGAAACTCTTTCCTCACGAGAGCCGAGAGAGATGGGGGAGGGAGGACAGGCAAAGAGAGAGGCCCACAAGCAGAGGAACCAGAGGTAGTGAAAATAAAAGCACAAATCCAAGCAGAGATCAGACTGTAACAGCTGGCCTGAGTGTTCCAATGGCCTTTTCTCACATCAGTGGCTTCAGATACCCCTTGAACAATAGCGCACTTTCAGCAGTTGGTAGGTTCAGTGTGGGATGGAAAACCAAAGTGAAAGCCAAAACGAGGCAAACGGGAATTGTAAATTAAGCTGTTGGAGGCCTTGTCTGCACTGGCTACAATGGGACCCATAAACTGGTGGTAGCCCTGGTGGAAGCTGTAATGTAGACAAGTGTCAGACATTTTTACCATGGCCTGTGCTCTAACTTCACCATCACTAACACTGCTGGAGCTGCCGCCTGGGCCATATTACTGATCTAATTTTTACCAGAGTAGATACAACCAGGAAAAACAGAGTTAGAAATCTGACTTGGGACAGAGAAGAATAAAGGAGAGGCTTCATCTCTCCACCAGTCAGAAATACACCCCAATTATGGCCTCCTCTCACAAATACCCCTGCGCTTCAGGTTCTCAGCCACCAACCCAGCTGTGATTCGCCAGCTGAGGATGCAGTCTGTCCCCCTCATGCCTGTCCTGGTGTCCCATTCTCCCTGCCGTGCTCCCCCAGGGATGCCAGCTGGGTCAATCAGCTGGTGCTCCATGGCTGATTCTCTGGCTGGGGCTGCAGCTGGAGTGGTGCTATGCCGTCCAGCTCCCTAAAAGAAGCACCGCTCATTGAGGTGAAATAGGCCTGTTAGGCCAAGTTTTCAAACCTGGGTGCCCAATATTGGGAACATGGACCCGAACGTTGACATCGCGGTAAAAGTGGCCTTATTTCAGATGTCCTGAATGAGCTCCCGTGGATGCCCCGGAAGTCAATGGGAATTGGGTGTTCAGTGCTTTTGAGAATCAGGCCACGCTCATATCGGACCATTCATATGGATTTAGGAGCCTCAGGTTAGACACCCGGGTTTGAAAAGTTTGCCCTTGTTTTGATGACCTAGTGCCCGGCTCATGGCTGCTCTTCATGAGGCTGGTGTTTCCCTCCCCACAATCACAATGATGGTTTCATGGAGGCTGCTTCGCTGCGGCTGCCTTAGTTGCAGTGCCATGCTGTGGAGCGGATGCATTGTAATGGAGAGATTAGTTCCATCTGCAGCGACTACCACTGCACAGCAACTCTCCTTTGAAACAGCCGTGGTGGGTGTGTGTGGGCATGACGGCTCAGTGCAAACCAGATACGTCAGTGCTGTACCTGGACTTCACACGCTCAGAGCCTGCCAACTGACCGAGCGCTTCATCATTAGAAGGAGAGGAATTCAATGTTGTGCGGGGTTTTTGTATGGCAGCTTAAAAAGCAATGTCTTCTCTGCTCTGCATGGACTTTAGCTTTGCAATGAGATCTTCTAAGGCTCGTCTAGAATGTCATCATAGATTTGTAGATCGGAAGGAGCCATTAGGTTTATCTTAGTGTGACCTCCTTGTAACAGAGGCCATAGAGTTATTACTAACGCGATGTGAAATGCGACTCCGCACATAGTGCAGACAGGGACTTTCATGCTTAACGCTTTGTCTTCTGGTTGTGGTTCTTGCCTGCTCTGAACTAACAACACAATATTAAGTGTTAACACCTCTTATAACCCAGTGCTATTACCCAGTGTAGACAAGCCTTTCGTAAGATTAGGGCCGGGATCGGCACACGGTGGCACAAGTGATGATTTTTAGTGGCACGCTACTCCCAGCCCCAAGCAGGGCCTCATGGTGGCTGGTCCCCCCCTTCCAGCCCCACCCCTCTCCCAAGTCGGCCGGGACCCAGTGGTCCCCTGCTGGCCGGAGCCACGCTGCTCCCAGACCCAAGCAGGGCCACGTGGCGATCGCTCCCTCCTTCCGGGGACCCCGGGCGCACAGGGTCCAGGCAGCCTCCTCCCCATCTTGCTCCCACTCCCATGGGTGGGAGGAAGGGGGAGAGCAGGAATGGGCCTGCAGACGCCCCCCTCCCCGCTGCCACTGAACACCCAGTAAGTCGCTGGCCAGGGCACTGGGCCCACGGCACGTGGGATAGGGGCAGGAGGAAGACTTGGCATGCCCCTTCCCAAAGGTCGCCATCCCTGGACTAGGGTTTTGCACTAGGGCATTTAGCCAAACTATTCCTGCTCCGTACACTTCCACAACACTGCAGGATAGTTTCTGCACTGCTATATGGATGTGGTACAGAGACCATCTCTCCAGGGTGCAGGTTGTGTTTGTTTAGCTTTCAGTTATCAGCCTGCGATTGGACAGGTGCACACCTGCCACGCAGATGCATACTCTTTGCAGGACCAAAAGAGGACACTGAGCTCAAAGAACGGGGCTGCCATTGCAGCATCTGCCCAGTGGAGTTTCCAAACTCTACAAGAGAGTTTGCAATGAAGCTGCCATCTGCTCCCTATCCCAGGGTCGGGGCTCCACACCCCAATTTCCAGTCAGTGCTCAGGATGGGCTGATGCAGCTCCCACTAACATTCATGGGAGCCTTTTTACTGACTTCAGAGAGGACCTGAATTGGTCACTCGGCCTCAATTCCATGAACTCTCATGGTTTTTATTATTTGTACTATTGTAGCACCTAGGAACCTTGCTTGTGGAGCAGACCCTCATTGTGCTAGATGCTGAACAAGCATGGAATAAAAAGACTATCCCTGCCCCAAAGAGTTTACAGTGCAAGTCTGAGACAACAGAGGGATGCAGACAAATCAGTGGGGGAGTACAGGAAACAACGACATAGTATTTGTCAGCATGTGAGGCAGTGGTCATGGCACTCCAGCAGCCTGACCGTTGTTAAGTTTTTTGTAGGCATCACAGAGAAGGGGAGTTTTAAGGTGGAGTGGCTGGGTTTGTGGCTGTTTATGGGGAACTTCTCCCAAGCATGAGGAGCAGCACTGGAGAAAACACAAAGCTGCTCAATGGGAAATGTGACAAATGGATAGTAGAGGCTGGCATTGGGGCTGATCTGAGGTGGGAATCAAATTACTGATACCGAATAAGAGATGACAGGTCGGGTGGGGACCGGCATTGAAGGGCCTTGAAAATGAAGACAAGTAGTTTATGTTACTAATGCAGGTTACACAGGCAAGTAATCCCACTGAGGTGTGGAGTTAAATACAAGCTTAACCTGCCTGCTGGATTGTGGTTTATTGCAGCAAATCCTCATATTTTTATATATGAATCAAGGGAATTTTTATTTGTGGTAGTGTTTGTCTTTTGGGGGGTTTTAACTGATTTTTTTACCGAAATTAGTGGTGAATAGTTTGTCTATGATCTATCTAAAAGAGCTTTTGAAGCAAGTAGTATTTAAGGCAGATGTAGAAATAACACTTCAGAAGGCTTTCTTTCTTTCTTTCTTTTTCTTTCTTTCTTTCTTTCTTTCTTTCTTCCAGTGGAAGCTTTATCTTTAATGTTAAATGTAGATATTACTTTAAAGAACATTATTAGAAGGTTATAGGTTTTTATTTAAAAAATCTGAAATGTGGAGTTTAAGGTTAAAAGTGAACATCTGAAAGTCAAGCAACTAAAATGCTGTATCAATATTTAAATAAAAATTCAGAGCTCAAATTTAAGTCAGGATCAAAATGTTGAATCCTTGGTGACTAAGGGCAAGACACATCTCACTTTACCCTCCCCAAATGTCAGGAGAGCATGTTCTATTTGTACCATTGTAAAGCAAAAGATTGTATTGTAATTCATATACATAGGGAAGAGTCAAATCCTTTCATGTCATAATTAGGTAGTGATTCAGCAAAGCACCCCACAAAGCGTGGGTTTAACTTCAAGCTTATGAGTTGGAGGCAATGAGATTACTCATATGCTTAAAATTAAACACATGCTTAAATACTTTGCTGAACTGTGACTCAAGTGGTGGTCCAGATAGAGTTGGTTGGACGAACTTCAATGGAGCCATAGTCTGTTGGAATATGTGGTTCTCTCAAAACCAAAATACTTTGGAATATCAAGACAATTTTGCTAAAATTTACTTTAGAGAAGGGGGGAGGAGATACAGACAATGTCACAACGTCCTATTCCAGCTTTTTGTTTTGAAACAACTAATATAATATGTCCACCCGAAAAAGTCAAAATCAAAGCAAAATGTTTTGAATGACTCGATTTTGTTTTTGTTTTTTAAAATTTTCCTTCACAGCCAGCTTTGCTATTTTGGGATTTTGCTCTGATTCGGAATGAAGCTACATTTTAAAATGTCAAAATCCTTTACAAAGTAGAATTCCCATCCTCTGCTCAGCTCCAGTTCTAGCCTGCAAGGGGGAAGGGTTTGAATTAAGGTGGTGTTAGAACCTGAACCGTGGATTTCTGATCCGTGGCATTTAGGTCTGAGCTACAGTGTTTTGCTTTCCTGTCTATTAAATGTTTGACTCTCTGAAAATATCAGAAGGTTTCTAATCACTTTCTGTTAAAGAAATAGATATTTGCAAGCATAACTATGGTGTATGGGCTTAGGGCTTTTCTTCGTTTTGTTTGGGAATATAGCCAGCGAAGTGCTTTTGGGGAGCACTTTTCCATGGCACTGATTCAGCAAAACACTTAAACTCAAGTTTAACTTAAAGTAAGTGCTTAAGTCCATTCTTGTTTAGCAAAGCGCTTGGGCCACCAACTCAGGAAAGCACATAATCAGGTATTGACTTTAAACATGGGCTTAAATCCTGAATAGGGATGGACGTAAGCATGTACTCAAGGACTTTATTGAATCAGGGCACATGTGCATTTCCACTCCAGAGACATGAATGAATGTTGCCCTCCTGTTAATATCCTGTGAGATTCTTTGCCAAGGCCGGGCTGACGAGCCATGCTACCACAAGCAGTTCAGGCGAGATGTGCTAATAGTGCTGATATTTTGCTAGCACTGTGTATGACCTGCACGTGTGAATGATTAAATCAACTCATCCGCGTGTCCTAGAGACAGAAAAAAACCCACTGAGCTTGTGCTCGGGAAGGGGTGGATAACATGTCTTGATGCAACTTTTTCGAAACATTTTCCACTGCACAGATGTGCAGCTGTTGAGATTCCATTGCCATAAAGCAGCACAGAATAGCAGGGGGGAGGAAATGTACATGTATTTGTGCACAATGCAACAATGCAGGAGGCTTGGTGGGTCATACTGCTGTAGGTTTTATTTGCTTGGCAAAAAGTGCCAATTTTCACGGTGCAAAATGGCAAATTTCACGGAGCAACATTAGAATTCATAAAGACGCGTCTTAATACCCAGGGTCAACCAAGCAATACTTTATAAGGTGCTACAAATGCTCCAGCACATACGGTGGGACGGAAAGAGAGCATTTCCACTTGATTTTTTTGATTGTTGGGGATTTACCTTGAAAACGGCTAAAAATCAAAAGATACAGAGCATGTAACTCATTCAAAAGTGCATCATATTTCAAGGTTGAAACAGCTAGAAATTTCATTCCTCTAGGAATGAATTGCTGAGTTATCCAGGGCACTGAGTTGCATGTTAGGAAGTGTAAAAGCCTCCACCAAATTGAGAACGACTTCTTTTAAGACACATGTAATGTTCTGCTCTTATACTGCACAGATCAAAATCTGGCCAAAATAGACCCCATGGGTCAGATTCAAAGCCCACTGAATTCAATGCAAATCTTTCCATTGATTTCAATGGGCTTTGGATCAGGCCCTAATTGAGAATCTGTTAGTCTGCCTTGTCTCTTTAGGCTACGTGTACAGTAACCCAGAGCTGAATTCTCAAAGGTCCTGAGAAGCGGCTTTGGGGTACTAGATCTCATTCTAAATTACCTTAAGGGGTTGTGCACTTTGTAGCTTACTGCACACGCCAGGGGTCCATGTTGCTCAGCTCAGCAGATAGCAATGGCTCCATGTGTTCCCATTTTCCCCTTTGGTTTTCCAATTTTACCCAAAATCAATAGGGTTCTGGCCACTGATGCCAAGAACAGTCCCTGAAATTTTGAGATTGATTGGATGCTGCGTTCAGATGTTATTGTGTTACAGACAGACATACCGATAAAACAAACCGAGAAATGCCTCACAGTTCAGTGCAAGGCCTTCACAAGGCTGACCAATAAGAATCCCTCAAGCAAGAGGGCTGCAACATTCCAGCCTGGCCAAGCACGGGGTAGGTGCATAGAGTCCCACTCCCAAGAAACGAAGACTCAGGGGTTGTGTCTGCATTAGGTTATTTTCTCTAAGATTTCCCACTGGTACATTTCCATTAGGGGCAGCAGTAATGGTGCTAGTGTAGACATGGTTCCAGTTGGGCAGTGGTGTTGAGTCATCGACACATCAAGCATTTAGCAGTCCTAGACAATACAGTACTAAAAATACTGGTGGCTGACTCCCACCATTGCTATCACTGTTGAGCTACATAGTGGAAAATTTGAGATGGAAAGTAAATCTAGTGTAAAGCCGTGCAGTGAGAGGCCAATCCCCATTCTTGTTCCATTCCTTAGCTGCCCAAAGATGCCATGCAGCTGGGAGCTTCTCAAGAAAAAATGGAATTGGCTTTAATAGTCACAAATTTAACCAAAAGGTGGCAGCATTTCAGGAGCTGTTTGTTTTTATACACTGGTGAATTCCGGGGCTCAATCTGTAGCCTTACATCGAGTTTTGTCAGAGTTACTTACAACAGTGAGGAGAGATTACTTATCTGTACTTGAGCAGTCTCTGGACTTCATCAAAGACAAGGACTCGTTCCTCGTGAGCATCATGGTTTTTCAGCTCAGACAGCATCCACTGAGGACATAAAAATCCCAGACCTCGTGTACATAGAACTGGAGCTATTCCTGTCTTCTAGTTCTGATCCTTCTGCTAATTCAGAGAGGTTAGGCTTCCACTCAGACTCTCCTTTTATTTCAGTCTCTCTGTGAAGGATCTGCTTGTTAAGAAATCAAGCATGATCTTGAACTGTGGTAGACTTTCTTTGTCCCTTAATAAAAGACACGCAGGAAGTGATCTCCACAAATGCCTGGCACACAGATGTGCACCAATCCTATTCGGCTTTCATGTAAGGACTTACAGAATTAACTTAGCATTATAGTACTCCTTTCTTTCCCCGCTTGTGGACATCCTTTCTATGGAAGATGATTTTGGTATGATTTATAATGAACTAATATAATCCAGAATTAAACAGAACGTTGTATTCTGCAAAGTTTCTTAAGCAACTCCTTCAAAGAGACAACAAAAATCGATGGAGGTGGGATATTTGACTTGAGTGTGGAGGAGGCCAATAGTGACCTCGCTAACATAAAATGCCATAGCTCCATTTGCCTGCAGTTGAGTTAAGACTGTCTACAGAAGTTGGGGTTCTGGTCCCAAGATGGTTTGCCATTTGAAAGATATTTCATGACTTACATGAAATGAACTGCTGACAACCTGTGATTGTATTTCAGACATTCTATTTCCATTGATACATTGATTTATATTCCTACACAAAGTATCAATTTTATAAGTATCTTAACAATACATTTGATACAGAAGCTTCTTAACGCTACCACAAAGTACAATATTATGAGAAACATTAATGAATATATTGTCGGAATTAACATTGACCTCTTATTTATACTTCTATGAGAGTGTACAGATCGTGGGTGAAATGTTGTTTGAAAGAAGTGATTTCTCAAGTTTGTGAAACTGGTTTGTCTGAAGATTTTCTGTGTTTTTAATGTTCCTTTTAATTAGGAATTGACTTACCTCCACGTTAACACAATATGTTATAGTGGAATTTGCCCCCCCCCTTTTTTTTGGGGGATTGTAAATGGAGTAATGTTAATGCAGTGGACAAAGGTTAAAGGAAGCTGATGACAGATTTTTATTAAGAAAATACTGTCACATGTGAATGTTTATTGCTTATGGAAGAGCTGGTAGGAGGAATGCATATTTAAACGCTAAACATATTTCTTACCAGCAAAGAAGCAGATCAAGTGTAACATTACAAAAGTTCTTTTTGGGCCTCCTCTAGTGAAAAGAGGATAATGGGGGAATTTCCTCTTAAATCTAATCCACTAATAGTTCCTATAGAGACAATAGCCTCAAAATCATCTTTAGTTGCAGCCACGGATAACTTAAAAACACAGTGCAGAAATAGAGTTTAACTATAGTTTCTTCCTATTAAAGTGCATAGTTATGTTGAAAAATGGGTCTCCAAATTGGATAGACTGTTATATAATCTTGTTAATTGAGAGTGTGTGCTCTTGTGAAAGCCAGTCTTGGCCAACACAAGTGGTACTGAACCAGGACCTCAGAGGTGAAAGCATGCCTTCTAGCACTTGAGTGAAAGCTCTGTACCTGGGGTCTATAACAGGCTCCCATCCTCTGTGGACTGGTCACACACACACACACGAGTAGCATGTTACACACTCACCCTGGAGAAGGGAAGGATTATGAAGGTAATCTGTCTCTCATCCTGGGCAGATTGTATTTATCTCTGAGAGAAACCTGTGTGGCCTGTCTGGTTAACCTGTTGTTAACACTTGTGGTACTTGTCTCGTCAATAAGGCCTTATTGAATTGAACTGAGTTCAGATGTGTGGCAGGGGTGTGCTCCACTCCTGCTTCTTTCCAGACAAACTATTTCGAGACCTTCTTCAGGCAAAACACCTAGTGATTTATTTATTAAGTTAACTCCCACCATCTTTCCTGACTGTGCAGCAGCTTGAACAGTATCCAGGGGCTCCAAGACTCTGAGCCCAGCAAGAGAGAGACCTCTTGCGTCCTTGGCTCTACCAGCCTACAACTCTTCCACTTTCTCTCTCCTCCCTTGGCACTCCCTTCCTGTGCCATTGTACCTTCTGACTTACTGAGGCAATTAGACTGGAGAGAGTTAAAAGCTATCTTCAATCTATCAGTTTGACACAGTTCCCATGTCCAAGTGTACAGAGCAACTGATTGAAGCAGCTGTGGTCAGAGCGCTGGATCAGCTGCTGTTGCCCAGCCCTCTGTCACCAGGTGCTCATTTCTCTGGCAATTCCTGTCAGGGCGGGGGAACAACAGGTTGAGTGTGGATGCCTGTTTGGGTCAGGGGGACATTAAAAACTACAGGTGAAATCCTAGCTCCATTGAAATCCAGGGAGAAGTGAGGCAGTGTGGCGATTCAGAGGACGAGGCCAGGAGCAATCACTGGCGCTGGGAGAGAGACTACAGAAGGGGCCTACTTTCACGTTGTGCCTGGACCTTGTAAATCCTGGCTGCAATCCAGGCAAAATGAATTCTGGGTTGGCTTCATTGTAGTAAATGCCTTCCTCATGCACAATAAAATATCTTTGGGCCTGATACAGAACAGCACTTAAGTATATGTGGCGAAAGATGGCCTTATGGGTGAGACTGGATGTCTTTCTAAAACATGTTGGAGATCATCCATAAGATCCAGGCTTGATGCAGGAATTACCAGGTGACATTCTATGGCTTGCCTTATGCAAGGAGACAGACAAGAAGATGGTCATGGTCTTTTCTGACTTTCACATTTATTCATCTATGGATTGGAGGCAAAATGTGTTTGTAAAATACCTTAGCATAAATAAAAGTAAAGGCAAAAAATGTAAATTAATACTTTACTGTGGTACATCTGAAATTCAGCACATCTCCTTGACTGGAGAAGTGATCAATATCTACATGCGTGGTAAGTTTCAAGTTTCAAAGTTTTCAGCAATGAGGAACTCAAAGAAATATTCCAATAAAAAAGCAGAAAGATTTCCAAAATGAGTCATTCTGAATGTTTCTAGCTTTTAATCTATTTCACGGAATCACTTAAAAACCTTCACAAAATTAAATCTGGATCCTCTTACTAAGTGATGTGAGTTTTGGGGAAGGAAATATTTTTCTTTGCTAATAAATCAATGGAATAAGTCTCCACTTTAATATTATTTTGCAATGCAGCCTTAACTATGGAGTCATGACTAATGGCTCCATAACAGTTTGTACTGCATTTGTGAGATTTGTCAAGCACTTTGGAATCAGTTTGGCTGCTTGCTTGCCAATTAATGTGAGAAATTTAGAAAACAAACAAACAAAAAACCCAAACCAACTTGAACCTAGAGGGGGAGGTTGTGATGAAGTAATTCTGCATCACTCCAAACCTTGATGAACTTGTGACAAGACGTGTGACTGCATGAAGACACACACTGGAATGTGCGTTCAGATCATTCAGGAATCCGAATCAGCCCGACTCATTTGTGGTTTGTTTTTGTTTAGGGTAAAATTTCAAAAGTAATTAACCTAAATCCTATTTTCAAAGGTGATTTAGGCATTTAAAAGCTTAAATCACATTGAGTATCAACAAGACTTAAGCTTTTAAGAATCAGATTTTAAAAGGTATGTAGGCAACTAAAGATGCAGATAGGTGCCTAGTGGAATGTTCAAATGTACCTAAGTGTCTGGAGCCTATTAAAATAACTGGGAAATCAACGGGATCTAGTCACTTTTGGAAACCCCATTAGATGCTTTAAAAATCTGTCCCTAAGTCACTTTTGAAAATGGGACTTAGACTACTAAGTCATTTAGTTGCTTCTGAAAATTTTACCCTTGAGACTTTTTTATTTTATTTCATTTCATTTCATTTTTGCCTCCAAAAGTCTTTTAGTGGGTCAAAAGAACATGAGACTTGGTCCTCTTGCTGTATTTCCACCATTCATTGACTAACCAGCATGAGATGATCAGATCTTTCATTACTTTGGTGCTATAAATTGCTATGTGATCGGAAGCTGTAAAAACAACGAGAGTCCTGTAGCACCTTAAAGACTAACAAATTTTATTTCTGCAGGCATAAGCTTTTGTGGGGTGTAACCCACTTCATCAGATGCAATGAATAGAAATCAAATAGAGGGTGTGTATATATACATCCAGGGGTAAGAAACAACAATGGGGAGAGGAGGTGTCAGCAAAATCCATTCAGTTAGAGTAGATGAGGCCTGTTCACAACCCTTGATTAGAAGGTGAGAATGTCTGAACAATGAAAATTACTTCTTGTAATGAGATAACCATTCCAAGTCCCTATTCAGATCCAGTTTGATAGTGTCAAATTTACATTTAAGTTCCAGCTCTGCAGTTTCTCTTTGAAGTCTGTTTTTTAAGTTTTTTTGTAGACGTATGGCAACTTTCAAGTCAGCTACCGAGTGTCCTGGGAGATTGAAGTGCTCTCCGACTGGTTTATGGATGTTCCCATTTTTTATGTCTGATTTTGTCCATTTGTTCTTTTGCGTAGTGACAGTCCAGTTTGGCCAATGTGCATGGCAGAGGGGCATTGCTGGCACATGATGGCACGTTACATTAGTAGATGTGCAGGTGAATGAGCTCCTGATGGTGCGGCTGATGTGGTTAGGACCTGTGATGGTGTCACTAGAGTCAATGTGCGGGCAGAGTTGACAACGCGATTTGTTGAAGGGATAGGTTCCTGGCTTAGTGTTCTTGTTGTTGCTGGTGAGTATTTGCTTCAGGTTGGGGGGCTGTCTGTAAAAACTGTAAAAAAGTCAGTGAAAAAAGTAAACACAAATACAAGCAACACCTTGTACGCCTACACCTCCTACACACACAAGCACATGCTTCATTGCAGGCGGAGAAAGGAGATTAATGGCACTTTGTCTAAACAGTTTTTTGTTCAAATCGCCGAAGATCAGATTAGTGAAGGGCTCTGCTGAGAGGAATTTAGAAGCATCTAAACAGTTGGATGTCAGATCCCAGAATCTCTGATTGTTTCGTTTTTAGCAGTGGTAGCAATTATGGTTCCGGACGATAGAATCCGTATTTCCACAGGCCACTCACTGGCTTCCTGACACTAGCTCTGTATTTCAAGGTTTCGGCTGAAATCTTCCAATAGAAATATATACTTCCTTTAGAGTTATTGGTCTGTGTGTGTGTGCGTGAGAGAGAGTTGAAAGGGGAAAGCAGAGAGAGGAAAGACTCTTTTCCCCTTGTGTTCTACTTAGACTCTTTTTTCCTTTCATTCTTTTATTGGCCATCAGTGCAATGACCCACTTAACCACATCAGCTCAGCTTGCTCCCTCCCCCACACTTCCTCTACCCTTGCTGTGCACAGGCTCTCATATTTCCTCCCTCGTGCAGGGCGGATGGCGGGGATCTGTGAGCTACATTCCTTCTATTACAAAAGAAAAGGGAAAACTGCTTTGTGCAGGCAGACTTCGACTGTTTCCTGGCCACTCCAGTACCGTATCCTTTTCTATTTTCTTGACAAACAAACAAACTCAGCAGTTTTCTCCCTTTAAAAATAAATAAATTCAAGTCCTCCCTGCAAAGTAAACTGTTTGGGCTTTTTCCTAACAATGATGATGGGTGACCCTCTGTTGACTGGTGTCCTGGCTGGTTATCTCCTGGCACTGCTCTCCTTTTAAGAAAGTTGAATTAAGGGGTGCAGCACATATGTTTCCTCCTTTGGGAAATACAGTAGTACCTGTCTTAATTCAGCTATGTGGATGTGTGGCAGCCAACACTCTGGGGACCGAAGCAGGGATCTCCAGAGTAAAAGCTAAGGTGCTGCTATGGCTTGGTCTAAAAAGCGACTCTTGTTGCTTTTGCTTTATACAGACTAACATGGCTACCCCTCTGGAACTTCAATGCTCAGTGCATTGTAGGGTAAAAGTAGTAGCAGGACAAGTTAGGTGAAGTTAGGGTAGTCTTCACTTTTCTGCCATTCACTCCCTGATGAGAATTTGTTTTGATCACTTCGGAGAAGAGTTGGCATCTGCCACTTTTTTGTTTCTTTATTTTCCTTCTTTATTGAGGACAATCTGTCCTTGTAGCCAGGGAGTTCTTTGTGGGTTCATTCATCAACAAACCTGACCTGGCCAGAAGGGTCACTCAAGGGGTCCCATTTATATTGGAATCAGGCTTGAGTTATGACACAATGCACCAGAACGTTGTTCTTGAGTGACATTCTGACACTTCCGGTACTATCACTTATGAGTGATGGTTCTAGAAGTACCAGAGGTGCGTTCCAGCATTTCTTTTTTTAGGACTCATATGCTGCCTGAAATAACATGATGTTATCAAGCTCATGTCCACAACAGTTTCCAGTGTGGTTCGTGAACTAGGGGTCGCCAAATGAAATGAATAGACAGCATATTTAAAATGAACAAAAGGAAATATTTCTTCACACAACGCACAGTCAACCTGTGGAACTCTACCAGAGGATGTTGTGAGGGCCAAGACTATGCTGTGTTAAAAAAAAATAACTAGATAATAATTTAATGGAGGATAGGTCCATCAATGGCTATTAGCCAGGATGGGCAGGGATGCAAAACCATGCTCTGAAGTGTCCGTAGCCTCTGTTGCCAGAGGCTGGGAATGAGCTACGGAATAGATCACTCAACGATTACCTGTTCTGTTCATTCCCAGTGCAGCACCTGGCTTTAGCCACTGTTGGAAGACAGGATATTGGGCTAAATGGACCATTGTGCTGACCCAGTATGGTCGTTCTTATGTTCTTATTGTTTCACCACAATTTGCCTAGGCAGAATGGACCATCTTACAAATTGAGTTTACCAACACTCATTGAAAAACTAAGCCATCTACCTCACCTAGGATGACGTGACTTTCTCTTACGGCTACACCTCTCATAAATTATGCAGACCATCCCCAAACTTTGTAGTCCTGATTTTTAAAGGTGTGGTTGAGCGCTCGTAACTCCAGCTGCCAGTCAGTGGGAGCTGCAAGTACTCAGCCCTTCTGAAAAACAAGCACCAGGGCAATAAACTTCTATACCATCCCATGCTATCAGACCTTAAACATGCCACCTGTTTGACAGAAAGAAAACCATTTCTGGAAACGTGAAAGCATTTTATTGGTCTTATTTCTCATATTTCCAGCTGAAACATCAGTCTCCCTTCATAACATGAGGGCGACTCTCCAGGCCTTTAAGGAAAAGAGAAGTACATTTTAGAAGTCTGCATTTCACTAAGGCCGCATTTCAGCAATTCGCATAAGCACTTAAGTTCCAGTGAAATCAATGGGCTTAATTAAATCTGTGAGTATAGCTAAGGATGTGTTTAAGTGCTTTGCTGAACTGAGGCCTAAAGTAGCTTTGCCATGTGTAGTAATGCTGTGATTTGAACCTCCAATATTTTGGGGGTTAACTGTGCTGGAGGTGAACAGTAGCTTTATGCCAGTGGAAAAAGACATTGCAAGATCTCTACTGGCACTCCAGTTTTTAGCCCACGTGCTTGACAATGTATCAGACCTTAAAACGGTCACTGTCCCAGAGCTGAATATGGCCCCTACACCTTAAGGCAGTATGACTTTGTGGTTTGGGGGGTGGGGGTGGGGCGGGAATTCTGCATTTTAAGGGAGAATGAAGGAAGCCTTTTTAGTGGCAGGTTGTTTTCTGTACTGTTTTATATTTGGGTTCCTTTTAAATGTAACCATAATGGTTTCTAATAGTTGGTATTTTTTTCAATAACTACCATGTTTTTGGATGTTTGTTTATTTTTAATGTTATCCTGAAATTACTGGCATGAAATCTTGGCCTGACTGAAGTCAATGGCAAAACTCCCATTGACTTCAATAAAGTGTGGATATTTCCTCTCAACTTTAACTCAGTCTTAAAGATAACAAGATTTCCAAATTTAGGTGTTTAAAGTAGAGTGCCTAAATCCATTTATAGACCCCTATGGGGCCTGATTTGCAAAGGTGCTGATCAGTCACAGCTTCCATTAAAGTCAGTTTTGTAAATTGTATGTGTGTGGGGTGTGTGTATGTGTATGTACACAATTAATAAATACATACAGACACTGTCTGTGTTTTGCCTACAGGTCTGAGCTCAGGCTTTATAATCAGAACCCCCCCGAGTTCTATTCCTGATTCTTCCTGTGCTCTGAGTAAGTCACGCAGCTGCTTTGTGACTCAGTTTCCCCATCCATAAAATGGATAATGGTACTTACCGACCATGCACAGATGTTTTCAGGTTTATAAATCACTTTGACTAGGAAAAGTGCTTTGTTTGTTACTGTCGTTTTGTTAGATATGATCACGTGGCATCCTGCCGTGAAATGGAGTGTTTCCATGTGACACTTCAGGGACATCTGTTGCATAAATTGACTCACTTTTTTATAGGTATGGCCTGGAGTTTGACATCTACAATTAAGATCCTGCTGAAATGTGATAAACGGGAGTCCTCCTCTGAGTTTCTTGCATCTCCCTGGTCAGCAGAAGCCAGGAGCACTATACAGCTGGCACATTCAGATCTTGGAAGGAGATGAATGCTTTACATTGCTCTCAAGTAACTGCACTGAGTTGGTGCTTAGGAAAGCACTGTTGGCTTTTACAGCTTGCCAGAATGAAAATCACCACAGCATCAGGCCTGCTAGGCTGAATGGGTGAAGAGAGGAAAGGAAGGTGATTTAGAGCAGCCCCTTCACTGTAGTTCTGAGGATCAACTATTGCTGATTATGGGCCTGATAAAAGCCATTGTGGTCAATGGAAGTCTTGCCATAAATGTCAATAAGCTTTGGATCAGGCCATAAATATCCTGTGATCGAGTGTCAGAGACCTTATATAATCCTGTCCTTTATAAAACACATTTCTGTCCCTGGAACATCTTTGTGACCCAGATTATTAACCTTGCTTTGCACCATAGCAGGGAGGCATTGAGCTACAAGAGGTAGCAGTTCCTACCCGCTGAGAGCTCTGGCTCCATAAGGGGAGTTTGCCTCTTGGGTCTCCCTCCCATCTCCTCCACCCCAGGCTCTGCTACCTTTAGGGCACTGGGAGTGAATAGCCCTACTTTGGAGACTTCCTTTCTGTTTCTCTGTGATTTCATGTGATCTAGGTCGAGCTGCTGTTTGAGATCCCAGAGGAAATGAATTCTCTGACATATACGTGCACATGCATAACAAGGAGACTCATTTGAACGTTGAGAACCAGCACGCAGGCCATGGAGAGGGCTTTGTGTGTACGTCTTCTTTTTCCCCTAAAGGGAAATAGCCTCTAAATAGAATACAGGGTGGGGTGGAAGGGGTTTGAATTCAAGTTCCCAACTGTCAGCTCCGCTCTGCTCGTGATCTTCCTGTTAGTATTTTGTCTTCTTGGCATCCTTCCTCTTCTTTATATATTGTTGTCTGCTGGGTGTTGCCTTCTATATGTTATATTTGTACTGTAAAGCACTTTGAAGTTTGAAAGCACAATATAAATACTGTGTTTTGTTGTTGTGTCTTATGGATCTGAATAAGAAATTGATGTGCTTTAGATGTCTTCAAATGTAAATGACTGGGGGGATGAAACCTTTTTGTGGCATCTTAGAAGAGAAACTAGGGATTGCCCCCTTTATATTCTTTAGGCTTTTGCCCTCCTTGGACAACAGCTTCTGCAAACTGACAGATGAAGAGCTCTGGCATGATTCTGGTGATAAGATTATTATTATTATTGTAACATCTCAGAGCCCAGTCATGGCCCAGGACCCCATCGTGCTAGGTGCTGTATAAACACAGAACAAAAATCACAGTCCCTGCCCCCAAAAGCTTGTCATCTAAGATATTGCCTTATCCACTAGCATGCTGGTGGGTAGCATCCTGTTCCAGGATGCAAATAGCTAAGGTCCATTATACAATGAACATCTATAAAACCACAGGGCCATATGTGGGATGTGCTTTCTTCATAGCACCATAAACAGTATAGCAAAGAGGAGCCCTGAAAATCTTATTGTGGTTGCTTGATCATGTTTGTGAATAGAAGCTCCGTGACTTCATTGATTAAACTATTTAATGTTTGGTTCTCTCGGGGCTTAGCTAATTAGAATTGTCCCACAGCTTTTAGGAATGTGTTTAGAAAGCTGCAGAAGGTGAGTACCTGCTCTGATAGCAGAGTGGGCAGATTAACACCAGACTTGCTTCCACCTTCACAATAAGTTTTGCTCATTTTCTTCTGAAAGATTTCTCTATCCTTTAGGGATAAGAGAGTTGCTTAGTCTCCATGGCCTCTCAGTTCTTGCCCTCTTAATGGAGTCTACCACTAAGGTAGACAATGGTTGTGGTGTTTTGGGATGTGGAGACTTATCCACTAGGAACTGGGCTAAAATCTCATTACCTATTTCATATAGGCAATAGGGATGTAAAAATTAGTTTAATCAAAAATCCATTTAAACGTTCTAAAAATAGAATGCTGGGGGTGGAGGGTGACCGCAGCTGGGTGGCTCTTGTTGGCGGGGAAGCATGGAGCCCAATGTGGGGGTAGTTGCAGCTGGGCCCACCAACCCCCACTCACAGGAAGCCAGCCCCGTTGCCTCACCCCTCCACTGCTCCACCCCCCCCCCAGTTTAAAAGGATGTCAGCTGTTCAAAACATTCAAACCACTGATTACCGTTTAAACGGTTAACCCTTTACATCCCTAGTAGGCAACCAAACAGATGGTGATGACTTCTAGTCACGTGACCTGGATTGGACTAGAACGAATGCCCAAAAATGGTCTTCCTACGGATCGGACTTCCCTGCTCTTGCAAAAGCGACCCTTGCTCTGGCTGATCAGTGTGGGTTGGCAAGGGAGTCAGAATGCCGAGTAAGTCAGTCTTTTACTCCAGCCCGTAGCTTATCATCACCCCAACACGTACACCAGTGTCCCAGTGGTTCCTTGTTAGTATTGCTTGCTGGATCACGAGGAGGTGGGGATGGGGAAAAGTCTGTGCCATTTAAGGTGATTGTTACTTGTTTCCATATACTCTGGCTACATTTTCAAAAGCTACCCGTGAAACTGGGGGGACCTCTTTTTGGGGAGCCCAATTTAAGACTGATTCGAGGGCCCAGACTTTTCAGAAGGTAAGTGCTCAGCACTTTGTGAAAATTACCCCATTAAGATGTCTCAAGTTGGACACCCAAAAATCATTAGTCTTCCTCAAAATGTTAAGCCCTGGTTTCCCCATTGCCTCTAGCATCCAAAAGAAGAAGCATGTGCTTTATTTTACTACTGTGTTTTGAGTGGGAGGTTGGGGAGAAAGGAAAACTTAAATTAGAAGAAAACTAAACAGCTACTGCTGGTGACAGATGATTACAGCTCATTTCAAGGCCATTTCCTGCATGCCAATGACAGATCAGTAAACAAACGCCTCTTTGCAAAGACAAAACAGGCAGGAACTCTGCTTGGAAGAGAGAGGTCGGGGCAGATCTCACTCTGCCTGGCAGCAGGAAGCCCCTATCACATGACCCTGGGAATCGTGAGGCCGTGTGTGTGTAGGCGATATGTGGAGAGTCTTCTGTTCTGAGACTCTGCATCCTTCACACAGTCCAGCCAACAGGTTTGAGAGCTCCTTCCCCTTCTTCTCTCCTCCCCACCCCCTTTGGGTGACATTTCTTTCCCTGCTTTGTTATGGAATGGGACCAGGTGGCTGCTTTGTTCCCCCAAACAATGGCAAGGACTCCTGAGTGCATTGTAATGGTGACATCTCCAACTGAGACTTGACATCTTGCCTCTCTGCTTGTCAATCCATGGGCCACAATAGCCTGGTGTCCCAGTTCACACAATAGTGGCGTGCTGCTGACTGAGTTCAATCCTCTGGGCTCCCACACCTGACATGTTCTCCTTTCGGGTTTTGGTTTATAAAGATAATCATTGTAGTGCTGGTGAAATGTGCCACGCTGACATTATGGTCTTCCCATAAACTAAACTCTCATCCAGGTATCTCCCTCTGGGCCTTGCAAAGTGTTTCTTGTTGTCCTCTGAAAGGTTTCTGGGTGCTTGTGAGGCTGACGGTGAGGTGATGAAAGGATATCTTTCATTCCAAAACTTGTCAGCTGGTCACTGCCAGGGGAGACAGGAACTTACCAGAAGGCACTAGCTGCATCTAATAGGGACAAGACCATTGCAGATTATTGTTCCATGATAGGAACAATATACCTTTCTCTTCTGACTGCTTCAATGAGCCTCGTTAGCTCTTTCCAGAGATGGATGTGCCCATTTTCTTTTTGTGATGGGTAGCGCCAGGGCACGCTGCTTTTATGGTCCACTGATACATTATATTACCCCATTCTTCCCCATCCCGTCCACTTCTCTCTTCACTTGGGGAAGTGGCAGGATTGGTGTCCTCTAGGCTGTGCTGAGCACATAAAGTGTGGCCTCTCTCTCAATAGGATCTCCACTTACTCTCTGGTAAGCAGGCAGTTTTCACTGCACACCGTCCCGACCTCATCTATGATGCTATGGCAATGGGGGCTATATAAGTATCTTAGTGCCTCACAGTCTGTAAGGTATTTATCCTCAGAACAAGCCTTTGAGGTATGGAAGCATTATCCCTTTTAGACAGGTGAAGCTCTGAGGTATGGAGAGGCTAAGGGCCTTGCCCAAGGTCACATGGTAAGTCTGTGGCACAATAGGTACAGGAACCCAGGCTTCCATAGTTGTAGGCTAGTGGCCCAGTTACCAGATGATCCTTCTTATGGTTCAGTCCAGGAAATTGTTCGTGGTGGCCCCGTTAACAACAAAGGGGGTCAAACAGTCTCTTTGCCTTTGCAAGTGGTTTAGACTTTGAATTGGCCCCAAGCTGATTATTCGAGTGTCGGGCTATTGAGCCCTCTCCTGAACTGCTCTGCTTTTATTCTGGAGGTGGCCCTGTTGCCCCCATGTCTTACAACATGTTTGGGTAAGAATTGGGGCTTCAAGGAAGGGCCAATTTATACTCACTTATCATTTGCAAGGCAACCCCAGGGTAAACTTGCAACACACCACACCCTACTAAGGATGAAGTTACAGAGATCTGGAGACTTCATGCAAATGACCTAGTGCCTGAATCTGCATTATTGATTAATAAGCACACCTGGTTTACATAAATAGCAGCAAATGTCTCTGGCTATCAGGCCTTAAGTCTGATGAGGCTGCGTCATGGAATTAACCTTAGGAATACAGGAATCACTGTTTTCCTGGCTGGCCCTGACATCTCCCTTAGCTGGGTGCCCTTTGCCTCTGGCTTCCCTCCTGCTGTTCTCCAGTCACTGCTGCAGGCCCCTGTGGCCAGTGAGAGATGTACTGCTCTAGCCACAGCTCTAAGTCACAAATACGCAAGGGAATTTATGCTCTCGGCTGTCTCTCTGAGCTTAGACCCTCCTGCCTAGAGAAGACCTGCTCATGTGGTTGCAGCCTCAGCTCCTCGGGCAGTTGATACCCCTAAGCAGGCACTGTGAAGAAAGCAGCTATGAACAGGAGTCTCTCTTGGCTTTGGTGGGAGGCTCCACCAACGATGATCCATTTCTTCTTCAGCCTTTCCTCCTGGCACCCACAGTGGCAATTTAGCAGTGTGCTCGGATCAGACAGGTGGCCCATGCTGAGCACTACCAGCCGTCTGCCCACAGCTGAATGTTAGTTGATGTGGACGCAGTGGCAGAGCAAGGACAGACACATGCATGGAATGAAGCAGCAGGCCACATCTTTTTATTAAACTTTAGCACAGCGGAGGGGGGCTACCCGCCCATCACTCAGATTCTCCTGTACCAGGAATTTACTGGTTCCACTGCAGGGGCAACAGGCTCCTTACTATACTGTACTTACTGTCCTTACGGTAATGTGGGGTGGCTCTCTTCAGCCTACCCCACCCCCCAGGACTCTGCTGTCTCTGAGTCTTAGCACCCACCTCCCCATGAGGGGGACATAGGGTACAGCAGGGTGAGGAACTCAGCCCACAAGGTCTCAGCGTATTCCATGAGCCCAAGGCCCATCACCGAAATCCCAGGTCTTTCACCTCTGGGATTTTCATTTTATTCTCCTAACCTCTCTGGAAACCGGTCACATGTTGCAATGAGTAAAGAACACCATCCAGTACCTCAGTTAGGTGCCATGCATGTTCCTACTTAACCTGCTATGGCTTGCAGGTGCTGCGAGGGAGGCAAAAACCTCCTTGGTCCTCCTCCAATTAGCCCATGGGAGAAAAAAATTCTTTCCTGACCCTTAAATAGGCTAGACCCACAGCATCTGTCAGGCCGGGCTCCCTTTCCTAGTTCAGGTGCATAGGGTAGGCTGCTGGAATGGAGCTGAAATAGGCTCCACATGGGCCCTATTCTGGGCTAAATCCTGGGAGCTGAGGAATGCTGGCCAATCAACACCTTTCCCCTTAGCTGGCCAATGGGTGCCAGAGACTCTCATGGGAGAAGCTACCTATTGTCCCACAGTGAGTGTCTCCCTCCCTTGCTATTGGGACTGTCCCCCTTTCACTGCCGGTGAGCAAAGTTTTGATACTACACCCACCTGCCCCACCAATTTCCCCCCACTCATTGAAGCGGGTGGGTGGCATTTTTCTCCTGATTTTCCACAGGTGGTTCTGCTAGCAAAGACTCAAAGTCTGAGTCTGTTGGGTGGGGTATTGCATGGAAAGAAGAGGAACACCCCCCTCCGGAAATCCTATTTTGATAAACTTCAGAGCTTGCCAGAAGAGAAACTGCAGAATGGTGATTGAACGAAGCTGTTATATATACACCCCCAGCCTCTATTATTTATATTGTGGTAGCTCCTAAGAGCCCCAGTCGTAGACAAGGACGCCATAGTGCTAGGTGCTGTACAAACACAGAACAAAGGGATGGTCCCTGCCCGGAGAGCTGATAATCTACTTGCTGACTAGCCTGAATAAGTCATTCTTTGGACAGAGGATTGAATGATCTTTAGTTTTTTATTATTCTTAAACATAACAGGTAATGAGGGGTGAATATATTTTCTCCTTGGGATGGTCAATTTTCCTGACAATTTTGCAAGGCTGCTCTGTCCTGAGAAGTGAATCGAGTGTTGTTCCAACTACAAATGGGGAAGAGAAGCCAAGGGGCTTATTGCCTGGGGAAAGCGATGACGTGGTTTGTAACTAACTTACCTGACCCTGTACTCTTTGAAATGATCCAGAGTTCACTCTGTCTTACAGAATGTTGCCTATGTGGGGTGAGAGGAGAGAAAGAAAACACAGAAAAGAACAAGACTGAATGATTCTATTTCTCTCTCTCTTTCTCGCTAATAATATGTGGACTGGGGAAATAAGAATTGCTTTCGTATATTCATTTTCTTGCAAAAGTACCCGGAATAACTCGCTGTATTGATGCAATTGGTCTTGCCGCCAAACTCCAGCCATAGCAGGGGACCATCTGATAGATCAGCCAAGTGGATAGACTCCAGAGGCTTTCAGGGTTTCAAAGTATTGTGTAAGAGACAATGAACTCCTTCCTGTAATTGAAATGCTTTTCAGTGGCTACAGATAATGCCCTCCTGAGAAGTAATGACACTGAAACTTGTGGGGTTGTTGGGTTCTTAAAGCACCAGAGTTGGTTTGTAAGACAAGACAATAAGGAGAAAAATCTGTTACACTGAATGTGTTGCAGAGCTGCTCCAAGAAGATAGATTTACACCTCTGTCCCACAAAGAACGCACCTCACAATGCAGAGAATGGTGAGCAGTGACCAAAACAACTTCTGCAGTTTGAAGACCTTAGGCCAGGGATGCATTTCATTCCCCACTCCATTGATTTCAGGGCATATACCCCAGGGATGAATTTTCCCCCTTAAATTCCCAAAGAAGATCAGTAAGACTCTAGAATAACCCACTAGTGTGAGAATACGTCCGGTGATTGGGACCCTTAGCACAAAGTATCTATGGCAGTTTAATCAATAAACCTGGGTCACAGCTGAGTGCCAGTCCAAGAAAGCTGCTGATACAGTGGCTTCATAAATGGCTCTTAATTCTTTTGCTCAGAGAACAGTTTTATTTTTAAAGCCATTTTAACTGTCTCCTTTGGGAAGACAGATACTCAAGTGTGTTACCAGATTTGCCCATCACCTTGGGGTATGCTCATTTATTAGGGTTTCCTTCCTGGAAGGGGGGAAGAGTGTGATTCTGTTAATGTACGGCTTGTATTACTTGTGTGTTCATATGGCTACAAGTCCCCTCCCAATGGAGCTATCCTGCAGGATCTAAGGTTTTCAGGGCTGGGTTCCTCCAGCCCCAGATTCAAATAACTCCCCCCACATATACACACACACATTCCAAGTTAACCGAGTGCGTCTGAGTGGACCAGGCTATCAGCACTCTCAGCTGACCCCTTTTATGTCCCTGAACTTAGCAGGCTGGGTGATAGAGCACTTCCAGCGGCCACCCTTATATGCCCCTTTGCACCGCACCAGAATGAAGCACGCTTACGAGCAGGCTGGGTCCAAACAGCACTTTTCAGCTCCCCCCTTATCTGACCCTGGACTCAATCAGGCTGGGTTAAACAGCACTTTCAGCTGCCACCCTTATATGCCCCTGGACTCCATAGGCTAGGCAGAGCAGCAATTCTCAGCTGCCCCCTCCATATGCCTCTTTGCACCACACCAGAATGGAGCACACTTCTGAGCAAGCTGGGTTCAAACAGCACTTCCAGCTGCCTCCCCTTATATGCCCCCGGACTCAATCAGGCTGGGTCAAACAGCACTTTCAGCTGTCACCCTTATATGCCCCTGGACTCCATAGGTTAGGCAGAGCAGCACTTCTCAGCTGCCCGCCCTCCCCCATACCCCCTCCCCCCACACACACTCTGCAATTGTTCTAGTAGTAGATGAGCAAACCCCACATGATTTTTGGGCACTCCAGGGATCTTTGGCTTAGGTAAAAGAAGCGTTGCTGCAGAGCAAGACAGGGAAGCCAAAAACACAAAGGAGTAAAAGAATTTGGAGATAGAGAGACTGGCAACCATCTTGATTAGAACAGTTAGTTTACTGCCAGGTATATAAAACTTATGTTACTAATAGTGATACCATACAAGAAGAGAAAAACAATCAAACACTTACAATATTACACAGTTACAGTTGGGGTATTGGAGAAAGCTATCCTGGTTTGATCACAAAAGTAGAAAGTTATGCCTGGACTAAAAGCGAGAGAGAGCATGTTGGGGGAAGATGGGGGGGTCTCACCACTCCGTACAGCTCAGAGGTTCCCAGAAAACAGGCTGTTCAGCTTAGGGTCTGGAGCGCTTGAGACAGGCAGAGCCCTCAACATGATCAGCCAGGAAAAGGGGAAGTCCCAGTGGAACTGATGCAGCATTTGGATCCAGGCATCAGAACCAAGGTTTGAACTTGGGTAGGGTTTTTTGTAGGAAAGAAACAATGGTTCAAAGGAGAACACTAGGTTTGTTTGTGGGGAAACAATGACTCAAGGGAGCATACCAGAGTGGTTTTCTTTATGCTGGACAATAGGAGCTGATCATTCCTGGCTATGGGCAGTGTTCCTTGGGGGAGCTCACAATGCAATCAGGCAGATTCAGTGTTTTGCATATCAATAACTAGAATGGTCTGATAACTGCGGAGTTGGGTGTGTGCAGGTGTAGGTTCATTTACATCAAGAGCAGAGATCTCCCATCATGCAGTGTGTCCCTGCTTTGCCAATCCCAGAGTTCAGTGCAGTCCCTGCTTTGGAATTTGATTCTCCATTCTCCATGCTAATTCTTGTTCCATCTTCGATGTAGATGAGGCTTCTGTTCTCCATTCGATGTGCTAATTGAGATGCCTCCGTTTTACATCTTCTATGTAGATGAGGCATGGGGAGTTGTCTCAATCCTATCACCCTTGTTTGGAGGGTTTTAGGTGTCTCTCACTGCCTTTTCATTGCTTTTGGTTTCTGATTCAAGCAGAGGGTGCGGGGGATTCAGGTGAGCCAGAGAGAGTAGGGGTTTTGTGCCCTGGTTCCCCAAGAACACAGAGCTGCCAGGTAACAAGTGTTACAGCAATCATGTTTAGCTTTTATGTAGTGTTTTGCGTGTTCCAATCACTGGATAGGCATTGACTAAGTATTAGTACCAGTTATGGTAGTACCTGTGGGACCAATTGAGAATGGGGCCCCACTGTGCTAGGCACTGTACAAACACCCAGTAAGGGACAGACCCTGCCCCAAAGACTATCTAATCCTCACAACACTCCTGGGAGGCAGGTGGGTAAAAGTTATCACCACCATTTTACAGATGGGGAGACTGAGGCAGAATGTTGAAGTGACTTCCTCTTACTATCCTACCGGATCCCCAGGGGCAGGCTTTGTGTATGTGTTTGGAGAGAAGGATTGATGGGGAGATTTGTCATATTGGAACAGAGAGTGTTACCTGACACAGTTCGCCTGTATTCCCCCTCAGTAGTCTAGCCGGGGCACCCATTCTCAGGCATCTAGCTCCCCAGTTGTTGCCTTTTTGGGTGGAGAACCATGTCTCTGACCCTTCTGACTGGGATATGTTCAAGCTGAACAGTTCCCTGCCTTCACTGTGATATTCCCAGCTGAGACAAGCTGCCCTAGCACACCTGCCCGCTTTCTCTTTGGAAACACTTAACAGTGTGACTGCCCTTGGTTATAGAAATCACACAGCTCTTTCTATGGAAGCTTATGTTATTATAAGGGTAAAAGCGCTGCCAAGAAAACATGTGAAAAACAATAGAAGAACCTTCCCACACGTCATTAAGCCCCCAGGCATTATCCTAACACAGGCTCTAACAGGAGTAGCGCTCCCACGCCCCACTTGAGGAGTTTTCTTTGTGGTCACAAGTTCATCACAGCTTCAGTTCTCAACAAGCACCCAGTCTTATGGGGCCACTGTAGGTCCAGTCCTTCCAACCCCACTCTAAGAATTGGGGCCCTCCATAGACCAGGAGTCCTGTCCATTTGCTGGATCAGGAAGGCCCTGAGCCGCTTTAAAATCAGTCTATTTATCCAAACTCCCTTGCTTTGCCTTTTGGTCCCTGGAGAATCCCATATGAACTAGTACATGCACATATCTCGGCAGGACGGAGAGGGGCTTCAAAGGGCTGACAACTGAGGAAGTACATTAGCATCCCCCTCCTCCTAGAGAAGGTCCATACAGTGCCACAATAACACACACACAATTGCATTTTTAATGCAGTGGGCTCCCCAAGGTACTAACCCTGATTCAATCCGGTTTTATTTACTTCAGTCATGTTTATTGTCATTCCATAAGCTTTGTCCAGGATATTACAAGATAGTGTCAGTCGGTCATGGCACCTCTCATCATTGAAGGTTTGACTTCCCCCAGGTGAACTGTAGCCATGCCAGGTGCTGACACGATGACAGCTAGCAAGGCAGCCGATGCGAGCAGCAAGTCTGAAAACGGTGTCTGCACATCTACTGAGAGGTAACAAGTTCTCAGTTCTTGTTTTTCTTTTTCCCAAGGGAGGGGAGTGGAGAGGGAGCCATTGCTTCCTGAAACATGGCCTCTAGCACAATATGCTTCAGCTAGTAACACTTGAGGCCATCAGTTTGTGTGTTTAAATCCCACGTCACGATGTAAGCCTTATAGCCTGTAATGGTACTACAGTGCACTAGACTCAGTGGTCCACTCTTTTAGAGGCATCATCCTTTGTCCAAGAGGTTACACCAAAGTCCCTCCTTCTGAGCTAGGCAGAAGTTAAAGGAGCATGAAATTTGGGGACAATTAGTATCTCCCTTCCCCTCAGTAGCCACAGATTCTAGTGTCCAAGGCTGAGCGTGAGCTGTGGCCGCGTGCCTAATTTGCTTATGGGCTCACCGCACTACCTGGATTTAATTGTGGCATACCACTAAGGAGGGTTGGGGCACCTCTGTCTCTAGCTTAAAAGGCTAGCGCTGTACCATTATAAGCTTCTTTAGTGATTGGGGGATAGATGATCAGTTTTCAAATTGTTTTAGTGGAGTCGATTCGATTACGATTGGTATAAAGCTGTGGTTTGCCCCGCAGATCTCTGAACACTGTCCGTAAATTTAATTTAATTTGCACCTTTGTAAGTAAATCAGTTTAGTTGTCAGTGCCAGTCTCTGATGTAGACATACTTCATCCAATTTACATGAATCCAGTAGTTTATAGAATTAAACTAATTTGGCATAAGTGCATATAAATTGGTTTAACAGACGGGGGTTCCACGTATGTCACTAAATAGTTTTTTAATTGATGTTCTTACACTGGTGCCATCTTTCTAGCATAGACAGTCTTTACTGATTGGCAAAGTGCCTTGAAGTGCTTTGGGTTTGAAAAGATTATGTATAAATGTAAATGTCTTCCCAGCTGGATCTTAATTGATGATGGTAAAAGCACTTTGAGATCCGTGGGTGAAAGGTGTTGTAGAAGTACATGGTTATTTGCTACAGCCACACGTCATATAATTAAGTGGTTTGGTTTTTATCCCATGCCATGACAATCTTCATTTAGTGTCTACATACTAGTTTGTGTGCTCTGTGGAGCAGGGCCTCTTTCTGTGTTGTGTGTTTGTACAATGGGAACCTAATCCCTGAAGAAGAAGAAGAAGAAGAAACATAAAAGTACAATGTTATTGTGTGTATGGGCACTCTGGAAAAACTTGGAAGGTGAAATTCTTGGTGAAGAGGATCATTGTGGGTTAGGTTCTTTCTTCTGTGTCACAGATCCAAAGGCTAGAAGGGACTCCTGTGATCAACTAGCCTGACCGCCTGTGTAACACAAGCCATAGAATTTCACCCCATGGCTCTGCAGCTAGCTCAATACCATCTGGTTGAACGAGCCCCTGTGTTTTAGAACAACATCCTGTCTAGATTTAAAGACTCCAAATGATGGAGTATTTACCACATCCCTGGATAATCTTTTCCAATGGTTAATTCCCCTCCTTTTATTACTGGTTTGAACTTTGCTAACTTCAGCTGCCAGCCACTGGATCTTGTTATGCCTTGTCTTGATGAGAAAGCCAAATAGTCTATTTAGAAAAATGAATTATCAAGTAGACTCGAGAGGAATACCTACAGTGTCCCAAGTCTGCCCATCTGTTTGATAATCATGATCTAGCTAATGCATTTTAAGTAAACTAGAGTCCATTTTTACTTTTAGTTTGATGCATCTGTCTAATGCAGTAGGTAAAAAAAAAATATTATTCTATTTAAAAGGCCCACAAAAATACAAATTGACCTGTTCTCAGTATGAATCCCTTAATCCACAAAAGTTATAATCCCACCCACTCTCACTGCATTCCATTCCCTCAGAGACAGCTTGGGATAATAGACAGGTCTTGGGTCAAATTGGGCTTTGTCATAGCAAAAGAGAGAAGGAGTGCATTCCAGAGCCCAGGATCCTCACCTGAGAATGCTTTGCAGCAAAACCCCTCTTAGGACCGTCAGTTGGAGCATCCCAGACAACCTCACCTGCTTGAATAGAGCGTATAGAGCTGGTATACTGATGACCAAACCTTGAATGATGAGCAAAAGTCAATGTTTCTTTTCTTTTTTCTTTGCTGTGTAGGGTCAAGCTTCCAAGTAAAAATAATACAAACACGGTGAAGGAATTAGAAAGACTTTGGTTTGGGTCTTCAAGTGAAAATAATTCAAAAGGTGCCAATTTCACCCTGAGTCTAGGACCTAAAGCTGAACAAGTTTCTTCTGGGGTGAAAAGTCCATTGAAATCACTGGAGAACTTGATGCTGGATCCAAGGCTAGACTGCTTTCAGCAGAACATGCTGAGTCCCAAAATGATTATCAGTGAGCCATCTGTGGATCTTAATGTCAAGGAGAGCAGCAAAATCATAAGGAGGCAGATAGGAGGCACTCAGAATTTACAGTCACCTGGGAAGGTCGGTTTGAGGAATAAGCCCTTCAGTATCAAGGACAAAATTTCCGAATGGGAAGGGAAAAAGGAAACGCCATCTCCTCCAGTCAGTCGGAAGGAGGAAGAACAAGGAGTTAAGGAAGAGCACAAGGTGCCCTGTGTGGTAGAGAAGATGAGTGGGGAAGTTTTGGGGACTAGGAAGGTGGACACCAAGAGGCTTATAACCTGGGAGTCAGAATGCAAAGGGACAGGCAAAGAGAGTGAAAGAAGAATGGGCATTTCAAAGGGCATAGGGCAGGGAACAGAGAGGAAAGTGGAAATGAAGGAGAAAGAAGAGGAGGTTGATTCCAGTGTTGGAAAATGCAAGGAGGTGAAAGGTGGGAAGTGGGAGGTCCAGAAAGAGAATCTTTCAGTATTGAGTCAGGTCAAGAAACTGGAGCAGGCCTTGAAAGAAGGATCAGCAGAGCTGCAGCCACAGTTGCCAGGTACTTATTATTCCCCGCATTGTCTGCAGGAGAAGGCAGATGAGGGACAAATCCCCCCAGAGGACCAGGAAGCTGTACGTGGCTCTGAACTCAATAAGAGGCTCCTCAGCTTAGACTCAGAAATCAGTGAGCCCATTTTTGGGACTCTAGAAGAGGTGAAAGCATCTCAAGGGAAATGCAAGGATCACAACAGGGAGAATGTATACACAGAACCAGGGGTACCAGAGAAGAAACCTTTCATCAACCCACTTCCAAAGCCCAGACGGACTTTCAAACATGAGGGGGAAGAGGGATGGATTCCGGCAGCTAGAAATAAGAGAAACTTGCCCCCTCTGCCATCTATACCTCCCCCTCCTCTCCCTTCTTCTCCTCCTCCATCAGCTGTCAGCAGAAGACTATGGAATGGGAAACACAAGAATAATGCTGACCACAGGTATTCTAGTTTTACTACACTAATGTTGGTATTGGAGTTCTTGATTAATTTGCTCTTGGTATACAATTCTGCTTCTGAAAAGAGACTTCATAAGAATGGCACATCGGGGTCTATCTTTATTGGGTCTAACCCTTGTTCACATGCAAAAGGATGTTTTTCTGACTGTCAGCTCCGTAAATTCACTCTGGGTTCTGAAAGTGAAGCAGGATGAATGCCTTCTCAGCAGTGTCAGTAATTATGAGCCTGCAGGCTTTATTCTACTCTGTTACACCTGTGCCAGCACACTGATGGCGAGTGTAATGACTTTGACACCAAGACCCCATTACCGGTGACGAGTGAGGATGAGTGACTCCAGCTTGACTCTCAGATCCCAGGATGAGTTTGGGATATTGCCAGTTTACAGGCAAAACAAAACAATCCTTTTGCTGGCAAAATGAGCACGGCTGATCAGGAGCCATTGAGAGGTGCTAACGGATGAGATCTGAGCACACCATTTTTACAGCCTCGCTCTTCAGAGTAGAATTACCCTTTCAGCTCAAGTCTGTTCCTTGTTTACTCAGTCTTTGCTGGAGGTTCCTCCCCTTCTGTAAATCCAAACATCTGAGGGGTGGGGGAAGACCTGCCTTCAAAATGTCCTGTCCTTTTTTATCCTGTCTTCAGCAGAGGATCTACTTTAAAAATAAAAATTCCTAACTTCATTCGGTCTGGGAGAGGGAAGGACGTTAAACCTCTCCGTGCTTGACTGACTAGGGTGCTCCACAGCTGTCCCTTCCCTCGATGCAATGTATGAATATTGCTCTCCTGCACCACTCAGACGAGGCCTGATTTTTGACATCCCGTACTCACGTTGAGCAGTGCCGGTGTGATCAATGGGACTGTGTGAAGGCGCTCCTTAGGGTATGTCTACGCTGCAGTCGGAGAGGTGACAGCAACACAGGTAGGCACACCCACACTAGCTTTACCTGTGTTAGCAGCGCTAAAAATAGCAGTGCTGATGAGACACTTCAGTGCGAGCTAACAGTGTGAGTAGGTCTCCAGGGTCCCCACCGTGCTCGTGCAGTCCACCCTGAGGCGTGTGCTGTTGCATCTACACTGCTGTTTTTAGCTGTGCTCGTGCAGGAATGTCTACCTGTACTGCATTCACCCCTCAGATTGCAGTGGAAACGTGCCCTGCTTGTTGCAGCCCGAATTGGTATAATCATTACCCACTGCATAAGCCACTGCAGCCCTGACATTTGCTGACTCCCCATTCTGGTATAAACTGATGGTCGTGTTGATGTTGCTCCATACGTTGCACGGGATGGATCTGTGAAGCCCTGGCTCCTCAGTAGCTCACCTTGCTGGATGAGCGACATGCTGGAGACTAGCGAATGATACTGAGTTGCTGGACTTGTAAAGTCTGTTTGTCTCTATTGCTCTTCGTCCCATTTCTCCCCCATCCCCTCCCCCTGAATGGCACAGGAAGTCCTATGAGTTTGAAGACTTGCTGCAGTCGTCGTCTGAGAACGGCAGGGTGGATTGGTACGCTCAGACCAAGCTGGCCCTCACACGCACTTTATCTGAGGAGAACGTCTACGAAGACATTCTGGGTAGGAGCTTCAAGAAAGGGACGGGGAGAGGTTGGATAACTAAAAAAGACTTTTGGACCATCAATGAGTATGTGTCACAATCCTAGGGTTGACCTAAGGAAGTGTACTTATGAGGCAAGAGCATACTGAGGTGCAGCACACACAGAATATCAGCCAGCAGGAAGGAAAATATTATATGAATGGATGGCCATAAAATTAAAAAACAGGGTCCCACAATCCCTGGGTTGGTGTTTGTGTCCCTGGGATTTATTCCACCTCTCAAATTTAGGGCAGGTGCCTGGGAATGGCTAAGATTCCATCAGCACCATTCCAGGCGTGCTATCTTATTATTCTACGCTCACGTAGTGCTTTGAATGGCCCAGCATTTTACAGACCGTAGCAGGGGTGCTGGAACAATTTGTAGAGTGGGGGTGCTGTGAGCCATTGAATCAAACTGTAAACCCTGCATAGGATGGAAACCACTTCAAGCCAAGGGCCGTGGCAGCCTCCCCAGCATGTCTAGTTCCAGCACTGATGGAAGAGAGCAGAACACATTCCCTATCCTGAAGAGCTTTGAGTCTAGCTTTTGCAGGGCTAGAGTTAAGTGAACTTCTTGGCAGAGTTTATCTGTGGAGGAAGGAAATCAGTGCTTCTGTACAGGACCCAAGCATCATCTTTTCAGGCCCAGTACAAACTTGTAACACGGGCCCCATCCCACACACATACCCATGGCGGTTGCAGCCTTGGCCAGGCCCCGCAGGGTCTCCAGACCCCAGTAAAGTGTACCCTTTGCCCCTCCCACTTGGGGGCCCTGCTTCTCTGTCCTACAGAGGTGCATAACATTGTTTGGGGTGAGAGAGCCACGTGCTCTTGGGAACCAGCCAGGCATTGCCATTTTGATCTTAGCAAACTCTCACGGTGTTTGGTTGTAGAGGTCCTGCAAAGGATACTCATCCCCTTGGGATTTGCTACAGACAAGGTGACGATGCCCTGTCCTTTCCCCAGTCAGAAGAAGTCAGCCGTGGCTGTAAATTTTAAAGCTGCCTGCTCTTATTTGCCCTCTTTCCCCAGCTGGTTTGGGGGACAGAGGACAGAGGATGCCCTAACAGCTGCTGGTCAAAGCCACTATGTAAATCTCACTCTTCCAGCTAGAATATCAGGGATCACATTACAGGGTTAAAGCACTGGCAAATCCCTCCATTCTTAAACAGCCACGCCTCCCTCCCAAGTTTGCAAAGAACTCAAATACCATGCTGAGATTCCTATTCTCTCTAGCTTTTGATTGAAAAGGTTAGAAGAGGGGGGCGGGGGGCTTATAGATAATAGTTGGCAAGTGGGACACACTTGGGTTTTTGTTTCCTTGCTGTGTATTTAGGCTCTGTCTGGAGTTGATGGTCTTTAATTGACCCCTGCAGTCCTGGTGTGGTTGCCATGGAATCTGGAGGAGGAGAGGGCTGACAGGGATGGCTCCAGCAAAGCAACAATTTTATATTTCATAAAAGCACAGACTGGGAGCCTTTATAAAGGATATACAGCTATAGCTAGACCACACAGACCATATAGCTTGAAAACCCCACCAGTGACTGGGGAGTGGGGTGTTTGGAACTGTTCAGTCTGTTCTTCTGCCACGGGATGCTAGTGAGGACCCACAGACACAAATGTGTATGAAAAAGAGCACACACATGTACACAGAGAGAGAGGCATTGGGGCCGTCAGTATTAAAACTGCCCCTTTTTTGTATGTCACTTGGAATATGTCTCCAGTGTGGATAACCAGACTCGCTAGTGCACTATAAGAGCAATGTGGATGTCGCAGCGTGGGTGGTGACGTGGGCTAGCTGCACTCTGGGCCTTCTGGGTCTGAGCTCAGGTGACAAGCTCTTGCCGCAATGTCCACACGGCTATTTTTAGCATGCTCGCTCAAGTAGAGCTAGTGCGCGTCTGTCTAGCCTGGCTGGGAAGCATGGTTAGATTATCGCCCGTGGCTCTCCTGTCTTGCTCAGCTTTATTGATGAAAAGCACTGGAGAGGACAAACAGGAGGCAGGATTTGCAGGTTATAGTGGGGGAAACCTGGCTGCCTTCCAGAGCAATTGAGATCAGATGTGGTGCCAAATTTACTGAAAACAGCATTGGCAGCAGGAGGAGAGTTGCAGTGTCCCTGTGTCCTGAGGGCCGATGCTCACTGCGTCTATCTCTCCAGTGTGTTAAATGCTGATCAGATCATGACGACTGGAATAATTCCTGGCCAAGAAAAAACAACACCTAAGCTAAGTTCTTTAGTTCAGGGGCAGCGTGTGGTTCCAGAACGTTTGCTTGCCGCTTTCTTTGACAGACAAGAGTACTTTTACCTCCCCTAGCTTGGTGACTCCAGACACTGGCTCGCTCGTACAATCGTGGAGTATCATAGGGGACAGTGGTGGAAAAGGTCTTGCGGTGCCGTGTCCTTGTATGATGACTCCAGCTGTGTTCCCCCTTCCTGTTGAACTCTGGCAGGGCCGGCTGTTGCACAGCCAGACAGGAAACACAATCCATATACAGGATCCAAAGCTAATCTGCAGTTCCTGCCCCAGCATTACTGAACTCCTGTTTTCATTCTCAGCTGCATGTGCCCGAGACTAGGAGAAAGATGGTGGCTTTTAACGAAGGCTCTCCGTTGCGGTGGCACGACAGGATGCCTACAGAAAGGGAAGGCTCATTATAAATTGCCAGCCTGTTCAGATACATGGGCCTACATTTTCCATCACTGATTTTAGGTACCCAGATTGAGACACCGAGGGCCTGATTTTTCAGAGCTGCTGTGTATCTTCAGCTTGCTTTCAAGTTAATTGGAGTTGTGGGTGCTCAGCATTTCTGAAGAATCTGGCATTAGCTGTCTCAAGGCGGCACCTACGACTCAAGGCACCCCAAATTAGTGTTGATAGAGAGGCAACCCCAGGCCTCTGCACCACTTTAGACCCGCTTAAATGCCATGTGAAAGGCTTAAGTGGGACTTTGATGGTGTACAGACCTTTAATTCAAAGAGAACAGGAATCAGAAAAATGAAGAGAAGGAAATATAATTAAGGGCCACTGTATATGCAAACCTTATGACTTTTCCATTGACCAGGAAATGGACTGGAGGACTTAATGGGTCTCGTCCATCTCTAACTTCTGTGACATAATTCTCTGGCTGTATACCTCGTTGTTGGAATTTGGATGCAATCCAGTAAGCAGCTGGACTCCTAGAGCTGGAGAGAGGGAAGGGAAGGCAAGAGTGTTCGAGAAAAAACATTTTTAAATCACCAGATGTGGTGGGAGGGATGGAGAGGGTTGGAGAAAGCCAGAGATCACAGCAGAGATGTTGTGGGAAACCTCAAGGACTCTCTGCGCTTCTTACCTATAGCGTGTGGCTCTTTGCTGCAGATCCACCATCAAAGGAAAACCCCTATGAAGACATTGAGACGAACAGCCGCTGCCTGGGGAAGAAATGTGTCCTGACCTTCCCAGCATCCCCCACTTCCTCTGTACCTGGCACGCCCACCAAGGTATCCTGGTTTAACCAACATGACTCAAGTGTCCAGTTCCCAAAAGGCTTTGGGTGGAACCCTGCTCTCTTTGAGGCCAGTGGAATTTTGCTACTGATTTTAATGGGACCATGATTTCACCCTTTCGGTTTTAGCTATCATTGAGGGGAGGTGCAATAGCGAGAATAGAGAGCCAGGAGCACAAGAATTCCCAGGTTCACCCTTTGATATGGTTTCTTGTTTCATTTTTCTCCCATTGGGGTTCACTCCCAAGCAGTATGCCAAGAGCATGCATCTGGAACTCACTCAGACCAGATTTAAGGGTGTGTCATTTGTCAGTGCTGCATTAAGATTTTTATTCAAGAAGCGTGTTACACGAGGGATCGTGTTTTGTTTTTTGACAAAATGCTGTTTTGATCCATTTCCTATGTAAATATGTGTTCCGAAGGTAGCCACCCCATCATCCCAGCAATCGGGGAGAGCAAACAGATCAGAGCAGCTGTTTGATCTTAACCAAGATGGAAACTCTCATATGTACAGACGTGCTAAGGGCTGTCGTAGCCTTTTGCCTCTGGAAACCTGGAGTCAGATTCTTATTAGGTTCCAAGCAAAAATGAGTTGTGCCCTGAGCTAATCTCTACATGTGTCCAGCACAAAACTAATGATGGGCCTCAGTTGCAAAATTTGGTTCCAGGGCTGAACTCCTCTGAGGTTCAGGGGTGTTTGCATTTGGGATTCTGGTTTGGGCCCGTGTCTACAGAAAATCCCCAGCAGATGGCCATCTCAGTTTCAATCTAGTGGAACGCCAGAACCAGAGAGCAGGGCAGTGTTGCGGTTTAGGGGACCACTGGCAGAGCTACGAGGAGGAAGTTTTACCAGCACTGGGCTGCTTTGAATTTTGCTCAGCGCTGTGCTGTTAGCCCCACACTTTTGTGAGTGCTAAATTAACTTGCAAAATTTAAACACAGGGAAAGGCCATTTATTGCTGCTGCGTATGGTAGCCTCCTCTTTAAAGTGACACCGGAATGCTCCGCCAGTCAAGACCCAGCGATCTGAGTGGCTCTGTATCCAGGAGCAATATGTAATCCGTTTTTGCAGCTGATGAGAATTATGAATTGATGCATCTATCACTCTCTCCTTTAGGAAGATCCAGTTGGATTTCTGTTGATCGGTTTGGTTAAAGGTAGCAGATACGAAGCCAGACTCCCTGTGCTTTCCCTGAGATGCTCTGACTAGAATTCCTTGCTAGCTAAGACGGCCTTAACAAGTGCATCCTCTTGAGGTCCTACTTTCTTGGGGACTTCCCCATGTACTGCAAGGCCCTGCAACTCTCAATCTGACACTGTCTTTCTATTTAGCAGTGAGAGCAGAGGAGGAGGCAAATATATACTCTGAGCCTGTTTCTGGAAGCAGGTGATCCAGTAAAGAGCACCTGTGCTGTCTGCCGCCTGTGTAGTTCCAGTTGCTTCCTCCTCCATCCTTAGATGCCCAAGCTGCCTCCAACTCAACCCATGTGACAATAGAAGATCACACGAGTAACAAGTTTCTTAAATGTTGATAGCAGGGATCTAAACACAATTTTCCAGCCCAGTGGCTCTTGCCATGTTATCCAAGCTGTAGAAATTATTAGGGCTGATTTAAAATGTTGATGCCATTTCCCCCAAAAAATGTTTTTCAGCCAGGCTCTAGAGTGACTGAGATTTTTAGAAAATTTAAAATGTCAATGAATAATTTGTCTGCGTTTTTTTTATCAGCTCCCTAACCCTTAGAGGTAACCTAGAGCATGAATTTATATCGAATCTCTTCATCACAGGTATTTGGGGTGGAATTCAAACTTGTGCAAAGGGCACATACCAAGGCCCATCCACCATTTAAGTCCCAGTCAAGCTCTCAAAATGGGACTGACCTACTGCATAGGCCTTGTGCTGGCCCTTTGCATGGGGATGAATTTCATCCTTATGGCGCCCCTGTCAAGGTGGTATCTGAGAAGTGAAATAACACAGTTATATTGCCAGACGGTTCTTAACAAAAAAGATTGCTGTCAGCATTGGTCAGGAAAAATGTGCATTAGCACCCTGTCTGGTAGCCAGCGTAGTTTCAACTATAGCGTGGACCTCACTGGACCCAAACCATACGGGAGCCTTGCCCCACCCTATTCCCTCAACCCAGAGGGACTAGGGATGTCTCAGGGGCTCCCCATCCTGAAGACTTGTCCTAAATAAATTGAGTCATTGGGTTGATGGAGGATGCAGAGGAGACCAGTCTCTAAAGGAGACGTTTCTTCTCCCTCTTAGAAGCCATGAAGAAGCAGAGGGCTCCTTTTCGCCCCCAATTCCTTCCTTCCTGGAGGGTGTTCCATTTCTGGGAGATGGGGGAAGAGTAAACTCTTTGAGACAGGGGTTGTCTTTGTGAGTGTACAGCGCCCAGCACAATAAAGAGCTGATCCTGCTGGGGCCCTCGGGGTGCTCCTGTAATATAAAGGAGAAGACGATAAAAGTTGGTACCAAAGGTCATTGCCCTGAAAAGCAGCTTGCTTAGATTTACCCAGACAGCTGAATTTGAAATACATTGGAGTTAACTGACTGTTAGCGGGTTATCTAAACAGCATTGCCTAACTCTGTGCCTGTTGAATCAATGGCAGAATTCCCATTGACTTCAAATGGGAGCAGAATTAGGCCAGTGCTGAGTGTGTTTGAAAATCCTGCCATCACAGGAGTGAGTTGAATTTTGACCTTCTTAAAGGCCCCACCTCACCCTGTGACATACCAACAAGGGAAATGTAGGCTCTGGCCAAATCTGACAATGTAAAGGTAAGCTGCACCGTCACAGCCACATGTAGGTTCTTGGTCCCTGTAATTTTTCTCAATAAAAAGGTTACAAATTGTGGAGGGATTATAACTGGTGAGGAGAAAGTCTTCCATGACTTCCTTCTGTCTTCCTTCCTCTACTTCCCCTCCATGATTCCTGCAAAGGTTCATTTCACAGTGACCCTATCTCGAGCTGAAGTGGCTCTCTCTAGAGCTTCTCCCAGCACTGTCCAGGAATTGATCCCTAGGGTATATGAAACATTCCCTCCCCCAGTAGCTGAGCTTTGTCCTTTGTAGCTTTGGCAGCACTGCATCCAGCTCCTTTGGTCTGGGGAATTTAGGATCTGAACACTGACGCTGCAATACACCAGCCTGTTGTTCTGCCAGTGGAATTCATCAATCACTAACCAATGTGGTTAGGAAGAAACTAACTTCCATAGCTAGCCATTATGGGATTTCCTGCACCTTCCTCTGAAATAGTTGGTTCTGTCCACTGTCACAGACAGGAGGTTGGACTAGACGGACCACAGTTCTGATCTGGTATGCAAGTTCCTAGGTTCCTACGGCCACATGCTCCTTATCCCAAATGTTTGTGGTGGATTGGTTGGTTAGTTTCATTTTGTTTAAAACCCCAGTCTCAGGATTGCTCAAGTCTTGGGAATTGTTTGCACACTGGAGTGAGGCCTCTTAGCAAATCTCTGAGATTCAGTCACAATCGAAAAGAAATCTGGGACCCTTTAATTGTCTTGCAGGATAGTTCTGAAAGAAGAGTGGTAGCCATGCAAATTTCTTGGGCCTATGCGAATCTGCCAAAGATACTCATAAGCCATGTCTGCCTATGTGCTAGCCAGGTGCTCCAGGTCATCTAAGTAAAATTAGTGTTGATACAATGTTTCCTTGAGGAATATAGTTATATGGAGCACTGTGTTAATTTATTTCCTCTCCTCCATTCTGTCTCCCTCCTCAGTTGCTTTCCAAACCCATTTTCTTTCGACAAAACTCAGAGCGCCGGAGTTTCAAACTGCTGGACATACGGAAACTGAGCCGTGATGGAACTGGGTCCCCTTCCAAAATCAGCCCTCCCTCTACCCCCAGCAGCCCGGATGATACCTTCTTCTCCCTGGGAGATTCTCAGAATGGCAAGAGGAGAAGGAAGATTCCCAAGGTAACTTCAGGCTTTTTTTCCCCTTAGCCTGGTTTATTACATTGATAAGGATGAATTTATGGTGCAATTTCCAGTGTCATGCCCATAAAATTTAGCAAGAGTTCTGACGTATGACTTGATTTCCATTAACCTTTCACAGGTAGTACTTAAACTTTTCTACTTCCCACCCTTTTTCTCATGGGAAAAAGTTTCAAAGATCTCTGCAGGGTCTGAAGAATGTATTTTTTCTCTCGAACATGTCCCACATTACTGTGAGAGATAAAACAAGTGAAAAAATTTCAGAATTAGAAATTTCAACTAGATTTTTTGATGAAATTACGATGTAGACAGAAAATTGATGAATTTTTTTGCAAAGAGAACATCTGGTTTTCTAGTCACATTTAGTGAATGATGTGGAGAGCAATGGATCTCATAAAGGGCCATGTGTCCAAGAGTTATTACTTGATGATCATATATATTTTCTTTCAAGACGTTATTCAACTACTAGATGCCGCAATGTGCTGTAAGAGTTCCAAGCAGGGCTATGATCCCATGTAAACAAAGGAGACAAAGCTGGAACTCAAGCTGTGTAGAATCCTGTTTGTTTGTCTGTAGTTAGAGGTGTTTTCTGTTACACTTCCTGTTTAAGATTGACTGTGATTTCATATATCATGACACTATTTTAGATTTAGATCAGGGAGCAATTGGGTTCAATCCAAGTGAAGCTGTGGACTACATACTGAATGTTTGCAAAACATGGTTATTTTTCCTGCTCTTAGCAAGGCTCTGGCAAAAGTTAGCAGTGCTAGGTTATAACTAGTCTCTGACCAGACAGTCTTCCTTTGGAAATATGTATGCTTGTAAATATTTGTTTTCTGATCATGTGTTCTCATGTGTACAAATCTAATTTTGCATGCCTCTGTTGTATATATGTTTGTGTTGATGCCTAAAAAGAGATGCAGATTTTTCCCGTGTGTCTACATAGTGTGTATGTGTGTGCGTGTGCGCGCGCGAGAGAGAGTCAGGATCGCATGTGTTTACATAAGTTCATATCAAGTGGTGTGGATGGGGAAGTTGTGGGTTGTGAACTTATGGTGAATGTATGGGAGCACTAGTGTGCTATGTGCCCATGAATAAGATTTACTAGATACCAACAGGAGAACCCAGGCAGACAGTTGGAGATGTGAAATAAATGATCTATCCTAAAGGCTTCTGCTTAAAGCATTTCTGACCAAATTGTTACTAAATCAATAAGTCCAGCATCTCTTTATCATTGTTGATTACACGATGGTTGTTCTCCATGGTCACTCATAACTTTGCATGTACTAGAATAGTAACAAAGCCAAACTGTTAAAGTATTTCTGCTTCTTATGGCCTCTCCACTTCTTCTGCCTCCCTCAAGATCCCATCTGCACTATATGTTCTGTCATGTTACGCATCCATTTAAAATGAAAATATATCAATAACTGAGCTGTGCTGCTGGTGTGGATGAGATGATATTTGTTTGAAATTATTTTTAAAAGCTCTCTGAGCTGGATCCTCAGATCTGCCTGTGTGTAAATTGCATTCTGCCACCTTGTTGCCATTCCAAACCCAGGGAATGCTTTGAATCAAGGTACACCAGCCTCAGGTGCCCTATACGCTCTAGGAGCCACTGGCCTTAGATGACAGCAAGATCTGATCATGCCCCATTCTACTCCCAGGACACCAACTGGACCAACTGACTGCCAGGAGCCGATAGCTTAGAATTGGCTATGCTGACTTCACACCACCTGGGGATTTCCCTACTCAAGGGGAAGCCCCATTTGTGCTGTTAGGGTCACTCTCTGGCTTGCAATGCAAAGGGAGATGATGAGCTGACCCCTTGAATCAACAACCTTGACTGCTCTACAAAAGGGGCAGTGCTACAAACCTTTTTTTAAAATGCTCATTTTAACAGTAGCTTTAGTTAGCACTGCTTTCCCCCATGTGGAAAATGTATAAAGTGTCTAAAGCATTTTTTGAATAAAGTTCTTTGTAACCTAAGTAGGTTTTCAAATCCTAGGTAGGTCTCTAATGTGCTTTTTGTAACAGGTGTTGAGAACAGTTTGACTCAAACCTTTGCAGGTTATCTGTTGTTCTCAAATCCACTGGAGTGGGAAGGGCTGGTCCAGGGGAAGACCCAGGGGGACTCATTGTCAGCAAAGGGTAGACAGGGCCATAGTGTTTATGGTACCTATAGGGTCTAGTGGTGGGAAAGTTGTTGACCAGGATTAGGACACTGAAAATTCTCTCTGGAATGTTAATATTTTCAGCTGGGCAAAGAGTACTAACCCTGTTTTCTCTCTCCTGCTTGCCGAGCAGCTGGTGTTGAAAATCAATGCCATTTATGAGGCACGACGGGGAAAGAAGCGCGTCAAGAGGCTGTCCCAGTCTACGGAGAGCAATTCAGGGAAAGGTAAATGAATATTGACCAAAGCATGTTGCTGCTGAATCTTTTTGCGAGTTTCTGCCTGGCTTGATTTGTTTTTACTGTAATGTCTGTGTGTTTTCTAATGCTTTGTCTGATTCAGTGTAAAAGGACTGCCTGGGGCTTCCACCACTTCCTGGGTGAATCGACAGGCTATTCCACTGTCTAAGAACTTGTACTATAAGGACTTTTTCCTCCCGATTCAGTTTCATTCCATTACTCCTAATGATAACCTTGTGGGTTACGTTGAACAATTCCTCCCCTTATTGGTGTTTATTCACACAGATACTTGGAGATGTTTGTCATAACAGGATACTGGACCATGCGTCTGATCCAGTATGGCAGTTAACTGTGTTCCCCATGTCCCTCAGGTTATCGGGTAGCCAAGCTAAGCATGCTAAATCAAAATTTTGCCCTTTGTTACATCCATGCAACCACGGGTAGGATTTTGTCAATTTAAGCGCTCTGCAGCTCTCCTCTTAAGTGAATCCCTCTATGCACATAATCACTTTTGTTGCTCTTTTCTGAATGCCCTTTAATGGACAGGAAGATATCAACAATGGTGCACTAACACTCCATTGTCTTGTGCACCCCTGGAAAGAAAGAGCCCTTGTGTGCTATACATTCTGCCTCCTGAAGAGGTTAAGCCCAGTTTAATTCTGCCATCCATAAGAAGCGCACTATTTTTAGACAGTCTTTATTTCATGTTTCCTGATAGTTACCGATGAGAACAGCGAATCGGACAGTGACACTGAAGAGAAACTGAAAGGTAAGAAAGTTTGCCCTTCTCACATAAATGGGAGATAGTTACTCATAAACTCTCACTTGATTTCTGTGTGTTTCTGTGCATTAGCTCTTTCCTCTTCTCTTTGATGCCCTTTGAGAATAGACTAATTTCTGCTCCGAAAAAAGAGAAGAGAGGCCACAGCACCACAGGAGAAGCTCAATCTGAGACACATGAAGGCCCCAAAAAAACCCGGAGCCTGTTCCAACCCCCACTGATGTCAATGGGAGTTTCTAAGCTGACTGCCATGGGAGTTGGCTTGGGCACTAGGGCTATTCAGTAGAGGTTTTGGTAACTAAAAAGTCACAAATGTGTGAAGAAGGCTGCCAGAGGCAGCATTGCAATGTGACAGCATGAGCATAGTCCAAAGGACGTGCAGTCACTTGAGGGGAAAGCTATTGCAGCATACGAATGCTAGATAGCTCAATGGAGAAGTTGAGGTGCACCACATGCTTTCCTGTGAAACTCCTGTGCCTAGGTGAGGTTGGGAGTAATTTGCTACACTGTTTGTTCCGCCCTAGTGAACTGTGTGTTGTATCAGCCTCCATGGGATTCCTCCAGAATCTCCTTGAATTTCCTGTGCTGGTTATCATTCCAGTACCATACTAGTGATGCTATGATTATGTTTGGATTTATAGCCGTAATTAGTAACCAGCCCAAACTGACATTTGAAATCTAAACTCCTCCAACCATCAGGGTTTTCAGATTCCTGTGCAGAGATACAACCCTGCCCCTGTTGTTTGGGAAACAGGACAGATCCTGGAGAAGGGCCAGGTAAGCAGGTGGTGTTCCTGCTCTGCTTTAACATACTGCACTAGGGCTGGAGATGACCTAATCTCACCCCTCGTGGAGGGTTGCCTTAGCAGAAAACTTAAATTAAAACAAACATAAACATCACCCTGAGCATCCTCCTGAATTTGTCTGACTCTGCTTGCCTCTGCCTCATAGGGTCTGTTTACACTGCAGTTAGAGACCTGGGACTGGCCCGGGCCAGCTGACTCATGCTCGCAGATCTTGGGCTCATGGGCTTTTTAATTGCAGTGTAGATGTACAGAGCCACTCGGTGAGGCTCATAGACCCTTTTTCTATTACTGGACTGGAGATAATAGGAACACTCTGGTCTGGCTGCCGGGGTGAATCCAGTCAGTCAGCCTGCATCTTTGTGCAGGGTCCTGGCACCCGACACCTGATCACAGGCCTGTTATCCACTTTACAGCCAACTGAAATGTAGTAAGAGCAGCTGTAGTGCCATCAGGTTTGAAACTGAGTTAGAGCCCTGACTGGGCCTCAGACTTACACTTTATCTGGCTCTGGGGCCAAGCACCACCTCTTTGGCTCATACGTTCCAAGATGACATGGGAACAGTTCTACTGAAATACCATATAGCCATTGCCCTATCATTGCACCAAAATCTGCCAGTCAAAATGTTACTGTGTTACCACTCTTCTACCCTGCTATAGTGGTAAAAACTACACTGTCTCTGTGTTATCATGCATTCATGTTCGGAAGAGGATTGTAATTCAACATGTTGGTGTGTACATTCAGTGTGTTAAACAGGAGCAGATTTGGGGACTTTCATCTTGTCTCACCAGCTCTTTCCTCCTTTGCTTGTTGCTTTCTATGCATGAAAAGTGCTTTTCTTTGGAAATGGAATCTGCATGTTTTAAAAATCAAGAAGTGAGGATTTTGCTTTCCCATGAGTAGAGGCTTGTTAGTGTGGAGAGGCAAGGTGGGTGAGGTAATATCTTTTATTGGACCAACTTCTGTTGGTGAGAGACAAGCTTTCGAGCTTACACAGAGCTCTTCTTCAGATGTGAAAAACTAACTCACAGCTGAAACAAAACCCCAGATCCAAAAAGCACCAAACTCTGAGGGTCTCAGACTCCAAACAGGGATCTGAATCTCATTAGGCAGGTACCACCTGTCTCTAAAAAAGGTGTGAATTGGAATGCTGGAGCCAAGCACCCACTTGCTGAGATGTGTTCCCTATGCCCTTATTTTCCTAAACCAAACAGAGTGGTTCTCAGTTTTAAATATTAGGAAAATGGGCCAGTTTTGTAATTGAAATGTTTTATATTTGGGGCTTTCAGTTTGAGCCAGTATATTAAGTGCTGTCTATTAGGGAAGGGAGAATAATGTGAAGCCATATTCTGCCATGACCACACCTGTGCTATCCCATTAGCTCGAATGGGGTTGCACAAGGTGTAAGCCAAGACAGAATTTGATTTATTGGCTGTATCTACATTGCACACCAATGCCGGCGGCATGTAGTGTGAAAAGCACACTGCGTCCACACTGCAGCATGTAGCTATGCATATCAGTGAAAGACTCTGGTAGGAGTTCAGGCTTTCCCTGCTGCCTCCTCCCTGCCAGCGCCTTTCCCTGCTGCTGGGAAAAACTCCAGCAACGAGAAGCTGGCAGAGCCTTTCCCTGCTGCTGGAGTCTTTTTCGCCGCCTTCTGCAGCATGGGGCACGGGTCACTTGTTAGTGGATTCTCTGTACCTTGAAGTCTTTACATCATTATTTCAGGACTCCAATAACTCGCTCTTAGGTTATGGGTCTATTACAGGAGTGGGTGGGTGAAGTTCTGCGGCCAGAGTTGTGCAGGAGGTCAGACTAGATGATCATAATGGTCCCTTCTGACCTTATAGTCTATGAGTCTATGAATGTTTCGCTGCAGCGAGGAAAGGCTCTGGAAAAGGGGAGGCAACAGCCTTTCCCCTGCTGTCTCCCCCCTGCCAGAGCCTTTCTTCGGCAGTCAGGAGGCAGCAGGATATGCTGCTAAAAATAGCAGTGTAGATGGGGAGGCACTACTTGGGCTAGTAGAGAGACGTGTAGGGTATGTTCTCACATACATACCCACAGCCTTTAGACATGTCTTTGCTCTACTCACCTAAGCCATTTTACTCTGCTATTTATACCTGTGCTAGGGGGACTATGCACCTATGTACACTACACGCTGCCGAAAGAAGATGCATCTGGGGGACTAGGGGAGGGCAGGTGGCATTTTCAGAAGCACTCAGCCTACTTTGCTCCCACTCCTTTTAGCTTCAGGGGGAGCAGATTTAGGCCGATACTGAGTGCTTTTAGAAAATCTTTGCAGTAGACAATAAAGGACCTTAACCCCACCTGTAGCGCACCCCTCGCCGGTGCAGGTGGGATGGGGTAAAAGATGATTCTAAGTTACACTTCCAGTCCCTTAAACTTGAGGTTGACTGAGCCTTGTTTCACTTCCTGATGTAACTTAGAGCAGCCATAGGGTTGCTGTCAGTTGTGTCACCCAGAATCTATGAGCAGCACAAAGCAGCCAGCTGAGGGGCTGAGGATCTGGTCCAAGGCATTCACCCTATACAGTTTTCAAGGGGCTGCCTCTTCCTGGGCAGAACTTTTGTTTGCATTCACTTGATTTGGTGCTGTTCACTGCCAGTACACCGAGGGCTGTCTCCCCTGTCAAACTTGGGAGCATCACTCTGCCAGGATGGCTGGCTGTGACGTGTTCCGCTGGCTCAGCTTGCAGTTTTGTTATCGCTTTACTTTTATGGATGGAACTTTTGGAGATTTACTTTTGGAGTTTACAGAACTATAAAACCTAAAGGGGAAAATGTTCTGAGGGCATCTTGTCTGGTCTCTCCCCAGTGGGTGGCTTTTCACTGCTTTCCCGACTGGAGCGTTAATTTTCCCACAGTTTGTACATTGTGGTAGTTTCAGGCTGCTGGTCAGTTTTCTTCTTTTCCCAGTATCTTTGGGTGAACTTGGCCCTTGTTTTTAAAAAAAAACGTAATCTGAGCTCTGATTAGCTTCATGAATAGTATGGGCTGGCACCAGGCAACCTTTTTCACTCATCCCTCTGCCCATGCATTTCCTTCCTGGCCTAGAGCTGCCCTCCATCGCACCATTACTCAGCCAGACAGCGTTCTGAGCTGCAGTATCCCCAGCTACTCTCGTTCTGGGCTTCAGATGCTGCCAGAGATGTCCAGCCATCAGGCACACATGTGCTTTGACATATAGGTGAAGAAGAATGAGGATGACCCCCAGGAACTCTCTCTTTCACTTGCTTCCCAGCTGTAAAACTGAGCCACCTAGACCCTAGAGGCTACAAGTTGGGCATCTGCCCCCTTGCTCCCTCCTCCCGTGTGCTTTTGGCCAGTGCTACACCTGTGTTGAAACAATGCTCGTGTTATGTTCTATCTCAGCCGTTACAGGTTTTCTTTGGAAGTTGTACACTACCGCTTCCCAATGTTTCCACTTCTAACTTAGTCCTTGGGAAAGGAAACACACTCTGGTGATGGTGAGCTCACGCTAAGTCATTCCAAAGCATGGTGGGATCTCTGGCCAAATGCCAATCTCAAACAACTTTCTCTCTTTGTAGCTCACAGCCAACGGCTGGTACACGTGAAGTCCCGCCTGAAGCAAGCCCCACGGTACCAAAGCTTGGAGCGGGACTTGATCGAGTATCAAGAGAGGCAGCTGTTTGAGTACTTCGTCGTGGTATCGCTGCACAAGAAACAGGCCGGGGCTGCATATGTTCCTGAAGTCACCCAGCAGTTTCCATTAAAGGTTCGGTGCATGGGGAAAGGCCCGCTGGTATAGCAGTTTCATCATGTAGGCTGTTAATCCCCATCTGGCAGCCACTGCTCTCCTGGCTGGCTTGCTGCAGGATGACTCTCAACAGAAGACTCTCAGGGAAAACTAGAGCTGTCACATTAGCCATAACATAATGCAAAATAATCCCCTGCTGTGCCGTTGTTTAATGAGATAGAGAATTTGGAGGTTGCCCCTGCCGTCCATGAACTTCATGATCTCAAATGCAGATGAAGCGGCTACTTTGATCCTTCACTGCCCAGGGATAAAGTTTGTAAAAAGTTCTTCCACCCTTTATCTCAAAAAAAAAAAAACAGAGAAGCAGCCTAGTATTGCCAGGGGACTGATTGTTAGGGTGTGGAAAAGTTTCATTGCAGGGAGAGCAAAGTTATTACCAATTGGTCTCTCTTGGGATGAGACATGAGAAACTGGACCGAGTAAAAACACGTGGCAGTGCATTTTCCAACACGGCTTAACAGGAGTTCACTGCAGGCTTTATTATGCACACACATCCCTGCACAGACAGCCTCCTCCCCTTACCCAAGCTCCTAACTGTATCACAGGATGGAAGTGAGACATAACAGGGACAGACAAAGTAGGGTGGGTGTGTAGGGGAGGCGGGAATTACTTAAAAAAATCCTAAAGTCAGGTGAGCCAGTAGAACAGCCATTTTAATATCTTCCAGGCAGAGGCTTAGTCTCTGTCATCACCTCTTCATGTGTCACGGGACAAATATTTGAAGCCGTTCCATCCTCCACGTGACTAATTGAAAACATTCCCTCCTTCTCTTCTCCACCAGCTCGAGCGTTCCTTCAAATTCATGCGAGAAGCAGAGGACCAGTTGAAAGCCATTCCCCAGTTTTGCTTCCCCGATGCTAAGGATTGGGCACCCATCTACCAGTTTGCCAGGTAGGCAGGTGTCTCCCTCTCCCTATGTGGCCACTGGGTTTGTACGTACAGCTCAATTGGCTATGTGGGAGCTGTTAAGGCAGAGAGAGAAACCTAGTGGGGCAGAGACACTTGTGGAGAGTCCAGAAGGGAACAGAACTGAGAGGGGAAAGGTGGAGACATGAAGGGAGTAAAGTGTTCTCTGTGCGGTGGAGTGGGCATGTGTAATGTCTGTTTCCTAATGTGACAGGTTTTCTTCTTCTTGTTTCTGTTCTCCCTAATGCAGCGAGACCTTCTCATTTGTCCTGACTGGTGAAGATGGAAGTAGACGGTTTGGATATTGCAGAAGGCTACTGGTAATTATTCATCATTCTGTTCCCTAACAGGGTCCATAAGGGGAAATTCCCTCTGTGGTGTTTTGTTGCTGGCACCTGCTGGAAAGAAGGGAGGGTTTCTGATGTTCTATTCAGTGAAGAAGCAAAAGGCCCAACAGAGGGGACACTCCAGCTGTGTGCTTCCCTGTGCTGCTCAGTTTAAGGGTCTGTCTTCGAAATCCACCTCCCAACTCCAAAATACAGCCCCTTTTCATGTTTCTCAGGCTGGTGTTTGATTTCATGAGAGCTTCTTTTGTTTCGCCAGCCAGTCCCTGAGCGATCAGGCCCTGAGCACAATGGCCGGCACAGAGAATGCAGTTGCTTACTCTCTGCCTAGGTTGTACCCACGACCTTTTTTGATATGTTTGTGTTTCTCTCTTGAAAGCCCAGTGGGAAAGGGAAGCGTCTCCCTGAAGTGTACTGCATCGTGAGCCGCCTGGGATGCTTCAACCTCTTCTCCAAGGTGAGGGAAAAGAGAGAGAGAGAAACTGCTTTGGACAGAAGGGAAGCTGAAAGCCAAATCAAGGCTAGAAGGATGGAGTTCATTAAAGTGGAGGGCTCAGAGTTGAGGGATTTGAGGATGGTTTTGGGAGGGGCAATACACACTAATTATATGACCTTTGCAAACATACTATTAAAAAGAAAATTACATAAAAATATGGACCAGGAAACATTGGCTTGTCCTTTTATTAGAACAACCAGAGCAAAGAAATTTCAAGCTAAAGAATGAAATCCTGGCTCTGTTGACGTCAGGGGGAGTTTTACCATTGACTCCAGTGGAGCTAGGATTTCACCCAAGGTTTCCACGCTAATCCCTCTTGCTCACCCCATTGTATTATGATGTTGCATGTTAGTGGCTTCCACACATGCTGGCTGAAGGAGGGAAGATAAATGCCTTCGTATTTTATTCTCTGTCTCCCTCTCACCTTCTGTTTATACACATGTGTGACTTCATGTACTTTCTTCCAGATCTTGGATGAGGTTGAGAAAAGACGGGGAATCTCTCCTGCTTTGGTGCAGCCCCTCATGAGGAGTGTCATGGAGGCTCCTTTCCCAGCGCTGGGCCGGACCATCACAGTCAAGAATTTCCTGCCGGGTTCAGGGACTGAAGTAAGGATAACACCAGAGCAGGAAGAGGATGGGATAATAGGACAGGCCAGCAAGCTCCTGCTGAGATAACAAGTTAGGCCTAGGCCTGTAGTGCAGGGCTGTGGGAATGTGCAAATTCCTGTGAAATGGAGGCTGGAGTTTAGAGTCAAAGGGTTTGGTTCTCAGTTCCTCTGTTCCTGAGCCTGGGACAGGTGTCTTCAAAATTCATTCATGCTCCCTGTATTCTGGGACTGTTCAGGGCCCATGACCGCTCTAGGCCTCTGGTGATCTGCCTCTTCCCAGGACTCAGCCTTCTAGCTAGGTCACTTTAAAGTCTCTCCCCTTCGGGGATGTCAAAGTCCCACAAAGAAACAGTGTACTACCCTTCTAAGGAAGTCTTCAGTCCCATGTCCGGGGCTTGTTTCCTTTCTCTCAGGGTATTCCACTGTCCTTATCCCCTTCTTAGGAGCCAGGATGCTCAGGGCTCTCCTCTGGTTCCCAAACTAAATGTATACAAACCCAAATCAATTTCTGTCTTTCTTGGGCTTCGCTTTTTATCCCTCTCTGCTGCTCTGTTCCTCACTGAGCACTTCCTAGGACACTCTCCCTGGTAGTACAAATCCTGCCTTTTTATCAGGGCTTAGCACTGGAGCCTGCTTCACTCCCAGTGGCTGGTTTCTCTCTCTCCTGGCCTCTGCTAGAGCTCTCTGCTTAGGAGAGGATCCCAGAGCCAATTCAGCAACCCTAGGCTTCTTCCTTGAGCCTTCTGCTCTCTTCACTCTGTAGTTCCATAGAGTGACAGAAGATTTTCTCCTTGCAGCCCCCTCCTTCTCATCTTCTTGGGTTTTGTGGCAAAGCAGACTCACTTTCTGAGTATATGACTGCCATGCAGTGGATTTCGTAGGTAGGTTATGACTGAAAGCCAGTCACTTTTCCCACTATTCTTAAAGAATTGCCAAATAGCTTGTTTCATTGGGCCTCATTTTCCTTGTATGCTGGACAGGAGTGGCAAAAAAAATGTCTTATATTAAGGATTCTGAGTTTTCCATATAAATATCTCCTTTCACTGGTACAGTTTTACAATTCCAGAAGAGATGATCCATCATTTGCTGGGCCCTACATGTTTCACGTAGTCCATCCTTTTGTTTGTTTATTGGAAATAGATTACTATTTAATCCACAATGGCCACAAAAATTCTGAATAGAGCCTCTCAGGGCCTTGGATTATACCAACATTTTCAACTATTGGGCATAACTTCATAGAACTTTTTCCCTTTCATTTCATGTGCCCACAGTTCCTGCCATTCCTTTCTTAGCTCATTTTTGATTAAGTGCTTAAATTCCAGTTTGCTTAAGGGGATCTGTAGGTCAACTTGTTCATGCTTAATAGCATTTTTGCCTCTGTCTGCCAATTCATTGCCAGCTATCCCTATCAAGATGCATGCTATTAGTATGATCACATGCGACTGCACCAATTTGCAATTACTCTTAGCAGTAGTAGTTCATTAAGTATATTTTTTCTGCTGTCGGACTTGCCATTGTATAATGCCTGCAACCCTGATAAGAAATTAAACAGGATGGCTATGGCAGCCGGCCACATAGCTCGGACCCAAGTTAGTGCCAGCAATATCCCGGTTAGGTCAGCCGGAGATAAAGTTAGTGAGTCTTACGACTTTCTTGAGCCCAAATGTGGGCGCCCAGAAAACTGTTCCCCCTCTACCTGTTCCCTTCCTCTTTGGCACCATCAGCATACATCTGACAGTAGTGACCTGAATTATCATATATGTATTGATCTGCTATATATTGTATATTAATCAATCATTCGTCTCCTTTTCTTGATTTTATCATATCGTTCCATGGCTGTCTCGGGGAGGTGGTTCTCCAGTGATAGAGTGCTTCCACATAGCTGTAGATTTTGGCCTCTTTTGTTAAGCCTTTCTTTTCACTGAGATCCTTTATCCACTTTCTTACCCTACTTACAGGAGGAATTTTGAGTTTTTGTTCTACCTTCTCTCCACTTAATTCCCAGCAGTTAATCTTCACTATTGCCTATTGCTTTGGCCCAAAAGGCTCAGTGTTGGTACTTCATTCTAAGAGTGAGAGGCATGTCTCCGGCTGCTATCTGCATTACACGCGGAGGCGTGGTGAGGAAGGCACCACATGTTATATGCCATGTCTGCACTTGAACATAGTCTAGTTTTCTCAGCTTTGTTTTTGATGCCGAACTAAAGGCCTAGCAGCCATACTCAATAATAGGTCTGATTAGCCCTCTGTATAGCATTGTCACCATTTTCTTAGTAAATCGATTCTTCCTTTTGAGCTTATCTATAATATTTTCCATATAATCTTGTCATGGGTCCTATTCACCGCTAGGTGCGCCTCCTCCTGGCCAGTTTGAGGATTAGCACTTTCAACCTGATGCCCTCTCCTTGTGGTTTCTCAGCTTAACATCTCGCTCTGTTGCCATGCGGCCCCTCTCCTGCTCCTCAGCAGTTGCAGTGCCTCGTCTTCATGGCTTACCCCACTGGCCAAGTCACAACAGTCGTCCCCTTCCAGGGTTCTAGCACACTCTTCCACAGTGTCCCAGACAGTGCTTAGCTGCCCTGCCCTGCCCTGGCTAAGTCACTCCCACAGTGACTGCAGTGAATAGTCCTGGACGGTCCTCAAGGTCATTGCCTGGATTGGGCCACTAAGTGGCTGGTAGGGAAACCCAGGCCCATCCACTGCTCTGGGTTCTAGTCCAGGGGCCCTCTCTCCAGCAGCCAAGGTCTGTACTACCCCAAACATGCCTACCTCTCCCTGGGCTACTTACTACCTTGTCTCTCCCAGGCTTTCCTTCTCCACGCTTTTAGCCAAGCCCTTTTCCTCTGGGTCTGCTAGACACACCCTTCCTCTGGGGCCTAAATCTCTCTTTCCCTGGTCCCAGGGAAAGTGACTGCAGCCCTCTTCCCAGCAGTATCCTCTTCTGGTTTTATAGAAGCCCCACCTGTTCCTGCACAGGTGAACTTCCCTTCATTAGGGCTTTCCTGTCAGCCTAAATGTCCCCTGGTCTGCAGCCTAATGGGTTAATTGGCCCATCTGGTCTATGTGAACCACTTCAGGGCAAGTAGAGGGGGCACACTCCATCACAGGTCCTTTCAGGTGAGCTTGTTTTCAAATATCACACCTAAGAATGTTGTCCTTTTTCACTAAACTTATCTGCTGCTCATCTATTTATAGAACTTCTGAATCTGCCATGTCATGAAGATCATTCATTTAGTTTTGTCAATGGAGAACTTGAAGCCCCAGCTGTTTCCCTATTCTGTACTCCTCCAAAGTACATAATTGATTCTTTTAGTGGCACATCTAAGGTTTCTGCTTGGGTCCATACAGCCCAGTCATCAGCAAATAATGAGGTACCTGTTCCTGCGCTCGTTTCCTTTGAAAGGTCATTTATCATGATGTTAAAAAGGGCTGGGTGAATGACAACCCCCTGTGGAGTTCCATTTGTAATGGAATATACAGTGAAAAAGACTTTCCCTGCCCGGACTTGTATAGTTCTTTTGTGTAGGAAATTCCTTATCTATCTGTATATGCTTCCTATAGTACCCATGGCTGTGATTTTATATAATAGTCCCTCTTTCCATATCACATCACAGGTTTTTCTAGGTCCAGGAAGGTTACTGTCATGTAGTTTTTCGTTCTCAGGCTTTTTTGTGCTTCCGTGTCTATCGGTACAATGCGGCAGTCACACCCCTACCTTTGGAACCCCACTTGATGTTCCACCTGTGAGCCTATTTCTTGCTAAGGCTATGTCTACACTACCACTTCTGTCAGTATAGCTTATGTCACTCAGGGACGTGAATAAGCCGCCCCCCTGAGTGACATACGTTACACCGACCTAAGCACCGGTGTGGACAACCCTGTGTCGGCATGAGAGCTTCTCCTGCCGACGTAGCTACTGCTGCTTGTTGGGGGGGGATTAATTAAATCAAAGGGAGAGCTCTTTCCTGTCGGCATAGAGTAGCTAGACTAGATGGCTTACAGTGGCGCAGCGGCATCAGTACCGCGATAAGCTCTCTAACGTAACCTCAGGCTAGTGTGTTTATAATCTCCCCATCCTCCGTCTTTCCTTCTTTCCGTGGCTTTAGCGAAACATGCTGTTGGCAGTTGGTCTGCGCGCTTCAGGCCCAGAGTGCATCTTGCTGGGTTTCCTCACTGAGGCAATAATCACATGTTTCCCGTCCCTAGGTATTTTCCCTTTTCTTCATACGCTAGCCTATAATTTTAGTATTACACTCAGACTTTCATTGCCTAGGTTTTGGAGCAGTTCAAAGCTCATTTAGACCCCTTCTGCGACAAGCTTCCTCTCGTCTTGCTAGCCAGCCTGGTGCTGCCCAGCCAGGCTTCACGGTCAGTTAAGCCTGGCTCTCCTTCCAGATGCCGTCTGGTATGTTAATTGACCACATTAACCCATTCAGTGCTGTGTGGGGTACACACCTCAGCACAGATTGCTTGGCCCTGAAGGTATATTTAAGTGGCCCTCAGAGGCTTCAGGGAACCCATGTAGGATATCTGCTGTGGAGCATGCCCCAGACATGCCCTCAGTCTGCCACCTGCGCCAGGGAGCTTCATTGCGCAGGAGTTATTCTTAGGGGCTGTTTCTGCCCACTTTAAGGCCGTTTTATGCTCCCACAATGGCACAAAGTGGTCTTAGTCTACCTGAGAATCAGGTCCTAAGTTGAGAAACTGGTTAGACAGGAGGAAAAATGGTCTAACGATGAAGGCACTGGACTGGGGCATGGGAAACCTGGCTTGAATTCCCTGCTCTGTCACAGACTTCCTGTGTGACCTTGAGCAAGCCACTTAGTCTGCGACTCACTTCCCCCTCTGTGAAATGGTGGTGACCATACTACCTTCCCGCAGAGGTGTTGTGAGGAGAAAAACATCAATGGCAGTGAAGTGCTATGGCGAGGAACGTATACGTAGATAGAAGCAAAGGAAAAAAGCACACCAGGTAGTCTTGTAATTGATACTGGAGTGGATAATCTACCAGTTAGACCTTGCTTCCCTCTTCTTCCTGTCCCGATTCTCACAGTAAAAGTGATCCTGGCTGCTTGAAGTGACTGAAGAGTTAGAAATGCCACCTGACTCCATCCTTCCCCCGGCACCTACAGAGGGCTGCCCAGAATCCATTCTTGACGGAAACAAAATTCCAGTCCCTGGGACTGTCCCATGTCAAGTGACTAAGCATAAAAGTCTACTTGGGCATCACAGAGGTAGGGAGGGAGCTCCCTGTGCCTAATTCAGTGGGAGAATCTGCAATGGATTTGTGCACCCGCCTGGAAAGGACTCTGGATAGAGCCCTGGGAGAATTAAATCTGAACTGTTCCTGTGGCCTACTAGAACATAGGCTCTTGCCCGAACTGAACTCCTGGTTCTACCTGTATTTGACATGTTATTAACCCTTTCTGCTGAGCTTCACATTGGGAGAACCTATCCATCTGTTTCAAACCTCCTCACCCCCACTGCTCAAGGGGGACGGGGAAAGTAAGATGGCAAACCAGGACTGGCCTTCAGCTTCATCTGCCGGATGCATTTGTGGGTCCTATGGAAGGACTAGATCTGAAGGCTTTCCACTCCCTGTCATAAAGTGCCCTTTAGCTCAAGCACCAACACTGTTTCTTTTGGCCGTGAGGATCCCCGGTTCCCGTCCTGGTGAAGCCTGGCTCCCGGTTTGCCAGGGTCCTGATTGAGGCTGTGACCTGTGCTTTGTTTCCTCCTGGCAGGTAATCGAGCTGCGGCGGCCTCTGGACTCGAGACTTGAGCATGTCGATTTTGAGTCCCTCTTCTCTTCTCTCAGCATCCGGCACCTGAGCCGCGTGTTTGCGTCCCTGCTTCTGGAGAGAAGAGTGATCTTTATAGCAGACAAACTCAGGTACCCATCTTCACAGCTTTCTCGTGCATTCTCTTAAACATCAGGGTAGTTAAGGAGGGACTGAGAAGCGAGTATGGGCCCCTCCGTGTTGTTCTTCTCCGTTATTTCCCAGCTTCTTACCCAGGGCAAGTACAGCCAATGCCCTCAAAGGGCAGGAGCGCTGACAAGGTGACCTGCCCTCTACTGGACATGCTGGGAGCAACCAAACTCCTCAACCCAGCTCTGGAACTTGCAAAACCTGAGCTTCCTCTGGTGCCCCAAGGAAAGCAAGTTCCTTTACTGAGAATCTCACCGAAGCATAGCCCTTTGCAATGAGGAGACAGAACCCCTCCTATTAGAATCACAGAATATTAGGGGTGGAAGGGACCTCAGGAGGTCATCTAGTCCAACCCCCTGCTCAAAGCAGGACTGTCCTCAGCTAAATCATCTTGTCGTCATCCAGGGCCAGTGTTGATGCCAAAGACACAGTTTCATCAGGCGACCCGGGAGAGAAGCAATGTCCCCTTCTCAGCCGAGCCCACAGGAACCAAGCCCCAGGGGGGAACTCAGTGTCTCTTGGCCCTTTCGCTGAGGTTCTCAGATTCTGTTGACTAATTTTGTAATATTGGTTCTTGAGGTTTGGAGTTTAAACTGATTCACTCCCACAAGTTCAGCACTGGATTCCAGGTCTCTTTAAGATTTTATGCAGCTGGTGCCTGGCAGCAATCCAGTCCTTACGCACTTGAGGATTCAGAGAGGAGAGCTCTCAAAGCTCAGTGACGGAAAAGCTACAGATGAGTAATGACACTTATGAGCGCGATCAGGTTTCAAGTAGTGTACAATATCCCCAATCTGTCTGTTTTCACAGATCCCAGCCAGCCGGGCTACAGCCCTGGGACTGGGGGAGGGAAGGCAAGTGGAGAGGCCTCTTTTATAGGGGAGCAAAGGAATAAGTCACTCTGCAGGGGTCTAAGGATGTTTAAGGGCAGAGCTCATGCAAACTCATCACACCAATGGGAAGGCTGGGTGGGCTGTAGCATACAGGTGGCAGCTCCCCACTTCCATTCCTTTACAGCCTCTTTGGGTAAGGGAGGGAAAGATCTGTCTGGTTACATTCACTGACATGGTACATATATACATATTTTTTCATATCCTCTACAATTACATTCATACACAAAGCATGAAGCACTGACGCTGATTTTCACCTGTGACAATTCCACGTGTCTAAATTAGACAGATGATTTCGGTAACGTTTATAATGACAAGGTTTTCTCTGGGAGGTTTTTCCTCCCATATAGGATTCCTCCTATGCAGCATTGTGGCTGGATTCAGTAGGGACATAGGCATAGATTAACCTTTACATGATGCTAGCCAGTGAAAATGTGTGGTGAGATGCAAGGGTTTTATCGGTATAAGTTTGGAATCAGCACGTTGTTAGATAGATCATCCCAAATGAGTGCCAATGAAACACTTACATTATATTGCACCATCCAGTATCTATGAATCCCAAATGGCTAGAATCAAACACTATGTGCCATGTTGCCAACACTCATGATTTTATTGTGAATCTTGCAATATTTAGTATTTTTCTTAGACCCCAGCTCCTGGAGTCAGTTATTTCATGAGAATCTTGGTTTTCTTTTTTTACGATGAGCTTAAAACATAGTAGTGGCAAAAAGTTTGAAAACACGACCCAAGAGTACCTTAAAGGCTCAGAAACCAGAAGGCAAAGAAAATAACCCCAGTGCAATACTAGGAACAAAAAATTCCATGATTTTTAAGCCAATCTCATGATTTTGGAGACCTGACTCATGATTTTTTAACATTTGGCACTGGCAACACGGTGAGGAGTCTATCCATTGGTGGAAAGCTCCAGTTTCTGTTATGTGACAGCTTTTGAGATATTGGACTTCAAATCTATCACTGATTCAAAACTGAATGTCACTCATCCTGGGACAGGGGACAAGGAAATTACTAAGTATGAAATAATGTTTACTTTGGGAGTGAGAATTGCACATTTTGGGGGAAAGAAAACAAATACTTATCTGGCAAATAGATTTTTTTTTAAGTAGAAAAAAGCAGCTAATAGAAGCTTCTCATGGGTTTGGAATGCTAGTAATAGTCCAGAAGAGACAGGTTAATGATCAGAGTGCTGGCGAGGTGTTGAAAAGTGCGTTATAAATTGCATTTATCACACCTCTCTCTAATTTATCATGTGGATGTCACTACTGTGTTTATCTGTACATGTACTTGTCTATGAGGGTGTGCATATACGTAAATGGGTGGGAGGGGGAGAGAGAGAGAGAGAATGATACACATATAGTTTATTTACATGTTTAATTGCTACAGAATCTGAAGTCTCTGTGAAAGGAAGTGGAAAGAACTCTTGCCAAATACTGTGTGAATTATGAAATGTTTTCAAGCTGAGCCAAAAACTCATCTAACAAGTGTAAAGCAAGTGAAATGTTTTTGTCTCTTCCCTGTTTGGAATGAACATTGAGTGTTTTTTAAAGATCTGTCAATCCAGAGCTTGGCAGTGGAAAAGGAGAGAATTTGGTTGTTAGCTTTCCCCCTCCTTTGCCCTAGCAACAAGAGTAAACATTGCTTTTCAACCCAAGAAAACGACGGCCCAAAAAAACCTGTTGATCTGTTGAGATAATCTTTCCCCAGCTTTGCTCAGGCCTGTGCAGGCCTTAATGTGGGAATGGGGAAACACCAGTACTTAAGGGCTGCGAAGTGACACGTATGGATTGTGTATTAGACTGTCTTTGCAGTGAGATTTTGTTTTCAAATCAAAGTGCCAGAGTGACAGTCCTAGACACTAAAGACCACGACTGGCACAAAAAGATGTCTCAGAGTCAAATTCCATAGACCCAAATTTTGGCTCTTAAATAGGTGGGCTGATTCTTCCAAAGTGCTAAGAATGTAGCAGCAGCTTGTCCTGCGTGGAAGCAACGGGGCACTCAGCACTTTCGAGATCAGAACACTTACTCAGGAGCCTAAATATGGATTTAGGAGCCTACCTTTCCGGTACCCAGTTTTGAAAATCTTGGTCTAAAGTCCTGTGAGGGGCATGGAGGTCACTTAGGTGCGCCCCCTTTCAGTCAGGTCTGGCGCCAGAGGTGCACCCTGTCTCACGTCTTTTCAGATGGGTCATAAACCAGTCCAGATGGATCTTTTTAATCAAAGAGCACCCTCTTTCCAAAGGTCTCACTTATTAGTGGCAGCCGTAAACCAGGGGCACCATTTCAGATTTTGGTAGGGTGAGCAACTTTTAACCATTATTCCAGGGGCTATTTTAGGCAACTGAAAACTCTAAGGTCTTTTGCAAGTGATAAGTTAGAAATTTAGCTGATAGGAGCACTGTACCTAATTCCTATATAAAGAAAAAGATAAACACCAACTAAAGCCATATTTTAAGTTTATTTGTAAATTTTAGAGCAATCAGGAGATAATACAGCAAAATACTCCCAGTCCCAGATCTGAATAGGCAGATACTAATGACAACGCTGATTCAGGCCACTACAAATGAAAGAATTTTAAAAATGTAATGTAATTGGTACCGACTTATGGGCTTTACTTTCTGCAGCTCTCGAAGTGTAGACAATGAAAAACAATCAATTCGCCTACTTTTGAATCATTTCACTTTGTGTCCTAGTAAGTGCTCCAATGTTTGGATTGCAAACACAGAAATCTTGGTCTAAGGACTATTTGCAGTCGATACATCGCCATTTAAAACGATTTTGGAATCTTTTTTGTAGTCTGTGATTTTATAACTTTGTGGGTTTTTTAAAATAAGTCATAGGTGCTGGAACTAAGGGTTGTTGGGGGTACAGCACCCCTGGCTTGATTGGTTTCCATTATACACAGGGCCAGCACAGTAGCTGCATGATCTCTAGAGTATTTTGGGGCATGATATTTTTGGAGAGCTCTCTAATCCATCACAAAAGAAAATTTCAGATTGTGTGTTGTAACTTGATATTTCACCACTAACATAAATGAGCTGATGCTAAACTACAGGGTTAAGATGAACATTTAAAAGTTTGTCAAGGAGGAAAGTAATATTAGAGAGAAAGTATGTGCATTTATTAACAAATGAAGGAGAATAAATTAATGGTGGCTCAAAAGTAGTTGAGATACCAAACTTTTAAAAAAACTCATAAAAAGTGTGTAATTAAATGATCTATCTAGTGTGTAATTAAATGATCTTAGCAGCATGGATCTATAATGAACACATTTTGGCAGCCAAATCTTGCAAACTGTTCGGACTGGCTTGGGTTTATGTGCACTGAAGGTTTTATACAAATAGTTATGATAAATAAAAGAGATTAAGTTGGAAGGAGGTTTCTAGTATGTAGCTGTAAGGATTTGAGAGAGTAAACATTACTTCAATGAAATTCACTGAGGTACTCAAGTTTATGAGATTCTGCCCCCCTGAGAAATATTAAAGAGTAAGTACAAAAGGAGCTAAGATTACTTACCAGTTGGAAAAGGACACACAGCTACAAAATGGCTGCTTGAGGGCAGTAGTAGCTTGTATCTGCACATACAAAGGACCAGCAACTCCTCAGATGGTATTCCGGGAAAAAGGTCCTAGAAAAGTGCAACCCTTGGGAGATTTGGTAAGAGCAAGGCATTCACAGCATTTGTACGTAACGGCCTATGTGGACCTACCTGTAACCTGACCCAACCAAAACCCATCGTAGGCAAAGGAAAGATTCTCACACGTGGGATGAAATGGAAGAATAAATGGCCACACTGGGGTACTGCCGTTCACTAAAAAATTAGAGCATTGGAAAAAATGGGAAAGTTTAAAGTGTAATTTAAACAGCATTTGTGTGGTGTCAGCATCTACTTATTTCTTCACAGCAGGGAAGGATTCCAGGGGTCATTCTTCAGCGCTGCTTTTGCAGCCTGAAACTTCCAAAGCCGGGCTGTCTGTGAGCATAATTATCACCGGACTGTGCCGAAGGCGGCTGCTATTGCGCTGTGTCTATTGGTGCCACAGGGAGCTTGCTCCTGCCTTTTTAACGTGACGGTGAGGGACAGATCACGGTGAAATCCGCAGCAGCTTCAGACCAAGCACAGAACCTGCTTAGAGCTTGCTTCCACCAGCTGAACCTGTTTGTTTTTTTCAAGATTGAAAAGTGTTGCGAGGCTCCCAGCCCTGCTATTGGCTCTGCCACAGGCTGCATTCCTATTGGCTGAGCAAAGACTAGGCCAGTGAGCGGAGTGGGGAAGAGGAGCCAAGCAAAGTAATTGCATTGCTCCAAGTCCTGGCTGGTGAGGGAAGGGGAAAGGAGCCAAGCATACTACGTCGCTCCCAGCTGTTGTTACGAAAAATCAAAATAGGGCAAATGCCAGACCCTGCCCTACCTAAATGGTGCCCCTGCCATAAGCACAAGTAAAAGCTCGTTCAGCGACACGCAGGGATATTGGTTGCCTTGGGCTTAGTCCAGCTAGCCATCTCTGGCTCCTTCCTTTAGGAGACTCTTCTTTCCTGTGCCTGAAAACAGCCTCTGGTCCAGCAAGCCTTCATGGTTCCTTCTCAGGATTACCCCTTTTCAGTCCGACCTTAAGCTGGAATCCCTAGCTCTGCTCTTTGGTACAGGGCTGTATGAGTTATTTCCACCCTCTCTCCTTACCCAGGAACCGCCCCAGCTCTCCTCCCTGGAGCTGGGCTCTGTTAGTCAGATTTGGTGGTCCTGCCTAAGCAAACTTCCTCAGCTCTCCCTTTTGGAACTGAATCCTCAATTAGTCAGCTGTGGGACCTTCACCAGCTTTATCCACAGCTGGACCAGCCTTTCCCCACTGGTGTCTCCTACTGTCTACTCTGCTATGAGAAAGAAGACAGCATTTATGCTGTTCCTCTTCTTTCAGCTCATCTCAGTTGGCTGGGGGAGTCTTGCCACACTCTCTCTGCAAGGCTTCTGGCTCAGTGTCCTTAAATAAACTGTAACGGGAGGTCCTCCCAAATGCTTCTTACCCCCAGGACCACTTCCTTTCTCCAAGTGTGTCCCAGGTCCTTGTCTATATAATCAGACCTTTCACCCTCTAAAAGGGCCACGCCATGTGACGAGGTGGGCTGACCTAAGGCACCACTACCATTAAGGGACAGACAATCTCGTCACAAATCTCCGGGGTCCCTGCTGGGGACTACAGCTGAATGAACAACGCTTCATGATCAACGGTATCAAAGGCAGATCTAAAAGAATCAGCATGGACACTAGCAGGAGACGACAAACCAAAAAGAGCAGCACGTGCTCCATGCTGTATCCAGGTCTAAAATCACACTGATCAGGGCCCGGGCAGTCTGAGCACTCAAGAGTTGCTTTTCCCTCTTTTCCCCTAACCTCAGCCTGAAGCAGAAGATTAGAGAACTGATGATAACTGATAGGATTCCCAGCCTGGAAATGGGATGAGTATCATTTCACCACGACGTGCTGCTAATCTGCCACATTAAAGGGAGGCATTGACCATCTCCACAGATAACGGACCCCGGTGTCTTCCTACGAGATCTTAACCATTCTAAAGCACCAAGGTTCCATTTTGCAGTTGAAAGGCTGAAGTTCCCCAAATGCATCCAGTCAGCCTTATATTCACATTTAAAATGGTAGGCATGCTCTTGTTACAAGTTTGGTGTAAGCGAACGTGATCAGAGAATGACAGGTTTTCTCTTTTTCACATAGTTTGCCTTGTGCAATCGACAGGACTCTGTGGATAGTCAGCATCGCTATCTGTGGTTGGTGCAAGCCCTGCAACTGGGGACTTCCTAGTGACAGCAGAAGCAAAGGGAAAGAGGAGGTGAAGGGGCAGCAGTCTGGAATGTGCACAGAGAGCGGGAAGCGGGCAGGAACATACTTTGGTGGTTACACTCGTGGACTCTACTAAACGTCAGCTGGGGAGTAGAGCCCTCTGCCCTTTTTTAAAGGATCTTTTTAAAAATCCAGGATAAGAAATTTAAAGGATGCGTCATCAGAAATGTCTGAGTTTTTTACAATTGTCAGTTAAAAACAAATCAAGTTGACAGTGTCCCTTAAAGCAAGGAAATGGAACCCTGGGCCTCTTTGATAAAGAGAGACTCCCTCCATATGGATGTCCCTTGAAGTAATTCCCTAGAATATGTTCTTCACCTGTTAGAGTCACAGATAAAGCCTAAGTAATAATTAGAAACCTGATAAAGCACTTGTCATCAGTAGATCTCAAAGTGCTTCACAAAAGAGGTCAGTACTGGTATCCTGATTTTAAACTGAAGTGTTCAATGGATTCCTCTCTCTCCTCAAGAATCAGAATTCATTATCCCCTGGCTGACTGGCATGTGCCTCTGGATAAACTGCTCAGAGCCCTTCTTCACCTGATAGCCCAACAACAGAAGTCACTCTCTGCCAAAATGAATTTATCCAGTGAAAACCAGCCAAAACCTGTAGCGCAACCATGATATTCTCTGAAGCCTGCTCTAGTGTCATGCTGGAGGGACTCAAACTTACCAGACTTAATTGGAGCAAAAAATCAGGCCTTACTTTCTTTCTGAGCAAGCTCAAGGCCACATCTACCAAACCCCCTTCTCTCTCTCATTACAAGTCAGCAACAGCTGCCAGAGCCACATTTCTCACTGTAAATTCTCCCTGTGGAGTTTAACACAAGCCAGCTGTGAGTGCATTCCTGGCCATGTGATTCCTTCAAGCCAGACTAGCCTTTCTCTCCTCCCCCATTCTTTCAAGAGCTGGATGCTAGTAAAACCAAAATGACGTTATGTACACAGCTTGTTATGGCGAGCCTCCCTATCCCCTGACATACACAAACATTTCCAAACCCAAGAACAGATGGGCAGCCAACGTCCCGCTGCATGCTCTGCATATCCCCGTGAAACTGACCACATGCCCCGCCCACCTCTCTTTCCAGCGCTCTGAAGGGTTCTCAGGCCAAATCTTCTTGGAATTTGTCCGTGAAGGAATTTTCGGCAGAGTCACTGGTAGCATTTGAATGGGAAAAGCATAAACTGTATATTCCCTACCCCAGCCCCTCAGGCTATATCTGTACTGCAATTGGGAGGTGTGATTTCAGCACACGTACACATATAGCTAGATCAAAGGTAACTCAAGAAACAATAGCAGTGATGCTGCGGCACATGGCTGGTCACTCGAGTATGTGCTCTGGGTCCCAGACAGGGTCGCACTCAGGAGGCTAATCCATGCCACTGCCCGACTGCCACGGCTACAGCGATCTTGTTACTGAAGCTAGTTATTGAGCTAGCTAGATAAAGGCAATTTGGGTATGCCTACTCCTGACACAGTCACACTTCCCAACTGCAGTGTAGACAATACTTGCAACCTCTAGTCCCTCCCCACCTTTCTCTTGGGTCAGCCGACCCTTCTGAGGCACTGGCCTGACCAGGAGCTTTATGGTAGTATAGTATTTTGTCCTGGTTTCTGTAGGGTATTTGGTCTGTTTCCTGTTTTCTCTGAACCGTTCATCATATGTGCGTTGATACTCTTTTCCCTGCAGCCTTGTTCTTTACTGATGTGTATGCCAAGGGTCAGAAAGCGATGATGATGTTAATTAAAGGAGTGTCCCAGGGCTGGGAGAAAATTAAGCATCAGTAGAAGCTGTGTCTTCGACATTGTATCTTTATTCTCTAAAGAAAGCAAAGACGCACAGTCAGCAACTTCTGTGTGTTCTTGCCAGGCATGCACTGTAACAGCAGCCACTGGAGTTGGTGGAAAACTGCCCCTTGTCATGTGACAGAGGAGTAGCTTTTGGTAATCCTAACCCACGCCTTTAGACCAGGAAATAAAGACTGGGGAGAAGAATTTTGAAAATGACTAGTGATTGTTGGTGCCCAACTTGAGACACCTGAAAGGGGCCTGGTTTTTCTGCAAGTGCTGAGTGCCCACCCCCTCCCTTGCCTCTACTGCTATGTGTTTTGTGTTGTCTTCTAGCACCCTGTCAAAGTGTTGCCATGCCATGGTGGCTCTCCTCTACCCCTTCACCTGGCAGCACACCTACATCCCCGTCCTGCCACCTTCCATGATTGACATTGTGTGCTCACCAACTCCCTTCCTGATTGGCCTGCTCTCCAGCTCACTACCCCGCCTCAAGGAGCTACCAGTGGAAGAGGTGAGCCATGAACTCATACGAGATTGTTGTTTTTAAACAACACTTTGCTGCACTGCGTCATCCTCTTGCCCAGAAGGGTTGCCGCTTAGACCCATTACATTATGTCACTGTTTTAAGGCAGGGTGGCATTGTAACTACCTGTGGCTGTAGAAATACAGCTATTCCAGTTGCCAGCAAACTGCATCAGGAATAGAACCTGTAACCTTGGGCTCTAAAACACACAACCTGCTACCCAGTGAGCAGTGACTGTACCACATCTGGAGGGGGAACTGACATAATGGCCTTCATTTTTTCTGCCTGTCCCACAGGGAGTTGGTAGAATGGCTCCAGTGGTGATTTTGTTGGTGGAGTTTATTATTAAACGTTTTGTTATAATTACATTGCTGCCAGGATAACACACTTGGTGAGTCAATTGCTGTCATGTTTTAATTGTTTTTTAGAGATTGTCCAGGGCCTGGGATGGTTTAGTTAGTACAGACCGTCTGACTGACTGACTGCATCAATCTGTTGTCTTTTATCATATACTTAGATTACAAGCTCTCTGGAACAGGGACTGTGTTTTTGTTCTGTGTTTGTACAGCACCTAGCACAATGGGGTCTAGTCTGTGAACTAGGGCTCTCAGATGCTACCACAATATAAGTAAATGAATAACCACTATAAGCAGATCTGTAATAAATGAATAACTCTGAAAAAGACTGATGAGTGGAGTGCGAGGGCAAATACACACACACATACACAGAGTGACAGGTTATAACATTTTCAGCCTCGCATCCAAAGTGTTCCTAGACTCCAGTGCAGAAGAGACAATGGAGCCCCTTTGGTAGGGCTACAACCTTCTGCTCATTAGTGGCAGTGTTGTTGGTGAGGTGGTAAAGGAAATAATCTTTTAAAGATGAGCTTAGATCAGAGAACTTGTTTTCCTCTCTATTTCACACCTGTTCTATAACTAACTGTTCATACAATTCTGTTCATACAGAGCTGATCTTTGTAGAGCAATTACTTCCAATATTCCTGGGGCAATGAGTTCCACAGGTGACATATGATGAGTTTGAATTTTTTTTTTAAAGTTGTGTTGTTTTTTTTGTGAGATAGAGTAAATATTAAATAAGAACACATGATAAATCCCCATATTATTTTGGTCATTCACTCATCCTTGGCTGTGTAATATAGTCTGGGGCTTCTTTGTAAGATTTTTAGCTTAGACAATAGATCTGATTGTGTTCTAGTTTAAGGGTTTGGATGCTTGAGGGAGAGGTGAAGGCAGAATATGTTCAGGAGGGTTGTAGAAGGACAGCCTCTTTCAGTTCAAACTGTCATTTTGTGGCTTGTGGTGAAGTGGTCAGAAAACCACAGCAAGGGCCCTGCTGTTGGCCAGTGTTTTATATCGCCTCCTGCTGCTGTGGTTCTGTGAGAAGGGAGGAGTTTGCCTCAAGAGCCAGGAAGGTTTGGGGTTATCTCGGATGACAGGAAATAATACTTCCCCATTCTCTCCTTGGTAGGTCCTTGTGGTTGATCTTGTTAATAATCGATTCCTCAGACAGGTGAGTAGAGCTGTCCCATATGGGGATTTTTCTCCCACTTCCTTGATGTCTTTTTGCCTTGGCCTGTATTTGTTTATCTTGCTTGGCTGGCTGGACCAGGAGCACCTGCCTTGACACAGGCGGGGAGGCAAGATTTGATGGCAGGTGCTGTTCAACAGTAATGTCACCGTGCTCTGTGCAGATGTTCTACCTCAAAGAATCTCGAAGCACTTTCTAAACTGTAAGGTATTAAACCCTCCCTAACCCTTGTGAAGTAGAGAAGTATCGTTTCCGTTTTACAGATGGGGAAACTGAGGCACAAGGCCCATTTGTCCAAAGCCACGGACAAAGGCAAAGCTGAGAATAGACTCCAGAGTCTCAGTGCTGTCATGTGCTCTAAGCACTGTTCAGCATTACATCCTAGGATCATATCTGCATCTTCCAGTGAGAACTGCTCTTACTGGATCTTTCAGTGTCTGGGTTCATCGGCCCCTCTCATGTTCCTCCCTCTAGTCTTGCATTACCAGACTGTCGAGGGAAGCCAATCAGTGGGAATCTGGCCATCAGTTTGCAGGCTAATATGCCTTTGGATTCTGATTCCCTTTGATCTGGAGCAGAGGAGCATGAATTCCGGGGAGTCCTGGAACATATTCCTAGACCTGGAAGCCAGGGATTGATTGTCAGGTGGTTTTGTTTGTTTTCTAAACAGAATCCAGCTCCTCTGAATCACACCCGCAACCCAAAGAATTTAGGCTAGGGCAGGAAATCAGTCTTCTGGTTAAGACATTGGACTGGGCCAGGAGCGCTGGGTTCAACTCCCATCTCTGCCACAGTCTCGTTGTGAGACCTTGGGAAAGAGGCTTAGTCTCTTGGGGCCACAGTTCCCCCTCTCTAAAGTGTGGATTTTAGCACCACCCTCCCTCACAGGGGCGCTATGAGGACAACGGCTGTTTCTTATCTTTTAGTACCGTTTTCATATGTCAGCTGCCCTGGCTACATAGCCCTTAAATATCTCTGCCCACGCCCAGCAGCTAGAGCGTGGCAAACCCCTCCCTTCTGACTCCCAGCTCTGTTACTGCCCAGTCCGCCTGTGGCGTCTCCCACTGCCCCCTCCATATCACTGTATGAGGCAGGGGCGGGAGGGACTGGAAATCCTGGAGCTACGGGCAGGTCTCAGCCTAGCAGCCGTGCCTGCCACACTGCTTGCTGGCCTTGTCCGGATGACTCTTGCTCCTGATATTATCAGAGCAACACCTAGCCTCCAGAGAGGTAGTGGAGTCGGGGGTGGGAGACTGGGAGACATGATCTCAGATTGAAGAGCTGCAACGAACAGTTAAAAATCTGTCCAGTGCGAAGTGTGTAGCTGGGAGTGAGACATCCCCTTTAATATTTGTGGAAGGGTATGACAGCCCCGAATGGAAGGTGTTGGGTAAGCGCCCAGTGTTGTTGTTGTTGTTCTCCTGGTCTCGTAACGGATAAACGTCCGCGTGCCCTGCCATGTCCTTGCCCCCTCTCTCCCTGACTCCACATGAGCTAGCTGGGGAGAAATGCAGGTTCCCAGAGCCGGCACATGCTCCATCCTAAGAAGATGCCCAACCGTGTGCTTGTGTGTCCTAGATGGAGGACGAGGACTCCATCCTGCCTCGGAAGCTGCAGGCGGCGCTAGAGCACATCCTGGAGCAGAGGAACCAGCTGGCTAGTGACCGGGAGGAGGGCCCTCTGAATGGCAAACACGGTAAAGCCTGTAGCCTGTCGGCTTGTTGCATCGGGTGGGCCTGCTGGCCCTTTTTTCACCTCCCCAAAAGGGACTATTCTCATCCCCTGGCCCCCGTTTGAAGTGAAGATACAGTTCAATGGTGAGAACTATCTGAGGCTTTGCTAAACTTTCCAGCGCACCAGTGACCTTTGCTGACTATGGGATTAGCTGCCATGGTGTCCCCTCCGCCCGCTGCCCCATACGTCCTTCCTTCACCCCCACCCTATCCACAGGGTAGCTGCCACAATCCCAGCTGAGGATGTCGCTTTGGTGTCAGTCCTGTGAGGAAAGCCTTTCCCTCCAGCCAGGCGGAGCCTGCGGCCCCCCATAGTACTGCCAGCGTGGGCAGGGGTGAATGGGTAACGTGAGATAAGGTCTCCCCCTTGGCAGCGTGGGTCACTAACTGCTACACTCAAACAATACCTGAGAGTGGGGGTTGATGAGGGGCACGTTGAGGATCTGCACCTTGTGCAATCACTTGCCAGGGCTCTGCAGCCTACGTAGTGCTCGTATGGGAGTGCTGGAAACTCACCCCCAGCCCTTCAGTGGAAAAGTACCTGCTGACCTGGTCTATGCCTGCAGCTGTTCTCACATCCAGGCCAGCGCCGAGTGCAGTATTTAAAGAGGCCAGCAAGCTTCAGAAGCCGGGCTGGTAAGGTGGTGTGGATTGGAACCACAGCCAGGAACGCAACTTCAGAGTAAACCAGCGTGTGACCCTTCCCGCTCCGCACCTCCTTATAATTCCACTACCAGCACCACCGTCACCCCTCTTCTCTCTCTACCCCTCTTCTCTCTCTTCTCCACTTCTCCCCCGTCCTCTTCCTCAGAGTCCAGCCCCTTGAACGAAGTGGTGTCTGAAGCCTTCGTTCGTTTCTTTGTGGAGATCATGGGCCACTACTCCCTGTTCCTGACCCCCAGCGAGCGAGAGGAGCGGACCCTGCAACGGGAGGCCTTCCGCAAGTCCGTCTCCTCCAAAAGCCTTCGACGCTTCCTGGAGGTCTTCATGGAAACCCAGATGTTTGGGGGCTTCATTCAGGAACGGGAGCTGCGGAAACAGGTGGTCAAAGGTTAGGGGCTTTTCTTGTTCCATCCAGGCTTGTGGAATCTTTGTCGTCAGTCTCCTGGGAGCGGTGAGAATAGCATCGGACAGCGTCATCTCCCGGAGCAGCCCTGGCTGTAGCTCTGGAGTAAGGCAATGATGATCGTGTGCTTTTGAAAAATTCCAGTGACAATCCCCTTTTGAGAGAGATGTGGCCTGAATACAGACCGAGGAGCCAATAACTCCTGGGTTCTGTTCTTAGCCTCTCTCTCTCTGGTCTTGGATAAGTTACTTAAATTCTCACTGCCTCAGTTTCCCTATCTGTAACGCTGGGGAAAGTATTTACCTGACAGGAGTGCTTTAGTCTTTGTCAGGTGTTTGAAGTGATGAGCTTTGTTAATGAATGCTGGGCAATAGTGGCCATTTAGGGGTGCTTCACCGGATTCTCTTAGGTTGTCAACACCTTCTCATGATGGTTAAGCGGCATAAGTAGCTGGTTGCCCTTCAATTCCATGTCGAGTTTATGTGAGGGATGTTATAGAACTAGCGTTAACTCCAGTGTATTGAGGTACATGTGTTTACTATCGTAATGCCTCCTCCTAGGGATAGGCATTTAAGGGAAAGGTGTCTAGAGGAAGAGCTGGATGGGTTGGATGTGACTGTTGTGGCTATTTGGGGAAATACAGACATTTGTGTAAATGTCCATCCTTCTCAGAGCTGCTTTTATCATTTCAGTCTTAACTACTGTCCCATGGCCTCTAAGGTGCCACCAACTTGAGGGGCTGTCTCATCCAAACCTCTGGTCAGTGCTGGTTGAGCAAGCTCCTCAAAAGATCTAATGACCACTGGACATTGGACAGGGCAAAGGAACCAAGGAGTTTATCTTAGATGGTGAAATTTGGCCCCCCCAATGTTAATTCCCCCAAGGGCCCCGCATTCTAGTCTCAGCTCTCTCCATGTCAGAGTGATCAAGAGATTCCTCTTGAAAAGATTCCTCCATTCGCTCCCTAAAGCAAAGATGATCAGTCTGGCTAGACATGTCTGCACAAGGAAGCAATGTGGCCTACTGGCTAGAGCACTGGGCTGTCACACAAGAGACCAGCTGAGCCGCTGGCCTCCTGGGTAACCTGGGGCAAGTGAATGTCTGTTCTGTGAGCTGCGGTTTCCTCCTCTGTAAATGGGGATGGTGTTACTGACCCCCTTGATAAAGTGCTTTTAGCTCTGCTAATGAAAAGCAAGGTATTGTTATGTGTTTGGAACCAAAAGGCTTGTGGGGTTCTTTTGCCAACAGGTCTCTTTGAGGTACGTGCCCAGGAGTACCTGGAAACGCTCCCGAGTGGGGAGCAGAGTGGAGTCAATAAATTCCTGAAAGGACTAGGTAAGATGCCAGAGCAACCGTTGTCTTTTCACAGTGGTTGTGTTGCACGTTACTCTTGGCACCAGTTCAGGGATCTGGCAACAAAGACGCTATTTGAAGCGGCGCCACTCTCCAAAGGGTTGAATCTGGTTTCTCCCAGTATGTTCCTGTGATCTGTCATGGGGCCTTCCGTTTGTTAGTAGTCAGTGTCGGGCCACATATTAATGCCCTTGTATGTCAGTGGAACTGGCAGCTGTATTGCCGGGTGGGGGATCTAAGTCTGGGCTCTGAGCTCCCAGTGGTGTCAGGAAGATAAATCTATGAACAGTTTTGAGGCGCTCGGCTATTGCAATAGCATAGGCCGTATAAGTACCTAGGGGGACAGAGAGAAAGAGAGCTGGAAGCCCTTCGAAAGCAGAGCATTTAACTCCCAGCTAAGGGAAAAGGAGGGAGAAGGCCATATTGTCACTCTTTCAAATCACCTGTCTGGCTGACACATGCAGTGCTATTGTGACTGACTCCAGAAGAAGCCACTTCCTTCCTTGGAGGAGCTAGGGGAGGAGAGAGGCTCTGGAACAAGGTCCAGTATTGCGGGGAGGGGGAATGCGTGATTCATGGGCACCACCCATTCATTCAGGATCCACCTCAGTCCTTGCTCCAGTTGGCTCTGGGGGTGAGAGGTGGAGCTGAGACTTTCTCCATTGTATATTTCACTAGGTAAAGGCTGTTTTCCTCACTTAATCTCCTTCAGGTAGCAAAATGAAATTCCTCCACAAGAAATAAGAGTGACGAGCGCCATCGATCCATAGAGATGAAGGAGTTTACAATTCAGCAGATACAAAACGAACTGTTACCAGCCATTCCCATTTAGTCAACTCCCAAGGAGCCCTGGGAGCCAAGAGCTGGAGGCAGAAAGGCCAGGGTTTGCTCTTGCGTGAAAGTGGCCCCATGAAATGAACAGATGGCAATAGAGCAGCCTGGAGAGGTCTCTGGACTCCTACAGTAACATGCACTGGACCAACCACTCTATACTCTGCATTAGCGTTTTGCAGAACTCCAAATGGATTTGATTTCTTAGCTATTAAACTTTTTTTTTTCTATTTATATTGGGGTTAGGAAAAATATTAACCATTGACACATGCCCTGCCTCCTTGCCGAGTGGCACTGCTGGATGTGATAATGGGGACTGGCGGAAAAGGTCATATTACCCCTGAATTGAGCTGGTGATGCTGAAAATGAAGAAGGACAGAGGGCGGGGAGAATCAGAGGGAACATATGAAAATAGGTCTTGCCGAAGAACGTGCGCAGGGGTGTGCTTACAAATGAGGGAAGGAGGTGGAGGGAGAACCACTAAACCTACTGAGAACTTGATATGCCAGCCAACTAAGTGGCCGCTATGCTCTGCAAGGTGGCTGTGCCACATGGAGAGGCCTTTCCTTGTATTGTGTAAGTGGAGAGCTTTTCACAATGTAATTAAAAGTGAGTAATGTAAAAAGAAAATGAGCTGGGAATTTTTGCTGAGAATTACAGATTTTTTGTTTGACCTGCTGCCTCACTTTGTATGTAGGCCAACTGGGCCATCTAGTGGTCAGACAGAATAGTTACGTTTATCTGCCCACACACCTAAAGGCTGGTCCACACTAAACAGTTTGGTCGACATAAGGCAGCTTACGTTGACCTAATTATGTCAGTGTCTACACTACAGACTTCCTCCAGCCCATGTAAGTTCCATACTACACTGATATAATAACTCCACCTACATGAGGGGCATAAGGCTTATGTCAGAGCGGGTCTACACTAGAGTTTTGTCAACAAATGCTGATTTTTTGGCAATAAAACGGTGCTGCTGTACACACTGCAATGATCCCCCTGCTGACAAAACTCCCCTGCTTTGGCAACAAACTAAAACCACCTCCCCGAGAGGCGTAGAGCTTTTTGTGTCAAAGTTAAAGCGACAAAGCATCAGTGTAGACGCTGTGCGCCATAACTGGCCTCCAGGAGCTATCCCACAATGCCCACCCTGACTGCTCTGCTCACTGGTTTGAACTCTGCGGCACTGCCCTGCACTCCAGCTACACTGGCTTGCGCCCCTCTCCCTTCAAAGCCGCAGGAAGTTCTGAAATCGCTCAGTGTGGAGAGCTCACACAGCCACTGCCCAGCTGAGCACGCCGGCTCCTGGCAGCAAACGGCCCGGCTCCAGCATGGACTGCAGGGGGTGGGGGGCAGGGAATCGTTCTGGATCTGGGGGAGACAAGGCTGTGGGAGAACTCCGAAGGAATCAATCCTGCTCCCCTATGGCAGACAGGCCGGCAGTGCGGGCTGCTGCTGAGGGAGGGAGGAGAGACTCCTGATGTGCTGTGCGGAGCCAGGGAGGGAGGCAGGGGCTGTTGTCAGGGTGTCCCCTTGCCCTGCTGGTGTACAGGTCTCCCCTGAGCTGGGGCGGGGTGGGGACAGAGGACACCAGCTGGCTCTGCACCAGCTTCTACCTCAGGACTAATTGCTTCCAGCTGCTGTCTGTCCTTAAAGAGACAGCATGCTTACATATGCTCTGTCCCCCAGCACCTCCACCCCCCTCACTCACACACTCTCTCTCTCACACACACACACACACACACACTCTCCCTCCCTCCCTCCCTCCCTCTCCCCCCCATCCCCACTCACACATGCCTTGTGTTTGCATTCAGCAGTCAGTGTGGCTGACAGGGCAGTTGAAAAGCGGCTGTCAATCTAGTAGGATGCTCATGGACGGACGGGATTCAGAAACCTTCATCATGTGACGCTGTGTCTGCCCCAAGAGACATTACAACCCCTTCCCAAAGCACCCTGCCTGCAGTTGCACAGGCGGACAGCTACCCGCAATGCACGGCTCCGTCTCCATGCAAGAGCTGGTGGGGTGCACGCACGCCACTGACACAATGAACATAGTGAGGACATGCCACAGCGGTTTAATTACAGCGGTGGCCGTACGCCGGCAAAACTTGTGTCGACAACACTGTAGTGTGTAAACAAGGCCCCAGTGTAGTTAGGGCAACACAGTGTTTGTGTGGACTCTGCATCCGCAACATCGGCTATTGGCTGTCTTGTCTTGTCAAGAAAGCCGAGCAGCGCGAGCTCTTTGGCGGCACAGAGTGGAAGAGTTTGTACGTGGCTCACGCGACTGCCTGTTTCACCTGGGATTTTGAACCTGGTCCCAAGTACAGGCCCAGCAGTTAACAGAAGAAAAAAAAATGTTTGACTCCCACCACCACTAGGGGAAGCTGTGAACCACCAGCCTCTGGCTCCTGCCCCCCTCTCTCCTCCTCCTCTGCTGGGTGCTGACTCCAGGCAACAGCTGACTACAGCCAAAGAGTGGAGGAACTCCACCCCTTCCCCAGTGGAAAGAGGAGAGATGCCCCCCCATTCACCTTCTGTGAGAGCGAGTAGGCAGTGATGTCTCCTGACGATGCGTGCAGGTAAGGGGAACTTGGGGGATGTGGTGTTTGGGGAAGGTGGATTATGGAGATGGGAGACAGCCTGGATTCAGAAAAGCATCCACATTTCTGGATATTCATCTGACACCCTGCCCCACCCCTGCTTCCCTGACCGTGGAAGGGCCTTTATCATTAATATATTCAGCTTAAGAGCAGCCTAAATTTCACCAGAGGCAGGCCTATGAAAGCCCCCTCTCAGTGCTTGGGGAGCTGATTCCTGTGTTCTGGAGAGTTGTGCCTGCAAAACTTCTTAAAGGGGTGCAAAGAGTGAACCGTGGGGAGGGTGAGCATTAATTAGCTAATATCTGTACGGTGCCTAGCAATTCATATATTCACTATGTTTGTACAGTGTGGAGCATAATTGGGCCCCCAGGCTAGGTGGCCTCTCAGCACAGCCCCAGTGAGATAAATGTGAGATAATAATACACTGGTGTGATTGTTATGGGGCCAGTGGTAAATAGACAAGTTTCATTCAGGTCCTAAGAGCAGCAAAGTGGAACCTTGGATGGCAGTAAGGGCTAGAGAAGTCTCAAAACAGGATAAAACTAGCTGATTCTCAGCTACACCTTTAAGACCCCCAAAGAGCCTTCCCTTGGGAGACTGGGTTTGCAGATGCAGTTTAGTAATGGTAAATATATCCAAAGTTATTGACTTTTTACCAAATGTAGGACAATACTATTTCGTTTATTCTAGTTTCTCTCCCAAAATGCTTCACTGAGTTAGACGAGGAGTGGGAGACAGAAATTGAGGCAAGCCTAAGGGATGCGTTTTCGGATGAGGTATAAATTGAGGGCGACTTGAGGCCACAGACAAACTGTTCTAGACAGTTGGAGCTGCAAAGGAGAAAGCTCTTGCGTCAAATGTGCAGTAGCAGGAATGCGAGTGGGGGTCATTGCAAGATGTGAAAAGGGAGCAGAGCAGGGAACGGGCCTGCGAGGTAGGCTGAAGCAGGTCTGGTGGTGTGTGGGGGGAGGGTTTAAAAACAAGGCAGGCAGTTTTGAAGGGAACAGAGAGCCTGCGGGGTTGTGTGTGGATGGGCATGACGTGGTTCTGCTTTGTTGTGCATGTGAGAAGACTGGCATCAGCCTTCTGCATATTGTGGAGTGTGGAGAGCTGGACTTTGAAACCACTGAGCCTGCAGTCCACACTCAAAGCTTCTAGGGGCCTGCCATCTGAATCAGCCCCTCCGCTTTGGGTACTGCCATTTCAGGGTATCCACGTGGCGACTCTCAGCACCCGGCTCTCAGGAGTGCTGTACGCTCCACTTCAACTCCGTGCTACTTAATTTCTAGCTTTCCGCAGGAGCCAGGAGTAGCATGTCACAAAAATTCAGAGGGGCCTACTGCATACTGTAAGGTTACTTCTGCGTTGTGCTTTCTTAAAGACTGCCAGTTTCCTCCCACCAGTTTCAGATTCAGTGGAATGTGCTTTGTTCTTGAAGCAGGTAGATCGGAGAACCCAACTGACCTTCTCTGTTCCATTCGTTGTTTTACCCAGCCCTATCACTAACAGCCCAGTTTCTAGTGGTCAGGTGCCAACATTGTGAACACCGCCATCCATTTGGGGTTTGTTACTCAGTACCTCCGGAGAGAGGCTGACGGAGGGCCAATTGGAAATGGAGATTTGAATTCCCTACACTCTGCTAGGTGCTGTCCCCTTCAGAACAGGGTTGGGTCTTGGGCTACTCAGTATGAACTGCCGCTGTCTCGGATCTGTGCATAAATAATTTCTGTTTCTAGCGCTGTCAGCCTAGCACCTTTCACCAGCATTAAATTCACTTAGTTTAAAATAAATACAGCAAGCAGAATTTACCATTTTGCTTTATTTAGAAGCTTTCCCATCGACTTGCCCAAATCCAGGCTCTGGGTCTTCATGTAGGACGCCATGTGGTGTCACTTACAATCATTCTTTATAGGACAGATAAGCTACATATCTTCCACCTGCCACTTCAAAATCAGTGACATTTGCAAGAGATGACTTATTGGGTTGGATGAATGGTCCATTGAAAGTCACTGATTTGTTTTCTGATTATTTGTGTTCTTGCATTATTGTGCACAGCTCATGCAATACAGAAAAAATAGTTAGATACAACTGTTGGCTGTAACATCATTTACAAAGGCTTGAAGAGAATCCTCTGTTCATTAGAAACAAGCATTCTTGGGATTGTTTACAGTGTGCTCATTTACAGAGTCAACCACAGAGAGACACCTCAGCTATTTTAGCCCAAACATCCTGAAACCGTGTGTGGACAGGGGGCTCAGAATCCAGATCTGGAGTCAAAGTGTGTGACTACAGCAAGGACTTGATGGATATTAGTGATTCATACACAAACAGACACACAGTAGGGATGAGGCACTAGAAACCCAATCCAATGTCCACTGAAGTCGGCTGGACAAATCCGATTTACCTCAGTGAGATTGGCTCCGGATTATGGGTCTTTTTCAGCCCTAGCAACTGTTATTCTGTGATTTGTTAAATGAGCAATTACTGAAGTGATCAAATGAACTTTGCAGCTACCAAAACCCTTGAAGGGCTCTTGCTGTGGAGATCGTCACTGCAAAGTTGATCCTCATTCATCTAAAGCTGTTTCTTTATATTAAAAAAAACAAAAAACCCACACACGTCAGGCAAATGTAATGATAGATAAACAGGGAGAAATGGGGAGAAACCAACATTACAGGCTCCAGGTCAGCCAAACACTTAACCATATACTTTACTGCATCTGTAACCCACACCATGCAGTGTAGTGTCCTGTTCTCCTCTAATGGCGTCTGGGCCACATGCAGAGGTTGATGAGCATGCTGGGGCATTGGTGAACAAATCTAGGTTTCTTAGCTCAGGTAATAGAAGCTGGTGCTGTTAGAACCCAAGGTCCCAAGTTATGTCTCCACTGCCAACGCCGTACCCGGGGTGTGTGCCACATGTCACAAATGCTTAGCTGAGTAAAGCATGTTTGAAGTCGGTGCGACATAAGCATGTGCTTGCTGCATTGGGGCTGGAATGAGGGAAGAACCAGGGAAATTTCCAGAAGGGTTCAGAATGCTAAGTGAGTTCTCCATTTGTTTTTATTTTGTGTATGAACATGCTAAAACTGGTGCTGTGAACCCAGGCAGCTTTTAGTGGAACAACCCTGATAGCAGCCAGGATAAAGCAGGCCATGGTGATAGCCATGTTCATCTTATTTTGTGGCCTACGTTTAGCAAGGCTAATGCAAATGGGCTCCTAAATCCCGGCTTGGTAGTCACTGAAGTAGTTTCATCAGTAACCTTAAGAAACGAGCAATTCAACCTACATATCTTACGGAATGTGGAAGTCTAAAAAGCAACAGTGTGAAGTGTTTCTTGTACGGAATGCTTACATCTCTGAAGCTTTTAGGTCAACATTTAAAATGAGAGCTTTAAAAAAAGACAGAGCGTTTTGGGTTCCAGACTGAAGTACAACCTTTCCAGCTTGATGTCATGCTGTATCATTCCAGGGTTAGCAAGATCAAGTACCTCGCGTGCTTCGTACACTTTGGTAGAATCCACCTACAGAGAAAAAACACACACAGAAATAATCTCACCTGTATTCCTCCTGCAGGCTTGGGTTTAGTGTTGATTTGCTTAGAACTAATGGAACTGCTGATCAAAGAAACAGAAGCAGTCAATGTGTAAATAAGTTAAAATTTTAAAACTGAGTCTTGCTGACATCTACCCCCCTTAATTAAACAGCAATAGCAAATTCACATAAACAACATTTGTCTGCTTGTGTATTTCTAACACTCAGCCTTTCTATACTGCTTTCCATCCCCTAATCCCAATTTGTTTTACAATCAGTAATTAATTAAGCTTCCTGCCATGCAGTAAGGCAGGTTTTATGTTCATTACAGCAAATGAAGAAACTGATGCCCAGAGAGGTTTCCCAAGTTCACACAAGATGCCTGTGCAGATCTGGAACAGAGCTCAGGTCTCCTAACTGCTACTCTGGCGTTTAAACCTTCCAGACCATCTTTCCTCCTCATCTAATTGAGGTGGTTAGGATTTGGTGATGCCACGGGGCCAGAGGACAAATCTGAGATCATATTACAAATCTAAGGGAAGCTGCAGTATCTTTCCACTGATCTTTTTTTTTTAAATTGATTTATAAGGCCCTGTGAATGGCTGGAGTGCTTACAGAATATATATGTGTTTCAGAGATCCCTGCCTGTGACAGGCTATGAAGACCTAGTCCAGAGGTTGACAGGGAAGTGATTAATCCTTCCTTTCTTGTTAAAGACAGGGCAGCAGAGTTGTAATCCTGAGTACAGACACTTGCAAGGAGAGGAGAGTTGAGCCAGTTCTGGGCAATTAATTAATTCCCCAATACCTTTTAATAAGGATAGGCTGTGGGAAATTGAGTTTGAGCACTGAGTCGTACACAGCTTTGAAAGAATATCTACACTTGAAACTGGAGGTGTTGCCCAGCTCAAGGAGACATACTTGGGCTAGCTCTGATGAAGCTGGCATGTTAAAAATAGTGTAGTCACAGGCAGCGCAAGTGGGGGGATGGGCTAGCTGCCCTAAGTACTTACCCATCCAAGACTATAGGCACGTACTTGGGGCAGCTAGCCTGTTGCGCCGTTGCAGCTATACTCTATTTTCAGCACACTAGCTCTGATTAAGCTAGCGCAAATATGTCTCCCCCAGCTCCAAGTGCAGACATACCTTATCATTATTGCCCCCAAAAGACTACCCAGGATTGCACCATACACAGCACTATGTGAAACAGGGTGAGGACTGGATAGCTCGAGTGGTCTAGAAGTTAAGTCTTCAGTGCAGCTACTTGGGACTTGTCTACCTCGGAAAGTTTTCATAGTATAGTTATACCAGTATAAACCCCTGAATGTGGACACTCTTATTCCTGTATAGAAATGGCTTTCTTATTTTTTTAACTTAATCCCCCCCTTTCTAAGCGACACATACACACACACACAAAAAGAAAACTGAAAAGAGATGCTCTTCTGCTGGAATAAGAGTGTCCATATGGGGGAGAGTGTGTTTATGTCCATGTAACTTGCTTGATATTCACACCTTAGGTTACACAGAAAAATTGTTCCTACACAGAAAAGGTTTTAGAATATCCACATTTTATTATGACAATAGATAGTTATGCTGTTTAAGGTCTCCATCTGTTGTTCCTAGGACTTCACAAACACTTGCACTGGAATTATGTCTGGATTGGAGACTCCACACCGGGTTTTGCACTGGTTTAATTAAATCTGTTTAAAATCACTCCTCTGGCTTGTATACACTACAGATGCTACAGCTGCACACTTGCTACCATGCTAGGAGGGGTTTTTCCCATCACTGTAATTAATCCACATCCTCAAGAGGTAGTAGCTAAGGCTATGTCTACACTAGAGAACTTACAATAGCACAGCTGTACTGTTGCAGCTGTGCTGCTGTAACATCACCTGTGTAGCCGCTCTATACGGGAGAGGTCTCTCCCATCGGCATAATTAAACCACCCCCAATAAGTGGCAGTAGCTATGTTGGTGGGAAAATGTCTCCCTCCAACAGCACTGTTCATGCTGGAGCTTCTGTCAGTAAAACTCATGTCACTCAGGGGGTTGTTTTTTTCACATCCCTGACTGACAAGACTTTTACTGACAAAAGTGTTAATGCAGACATAGCCCAAGTTAATGGAAGAATTCTTCTGTCAGTGTAGCAGTGTCTGCACCATGGCCTAGGTCGGTTTAGCTGTGTCTGTCAGGGCTGTGAATTATTCACAACGCGAGCGATATAGCTGTGTTGATTTAAGTTTTAGGTGTAGACCAGGCCCTAGTGTAATTATTTGGGGTGTAGACCAGCCTCAGGAAAAGAGGCGGTGGTCTTCATTTGGTTGGGTTTGTTTGGTTTTGGATTTTGTTTTACGTGCCTCAAGCTAACCCCATTTGAAACACCAACTAGCAGTTAGTCTAGATGCCGTTTAACACATTTACAATCACGTTAGCTAACGGAGCAGTCACGCTGAGGAAAAAAATAACGCCAACCTAGTTAAAAGCTTGTATCTTAGTGCATAGGGACAAGGGGGCCTAATGGTGGTGGCACAGCCAAGCTTAATCCCGGCATTTCCTAACGTGAGCGCTTCACTTTGTAACCCAGGTAACTCAGGACTTGTCTTCACTACTGAGTTTACATGGGCTCGCTCAAGTGAGCATGGCCACACTGCGAAATAACACTCGAGTTATACAGAGCAGTTGTGTTAGCAGTTAACGAGTTGCGTTAACTTGGGGCTAGTCTACACTTAAAACTTACAGTGGCACAGCTGTGTCAGTACGGGTGTGCTGCTGGAAGAGCGCTTGAGTAGCTGCGATATGTTGAGGGGGGAGAGCTTTCCTGCCGACATCATAAAACCACCTAAACGAGCGGCAGTGGCTATGTCAGCGGGATAGCGTCTCCTGCCGACAAAGCGCTGTCCACGCTGGCGCTTCTGCAGGTGAAACTTGTGTTTTTTCACACCTCTGAATGACAAAAGGTTTTGCTGGCATAAGTGCTAGTGTAGACAAGGCCTTGGTCGTTAGCCTGTGCTCCCTGAGAGGCCTTCTCCCTGGAGTTAAAAACATCACCACACAAAACCCGTAACTCACGTACGTGGACGGGACTTGAGTCGGGGCAATGCTTGAATTCTAATTTGAGCTAACTCTGCAGTGACCAGCCCTTAGTTTTGGTCTGTAACAAGTATCTGAAGACAGGTGTTCAGAGGTGCCCCGTTATTGCGCTGCCTGTTGCTGAAGTTTGGAGGAGTTGCGATGTGCAGGTGAGGTGAGGTTTTGAAGAAGTCCAGTGTGGCATGGGTACCAATGGGGTTGGGGTTTTTTAAGTGGTGGGCGTAAAGCGCCTATCGTCTGGCCATTTGGAGTGGGACCCTGACACGTTCATTGCTGCACTGGGCTGGCGGACATGGGAGTTGTGCAGTACCTGTATTCCTGGAAACGGCTTTCAAACCACACTTCCCTCTGGGCAGTTTGCAGGTGTAGAGGCCGAGGCAGCCATCACAGTCTGAGGGTTTCTGGCAGGTCTTAGACTGGATCCCAGGACAGGAATGCTGGAAGGAGAGAGCGCGAGAGAGGCTGTCATGATGCTAACACACTCCCTCTGCGACCAATGCCCAGCCCAAGTGATCCCCATATTCTCAAACTATACCTAACTTTAGTTCGGGTTTCTGTTGGTTACACTAGTAAGTGCACTGAATTCCCCACAGCCGGGGGGGCGGGGAAGGTTCTCTCTCAACATAAACGTAAAAGTGTGGATCCGGATCCAGATTTCATTTCCTCCTACCACTCCCTCATTTGGATCTGGGGTTTGGTTTGGCTCGCTCTAGCACTGAGGGACAGCTATGACGTCGGGATCCAGGATCCAATTCTGAAGCTCCCTTCACTCAACGTTTGGGGTTTTCACAGCTGGAGGTGTAGTTAAGACTCATCTCTGCACTTCAGGTTAATAATTAAACCCTGTGAGGTGCAGCTGGGCCCCTGATTCCTCCTGCCTCCTGCTTGGTGGTGCTTGCTTTCTTCTTAAACTCTCTAAAGTTGCAGGGGGAGGATTTCAGAGTCCTCAGAAGCTGAATTGATCTGGGCTGTGGCTGTCTTTTTGTTAGTGTACATGGTGCCTGGCACGGTGGGGCCCCTGGGAACTACAGCAATGCAAATAATAATCCAAATAAAGTTTTCCTTCTCTCTAGGCGTAGCTGAAAATCAATAATAGAGGCTACTAAGGCTAGCTCCACAGAAACTTCATGTAAAACCAGCTCCTTCGTGGTTTTATTTTAGGAAATTATATAATAATCCTATCTTGTATAGGCAGCATAGCTACTACCGCATTTAATAACTCACCCCTGCGGCTGCATCTTAAAGCTAACTGCTTTCCTGGCAAAGGTACTTGGCAGAGGCAAAAGGATGCCTACCTGCCATTTGTGCCTGTGAAAAATCAACCCCAAAGCCACTAAAGGGAGCTTCTGTTTAAAGTTGTACGGCTACCGTGCAGTTACTTATTGCAACTGGCTTCTAAACTGAGCTGCGCAAAGCCATTTAGTTCATCATTCAGTTTTCAGTATCTATCATTCAATCTCAGGGACTGCATTTATCATGGGCCATTATATCCAGCACTTGCAAGTTGACAGCAGTTGGATGTTTGGAAATTAGATGAGCTCAGAAGATCCACTTAATCTCTCACAGACAGCTAGGGAGATCTTTAAAGAATCCAGGAGAAAATGAAGTCAAGTTGCAAAGTTGACTATGAAATAATGTGATGAGCATTTGCTGCCTTTTTTGGTCTCTTCACTGTTTTTTTTTTTTTTAATGGTCTGGCTGTACAATCTATATTAACTATTCCTTGACTGTATCTAAGATACAGAATATGGTAGTTTACAAGGATCTAGAAAGGTCAGGGGGCTTCATTTCCCATTTTTACAAACAACATAATAAGCACATGCACAAAATATCCAAAAAGCCATAAGTCAAATTAGGCTGAAGGAAAGACGTGGTGCTAGATCCCTGCTCTCTCCAGGTGGTGTAGCTCTCTTCCATCAATACTGTGCCTCCCAGTGCCTCTGGGTAGCTAGTGTAGCCACACACCTTGTGATGTGGTGTTGTTTATTGTGATAAACCAGTGTGTCTCTCTGAGGAGTTATCATTCTATGTATTTCATCCATGTGAAATTTGCTGGAATTAATTTCTTTTTTAGGAAGAAACCACACATTTCTCTATAGAGTTGAGCTCCAATGTAGGGAGCTAGGAGCAAGAAGTCCGAGGAGGCTTAGGTGATTTGAAGACACTAGAAGTGGACACCCAGTGCAAGGACATGGACAATGAGCTGGGTTGGATTATATAAGAGAGTCCCTTCCAGGAAAGAGGACATGCATTTTTTGGGAAAAGTTGTTGATTAGCTCTTTCCTGGGCACTTGCAATTGAGCTGGGGAGGGCAGAAAGGGAAAAGCAAAGGGTGCCAACAGGGGACTCTGGCTTGTACAGTTACTTCTACTACCCTTTCGTTTTTGCAAGTACAACCCATTGTAACTGGGTTTGTGCCGCCACTACCTAGACAAAGATTGAGGTAATGCCTTTCTTTATTGTATTTCTTGGGTTATCTTTTTCTTCCCTGTCTTAAATAGTATCCTGCTTAAGGCAACTCGAATTTGACTTTGACTGTTAATACTAAGTAGGATACCTCTGATCTATTGATAAACAACATAGCCTATGTTGTAGGGGCTAAGGAGGGGCTGTGCTCCCAGCCTTATGATGAGCCGCTGATGGGAATCCCTGCTGGTATAAAGCAAGCCCTCTAGCTATAGATGGACCAAGGTTTGATGACCTGCGTTACACAGATACCAAAGTTTAACGTGGCCTGGGTCAAGCTGAGTGGCAGATGTGAGCGCACTGCAGTGAGGTATGACGCAAGTCCGGTACTCAGAGAGACTGCAGTACACCCCTTGATTGGAACTGGAGCTCAATCCCTATGGGGTGCATTCCTAGACGCAGCCTGCTCTGTCAAGATGCTATTTTCAAACTTGGATGCCTAAAGTTGATATTTAGTTGCCCAGCTCCAGGCAAGTGTGTTTTCAAAATATGTTGGTAAATGGTACTGGCAACGGTGACATAATTAGAGCAAGGTGGATTTTTTTCAACAAATAGTGAATTTGCCAGAAAATTGCCAAAACTGTTCATGAATTTGGGGCAAAGTCTGCGAATCGTTTCAGCTGAAAAAATAAATTCAGAAATGTTTAAAGTTTCCTTTTGACATTTTTCAAAATGAACTGTGTCAACATGTCGTTTAGGAAATGACGTTTTGAATCAACATTCAAAATGCTTCATTCGACCTGAACAAAATTTTTGTTTCGACAAGGGAACAGAACGCCGGGAGGCGGGGGGAATCTGTCTGGGCTCAAAACAAACTGAGTATTTGGGGGGATATTTTTGGTTCAGCCACCAAACTGAAAAATCAATTATTCACTCAGTTCTAATCATCGTGCGCTTGTTTAGATGGGAAGAAATGGCCTGGAAATGGGATTTCTGTGCACTTCATCATGCATTTACCATTGGGTACTGGGCTTTTCTGTTTGTGCTGAGCTCTAAGAAGAGACAGACTCTGCTGTGTCAGTGCTCTGGACCCATCCCTGGCTAACCTACAAGCAGGGTGTCGAGGTACCTGACTGGCAAAGACAGACCGTTTCATGCTGCTCTCTGAGCTATGGCTACTGTTCAGTATTAAAGATGATCTCCTTGTCTCCCCAAATGTGTTGAAAAGAAGATGTAATTTTATGATGAACTAGCAAATGACAGACCCATATCTTCAGTGAGGCCACTCTAAACCCTGCAGACAGGTCACCTAGACTGGATTACAGAACTGTGTGTGCGCGAATACCAGACGCACTAGGAAGACCACTTGATGGCTTTAGTTGGTTAATAGGCAGGCACACAGAGCCTGGTGCCTCCAAAGATCTCTTTCACTACGACTCTCTGATACAAAACCTCAGCATGTCGGCTCCTTCTGAATGGGATGGCCAGGGGGAGAGGACATTCTCGGCTGTCTCCCCAGACTTGAATCCTTGGTTTGAATTTCATTGTTTGGTGAGATGAACCGGGGTCTCCTCCCCACCACCCCAGAGGGAGCTGTTAGGCACGGACCGCATTTGAAGTGGAAGCCAGACACGGGTGGAGGGCAGTGGTGCGATGTTATACTCACTGTGTCAGCATTGAATTTCCCGTGGCCTTCCAAGTGGTTGCTGGATCCTGGACTCTTGCTCTTGGGTGGCAGCAGCTGGGGGCTCTGCTGCTTGCTAGTGACCTTCTGTATACTGCTTTTTTGGGATGGCTTGCTCAGCAGTTTGCTGTGGGGCCTGGCTCCAGCTTCTCCTGGCCTCTTCTGCACTCCGACAGCCCACTGACTCCTCACTAAGCTCCCTTCTGGTGCTTTCTCTCCTCCCTCTGATGCCTGAGGTACTTCTCTCACTCTCTCAGCCCTTATCTGCATCTCTGAAGCTGCCAACCCTTTCCCAGCCCCAGCTTGAACCAGGAAAGAAAGCTGCACCGAGAGGACAGCAATGGCAATTACTGCATAAACCTTCATCGTTGTGCTCTGGCTTCCTCTCAGCTCCTGTGTGTTCCTCTGCCCAGCCCAGGTGCTTGTAGGGAGGATCAGAGGTACCTCTTACTCAGCGAGGGTGGCTGAAACCATTTATAAAGCCGAGATCTCTCCCCCCCACCCCTCTTTCTGGGTGTCGACGAAGTGAAATTCTAGCTTTCATCTTATACCTGCAAACCTGGCTGCTACTGCTTGGAAAGTCCCCCGCCCTCCAAACTCTCCCACAGCCCTCCCACGTCTTTCCAAAGGTATCTGTGTGTCTCTAGCATAATCTTTCCCAGCTGGGATGATGGAACGTTTTGGCTAAAAAGGTGTTTGCAGGCAGGGCTGAGCTTAATAAGTGGATCTGCTGGCCAAATGTTCACAGGTGGTGGGGGAGAAGTGCATGAGAGGAAGGGGTTAATTTGGTCTCTGGCATCTTCTACAATCATACATTTGTAAATACCTTAGCTAACTGCTTATACACTTCCACCACTGGGGTGTCGGGGTATGTGTGTGTCTGTGTTTCTTTCACTGCTTCTACTGAAAGGCTGTTCCTTCACCCACTTTTCAGTTAGGCTGAGGTTGCCCTGAGTGAGTATACAGAAGTAGTGGGAAACAGTGTTTCCCCTCATTATGTCACCCCCCCTCCATGAGCTCACGCACTCATAAACACACGGGGTGACAGTCATAGTCCTGAGCACAGGGTCCAGCCCCCCCTGCTAGCACTTTGATTTAAGTTACCCCAAAAGAGCAGCAAGAAAGCAGCAGCTGTCATAAAGATGAACCCCCTTATGGTGTGATTGTGTAGCATTCATGTTCACCCGGATAGTGTAACTGCATGTTGTTTTATGCAAAGTATGTCACAGAAGGTGTTTTTGGAACGCTCGTGACATCATTGTTCTTGCAGAATGTTTCTTGCAATGCCAGGTGTATGGTTATGAGACTTTGCTATGTAATCTTCCCACATGTGTGTCTCATGGCTTCAGGCAGATCTAGGCAAAAACTAAGAGCAGCAGAGAGGTAATTTACGCCTTTCTAAGGCATGCATAAAACAACCCAGCTCTTCCAAGAGTAATGGACTGGCCTAAGTATCTGATAAGGCGATGCTCATTGACCCAGGATGTGAAGAAAACCATGCATGGATACTTTTGTTACCTGACCCGGGGAGAGGAACATGTTAAAAGAGGAGACATTTTGGCTTGATCTTGCAATCCATCTACAGCAACACCGAGTAACTGAAAGACTGTCCACAGGGGGAGGGCCTGGCTGAAGGAGTCAGCCAGCCTGTAGTGAGCATGATCTAAAACAGTGAAATTACTGAAAGCGTTAGCCTCAGTTTAGAACGCAGTTTGCTTTTATTTCATCCTGATTAAATCTGACCTCTGGTTTATAATCACTTAAAATCTTTCTATACTTAATAAACTTGTTTGTGGGTTGGGCGTGTGCAGAGACTTTGTTTAAAGTGACAGAGCTGGTGCATATCAATTTATCTGACAAACTGACGGACATAGGAGCTTGCACAGTCCAGTGGGCAGCACTGAACTCTGTAGGACGGCAGTTCCTATGGCTGCATCTGGGACTGGGGGTGTTTACTGGGTTATTCTATTGCATAATCCCATGAGTGGCTGGCCAGAAGCACTCACTCACTGAGGTAAGGATGGCTTGCTTGCAAGAGGTTGTGCGTGGGCTGACCCAGGAGTGGGGGGTTCACACAGTGGGGGCAAGTGCAAGACGGGCCCCAGGAGTGAGGGATTGGGGTGACACAACTATAGACTAGTCCAGATTGCAAAGGGGAATGTCATAGTACCCTTAGGCTATGTCTACACTATGAGGTAGGGGAGTGATTTCCCCTGCTCCCCACATACTTGTGCTAGCTTTCATCAAGCTAGTGTGAGTATAAATAGATATAAATCAGCAAGTTTATACTAAGCATGGCTCAGCCATGCCTCTGCTGCCCCCACCCGTGCTATTGTGGCTTCGCTAACATTTATACTTATGCTAGCTCGATGGGAGCTAGTGTGAGCATGTGTACGCAAGTATGGAATCACACTTCTAGCTCGTCGTGTAAACAGCCTCAGTGAAAAACGAATATCCCTGCGACTGAATAACCGGCAGTGGAGATTTCTACTTTCTTTCCAGTGGTGCAAAGCACAACTTGCAGTGCTCAGAGGGGAGAGAAAAGCTAATGATCCACCATCACTGGCCTTGCCGATGAATTTAACCAATGAATTACTAACATTATGTGCTGATTTTGAAGAGGAGGAAGGTTGGGCCTCTATACAACTAGAGGGCTAATGTTTCACACACCCACTCCAACTGCTCTCTGTACACAGTGTACCAGTGAAGGAGGTTTGGTTGCACAATCACCAGTCGAAAATTGAACAACCATAGCAAGCAGTGCTTAAAGTTTGGGGTGGGTCATAGGCCTAGAGAGGGGGCGGGAATTGAACCGGATCACTGAGGGGCATACTTCAAGCAATGTTTTACCACAGCTGCTGCTCCCAGATTATGTTAACCCTCCCACTCTTTAATGACCACTCAGGCTGAAACTGTAAAAGGATGTTTGCTAACCAAAGACTTCAGTCTAACTTGTAAAAACTCACGGGGGTCTTCTGAGCATGTGGGACTGCAAACAGATGGACTTGCACAGTGGATCTTGTGAGGTGAGCTAGGAGCTGGGTTAAAATCATCACCTTCGTTTTCACTTGTGACCTGAAAATGGCTTGAGTGGAAGTACCTTGCCCCAGATCCTCAAAGGTATTTTGGCTCCTGTGACACACAGGTTCAGCGGTAGGTCACTATTCTGTCTCAGCAACTCTTATGAGGCCTGAGAACCTCACTACACCTCTCACACTGGTGTCATTATATTTATAGAAAAGGCAATGTAATATATCGTTTGAGATCTACTAACACAGTGGTCATTAATGTCACTGTAGGTGAACTTATGGATACTCTCTGATATTATGCCTTGGAGACTGAACAGACAAAGGAGACAATTTTTTTCCAAATGGATAGAACAGAAAATATGGTGGCAGGTGCTCTAACCAGGAAGGAGGGCTCTGACCTGCTGCCTCCAGGTCAGCCAGCGGCTAATGCTCCTACCATTTTGTAAGGAAGGGGGAGGCGAGCAGCCCCGTGCCAGATGGAATAAATCTATTTCTCATGGATTTACTCACTCAGTAGTCAGCGGATTATGACATTAGATGGCTAGGGAGATATTATTCATCAAGTACTCAAACTTTGCATAACCAAGCGGGATGCATTTGCAACTTGCCAGAAGCTGAAGGACTGTATCTAATTCGTATTAGCGGATCAAATTGTTACTAGCCTCAGTAATGAAGAGATGGATGCCAGAAAGGCCACCAGTAGAGGGATGATCTTGTGGTTAAGCACTAGGCAGGGAGCTGGGAAATCTTGGTTCCATTCCCAGCTGTGCTACGGACTCACTGTGACCTTCGGAAAGTCACTTAATCTCTGTGCCTCAAGTCCCCATTTGTAATACAAGAGCAGTACTTCCCTACCTCAGTGGGATGTTGTGAGGTTACATTCATTTGTGTTTTGGAAGCGCTTGGACATTGCAGAGGGGCTACAGAAGTATCTAGATATTTAGGCCTAGCTCTGCTGCTCCACTTTGATCACTAGGCCATGTCATAGAGCTGTGTGCCATGGCTGATGGGCGTCTGCACTATGAATATGGGAGGAAGAAATACACGCTTCTCAGGAAGGTGCAATCCACGCTGTTTAGGCACCCTCGGTTTTTTGCTTTCTGGGAAGTGTAGTACCAGATATTGGCTGTGTGGCATTGGGAGATTGGCAATGAATGGTGGAAAGCTGAAATCATGTTGCACCCAACCTCCCACTCACAACTAGTCGTCATTGTCATAATCAGAGGCCAGCCCCGATCATCACGGAATTCTAGGAAAGACCCATGTCAGAGAAAGAAAAAAGTACCGAGTTTAAGACGTGCTTGGAATGGGGAGGTAACATCTGATAGAGCTCTGGAGCATAAGATCTAATCAATCATCCACATCTTCACCTCTGGCCAGCTCCTTGCCTTGACCTGTTCCAGGTTCACGCTGACAGTACTGATCTCCTGGGATATGGGCTCATGTGAACGGAGGGAGAGGTAGGCAGAGAGGAGGCCCATCCGGACGCAGGTATCTGTGTTGTACCGTGCAAGTAGCCCAGCGATTATCCCTGCCATTAAACTGTGAAGAGAAAGAAAAGGCAGCTTTGGACCCTGGGAAATGGTTTTGAGTCTGCAGACCGTGCAGTCCCAGAGATTAAAGTGTCTCTATGCACAAAACAAAGCTAAGAGCCACAGGTCCCTACAGCAAATCAATTTACAAGCAGCAGAAACTGGGATGGGGGAGATGAGGGTCTAACAACGGGTTTGGGTGTCCATAAGGAATACTGAAAGTTGCCTCTCTTTTTATGCCCAACCTCAGGACTCTTGATCACAATCATTATTCTTTAAAGGTGAAGGATGTCCTCTTCTGGAGAGGCCCCTTCCCAGCTTCCTGAAAGACTTTAAAACAGTGACTGCCCCCTCATTTTGTACTGTCCCAGCATGCTGCTGGCTTTGGGAGATTAGTCAGTGCTGCATGGCTACTCAGTGCAGACATGACCAATAAAGCTCAGAATATGTAGCTCATTATTGAGCTTCAGTGCCTTGATTTAAGAAGCTCCTAATGCCACTGAGATGTAAAAGAGAGAGACAGAACTTCCTTTAGCGACTCTCAGTCAGATTTCTTACCATAACAGAGGAGTTGACAGGAGTAATTCCTTCCTCTGTCATGCACACAATTGGCTACATCCCGTCAGAGTGCACTGCCTCTGAAATCCTTGTGGAATTGCTTTTAATTTGCTGAGGGAAGGTGTTTGAGGTATCATCTTTTATTGGACCAACCTCTGTTTGAGAGAGGCAAGTTTTGGAGCCACACAAAGCTCTTCTTCAGATCTGGGAAATGTACTCCCAGCGTCACAGCTAAGTACAATGTGGAACAAATTGTTTAGCATAAGAGGCTAACATAGGTGGTAAGAGACCATTCAAGGTGATGTGGGCCGTTAACAATTCTGTTGTAATGAGCCATAAAATCCAGTGTCTTTAGTGAGTCTATGATTTTTAGTGTCTAGCAAAGTTATGGATTTAAGCTTCCAGGCTAGTCTTTTGAAGGGGTCGTGTGGGTTTCCTTTGAGAAGGAGGACTGAGAGGTCAGATAGGGCGTGATCATTTTGTGAAAATTTCCCCCACTCCCTTCCTCAGTCCTGTGATTGGATGGAGCTGTTCCAAAAGCCAAGCAACAATAATGCCACTGCCATTTATCTGAAGCAATCAAATGGATGTCAACACAAGTATCAAAAGGGATGATGACGTGATGGGGATGGTGAGTGGGGAGGATGTCCTAGGTCCTGGGAAGATGGAGGAGATATTTAAAGAAAGCCAAGAGATAGTGCTAATATCAGGGGAGGGTTCTAAAACAGAGCTGCCATGTTGGCAGGGGGATAAAGTAGTCCTGGAAACTTTCAGCCAGCGGTTCATCTAAAGATCTGCTCTCTGCTGACTCTAAGTATTGTGTACGAGAACCCACTGAGGATCTGCATATGCGTAGAGCTGGGACCTGTGGTCTCTGCAGGCCTCATCTGCCTAGTAAAGATTACAGCAGCTGCAAGTGCCATTGTAGCACCAGGGCCTCAACAGGGGGGGGCTGCACTTAGCTAACCTTGCTCTGTGTGGGCGAGCTCTCCATCTTGTAGCTCAGTCCCAACATGGCCTTCCACTCTGGAGAGTGGCTCCTGCTAAGAGCTTCCAGGTGCGTCGCACTGCGTCCTAGGGGGTGGGAAGGAAAATCTTCCATTTCTTTCTTAGGCTGATTACCTCCGTTGCTGTATAACAAAAGGCACAGAGCATTGTGGTTTGTGATGACCTTTCAATCTCTCAACAGCGCCTGAGACTTGGAAAAAAATATTTGGGGGGGGGATTATTCCTTAGCAATGCTGTGTACATGCACGTACTGTTATGTTGTCGTAGCAACCAGGGTGCAGGGAGCAAACAGCTTCCACAGACTGACAATGGAACCAGCCATCTGGGCAAAGACTCCAAGAGAGCTGTAAGACACGAATGGTCTGCAATTCCTCTTGGGCCAGTGCCCCGACCTACACCATTCCCTCCAGTGGCTCCTGCTGGGAGAGACTGAGACTGGAGCAGCTGTGAGCACATTCCCCAAACCTTTAACTACAGCACAGTGAATCTTGCTGGATCCCAGCACAGCATGTGTTTGCTACTTCCGGTTGGATTCCATTGCTCAAGCCCTTGAAACTGCTCCCAGCCACCTGTATGCCGTGGGTTTATGTAACTTTGGGTTCTCAGCACCGTAGATGTAGCCTGTCTGAGTATTGGTCTCAAAGGCCTAGCAACAAGGGGTCTGTTCTTACACCCAGGACTGTGTGGAATAGAGGATTTCTGCAGAGAGAAGGAGCATCCATTAGACAGCGGGAAAAGGAAATTACCGTAGAAACCAGAAGATTCTGAGAAATGCTAAATGGATTCAGGTGAACTGAGCTTCATGCGAGCAGATCAGTTTAACTTGAATAGGAGCACAACAATACGTACACTAATGGGTCCTGATCTTTCAGGGTCCTCTAGGAAGAAAAAGCTTAGTAATCAGACGTGTCATGGACAACATCTGGCCGGGGCACGGTTTAAAGCAAATAGGAAGCTTAGGTAAATTTTAAAAGAGCACAAATAATGAGATGTTAGGCCACTTACAACAATTACTCCAAAGGAGGTCAGGTCATTGTTCAGTGTCTTTCCCAGCTGTGGTCATCCCACCTTAGAGATGTGTGTGTGACACAGACAGACTGGTCAGCTTGTGTGTGACCCATAACAACTTAACAGGAGGCACTGACATGTAATCAAGATAATTGACTTGTATGTGAATTTCAAAGAAGTGTACTAAACCAGCAATCATTAACCCATTTATTTGTAGGAATGGAAGTCAAAGGTAGACGTTAAGTGTATCTGTCTGTGTTTACCTATATCTTGTTAGAAGTTTAACTATGTGATCTAATTAGCTTATAGATGTTAAAAGCCGGTTCCTGCTTCATAATCCTTGATTACTGTATTCTACTGATTCAGAGATCAAAAGGGGATATTATAATTTAGGTGGGACATGTGGTGTATTATTATTATTATCCTCTTTATTCTTTGAAACTTGTAATTCCACGTAGTAAAATACCTGTGAATTGTCTTGATAGTTTGTCTTACTAGTTCAAATTGTTGTTGCTGATTGTATAATCTGAGAAAGGACCCGTTGAGTAGAGCTCAAACTGTCGGCTCGCTTTCATCAAAGCCCATGTGGTGGAGTTACCTGTGAGTGCCCATCTCGCTTCAACTATAAAGGAAGCTTTGGGCCTGATCCTTTTTATTTCAGGTCTCCTTAAACTTTAACAGGAAAAGTCTAAGACACAAGACTGAGGACTTCAGATTTACTCTGGATTTTCCCTGGAATTCTCATGGAAGAATTTGAACAAACGCTACACCTAGATTGCCTTTTGGACTATAACCTTTTAAAAATTGATTCCAGAAAGACTTTTATAAATCAGCAACCTCACCCCCTCTGCTATGAAACTGACCTAAGGACTTTACACATCTGTATGTACATTGATCTTTTAATCACAACAACTCTCTTCTTTCTTTTTCTGTTTATTATTAAACCTTTCATTACTAAAGGGTTGGCATTGGTAATTGTTGGGTAAGATCTGAAATTCATGTTGACCTGGGGATCAGTGTCCAGTCCTTTGGGACTGGTGGACTGAACATATGGTGAATCCAGTTTTCAGCAACCACCCACTATATTAGACTTGGCTGTCTGAGGAGGGCCAAGAGCAGGAATGCTTAAAGGGGATTGTATTTGACTTCTTGATAACGAGTGTGGTATTATAGAGGCTGTTTTGTTACTGGCTTAATGAATCTAATTATAGATAAACCACCAGTTTTGGGGATTGTCTGCCCTATCCCTTGCAGTTTGCCCGGAGTGTGGCATTCTCAGTGTGGCCCATCCAATTACCAAGGTCACAATGAGGCTACGATTGGAAAAAGTCCAGGGAAGTGCAATGCTGAGAGCTAGAGATGTGGCAGGATTTACATCAGAGGAATGATCAGAAACACTGCGATTAGTTAGTCTAGAAAGAAGAAGTTAGAGGAGACTTGACTGAAGTACTCAAAATTATTAAGATTTCCACAAAACTAACCAGTCCCTTTTTATGCGGTCCTCCAGCATGAGACGGGGGGAGGCTAATCATTCTTCTAAAGTAGTGATAAATTGAATGTGGAAAAATCTGCCTCACGCAGAATTCTCAGACAGTTCACTACGATAAAATATCAGAGTCCGTTATTGCAGCTTATGAATAATGGGCTGGATAATTATGACTGTATCACATGTAGATAGACAAGATAAGGAGGCTAATAAATTCTTAGAAGATGTAAGTTGATCACTGTGGGGTCCATAAGTAGTGCAGTAATGTGCAGGAGGTCAGACTAGATGATCATATTGGTCCCTTATGACCTATGAGTCTATGAGTCTAATGCTAGCCCCTCTTACCCCAATATGTGGCATTGCACCCCTGATTAGGCAAGGTACGGTGAGAATTCTTCTGAAGCATAAGGTACCAGCCACCCTCACAGGCAGGATATTGGACTTGATGAACTGAGCTTGTATGGCAACTCTTTCCTTATGACACTACCTGTCCTGGGTGGGCCCCCGCTTTTAGCAAACGTTACAATGAAGGTTAAGTCTCACTTCCACTGGAAAGAGACTGACTCAGCTTTGTCTTAAGGCACTTTACTTTATTTTGACTACTGCAGTGGTCCTTCAATAGCCACTAACTTCAAGAAGTTTGGCAGCCCAGGTCAGAGTAATTCAGAACTTGCAGATGCGCTGCTGGTACCTAGGATGCTGTCGTATGTGTTCAAGCCAGTTCTGGGAAAAGGACGACGAGCGGCCAAACTGGCTTCAAGAGACATTAAGCTGTTAGGAGCACCCTCTTAGTACATGTTATGGGGCATGATGTTCCTCCCTCCTTAACTGTTGGATTTAGTGTCTAATTCCCAAGTGTCAGAGCGAAATTTGTCTTCGTGGTAGTGTTAAAAATTCTGGATTGGAATTCAGCTGCGGAAAAGAAAGGGATTCCCATAATGGCATCTTTTCTCTGGGAGTTAGCAAGATACCTGTCACCTGCTCCTGAGACATTCACGATCTCCTCCCTGGAGACGGGGACTGCTGGGTAGTGGGTGGCACACAGCTCTCCTGCAGCATTCTGGAGAGAGGGAGAGAAGGAGTGATCTTACTGGGAACTCACCAGTGTCTAGAAGCAACATTAGAAATGGAATGATCTTGCCCACAGCTGCACCAATCCTTAGTCCAGGTAATATTTCTTTAAATGGTGAATCAAATTCTCTATGTTTGCACCCCTTTGGGGTTCCACCAAAAAGCCGTAACTGAGTTTTACTAGCATGTAGGTTAATGGAGAGGGCGTTTTAAACTTGCATTCTTAATTACTTGAGGGAAAGCAAATTTCAAATGTGCTTTCCATGATCACTCCACAGATGTGAATCCATGTGTGACAGAGTGGCTCTGCCTGGAGTGCCCTCCTGTGACACAGCACAATTGAGGTACCTGCCTTAGTTTCCCTTTCTGAGTCCCCAGGAACTCCTTGCAAACTTATCCTCCAGTCCATCGATGTGGTTTATTACCAAAACATATTTCAAATAACCCAAAACAAAAGTCCCATCTCAGTACCTAGAGTCTTTCAAAATCCTGCATGCTACACTCCAGAATCTTCCACCACACCTAGGCTTCTTGTCAGTCCTCGTCTGTCCTCCTGCCAGGACAGCCACCCCTGCCCTTCCAGCTAGAGGGGAGCCAAGCTCTTCCCAACAGGGACCCCCCGAGCCTCTCTGCTGGGAAATCGTCCTTACCAAGGAGCATTCCTCACTCCTCCTGGCCCTCTGACTGTTTCCCTGAGGTCAGCTCTCCAGTGTGGAGATGGGTAAGTCCCTCTGCAATGCCCCTGTCTTCAGCCCTCTCCAGCCCTTGGCTGAAGCTTAGACATCAGCTGGCAAATCCCACGGCTGCTCTCTGGCCTTCAGCCCCAGCCCTCTGGCTTGGAGATGCCTCTTGCTGCTCTCCTCCTTCCAGGACCGTCCACCATCCCCCTTGCCTCTGCAAGCTCGCACCTGCCCTTTTCCTGACTGCCTCAGCCTGTGCCCTAAGACAGCTTTCGCTCACCAGGTCGCTCTCCTCTTTCAGATTCTCCTTGATCCTTTATAGTGCCAGGTGCTGCCGTGCTGTCTTAACTGGCCAAACTGGGAGAACCTGCTCTGCCACAGTGGAGCTGGACCTGTTCCCTTTGCAGGAGCCAGCCACCCTGTGACACACAGTGGCATAGGAAAGGAAGCCTCAATTTCCATTATTAATCTTCAGAGCCATCCAGTCCTCCAGGGACAAGTGAACGTACAGCAGCCTTAACCTTTGTGACAAAGTCTTGAAGAATCACTCCTGTGCCAGTGCTTCCAGACACAAGGACTGATAACTCACTGTCACTCAGCTGGTCTTCCTCTGCCCCTACCTGTTTGTGAGTTCCACAGCAAAGCGAGACACTCCCTTCCGCTCTCCTGCCACACAACAGAACTCCATGAATGCCGAGTGTCACCACCACACAGTACAGATGTGTCAGCAAGGGGCGGGCCAGCATCATCGCAGTCCTGATAGCATCATCCAGCCTGGACGGCAGCTCTTTAGACAGCAGTGGAAGAAAAGCCATGACATCAGTCCAGACCTTCGGACCACAAAACCGCTGACTTGAGCTTTCCATGTCACTGGGATGTTGGCCTCTTTCTGGGTGGTTTTCAAAGTATAGCTGTGAATTTACAGTGCTCATGGAAAATGCTGACAGCATGGGCCAGAGACAGCCACAGTGCTGACATACTGTGCAAGCTTCCCACTCACAGCTCTGCTGTGCGCTTCTCATTCCTGACATGCAACCCACCTCCTCGCTGCTATGCCAATCCTGGGCTTCCATATAATTCCTGCAGCGCACCTCCATTCTGAAATGAGGGTACCACCTCTCCTGGGTTTATACCTATGTGTGTTTGTCCAGGGGGACAAAATAACTGTGTCATGAAGTCTGTGTCTTAATGCCATTGCGCTTGTGTCAGCACATGGCGATGTTTCATCTCCAATAGAGACAACATCAGTTTGATGAGAAATGCCATCCTCCTGTGATGCTTCATTGTGGCATCTGAAATAAACTAGTGATCCTGTTTGCTTGGTTGGGCTTGTAGTGTGCAAGGCAAACTCATGAAAGTGGTGACTCTAGGCCAGTGATACTCAGACCTCAGTGACTCAGAAGCCAAATGAGCGATCAGCATTACCCAAAAGAACCACCGTAGTGTGCATTCATTGTTTCATTTGCTGTTTGTATCTGTCTATACACACACACAAATTCTCACAGCAAAATGATTGACCAATTATTATTATTTTATCAGTTACAATTGGTTAATAACATACTAAAAGAATCCTAATTGGTTAATAACCTGATTGGTTAATAATTAAATTACACGGTGTTTTAATATCATGCTGCAAAGAGCCGCAGGAGACGCATTGAAGAGCCACTTGTGGCTGGTGAACCTCAGTCTATCACTGTTCTAGGACAGGGATCTCAAACTCAATTGCTATGGCGGGCCACATTTACATTGAGTTGAGTTCAGGGGGGCCACGCATAACACACACTTCTCTGCTCTACCTTTCATGCTCTACTCTCCGCCGAAAAAATCTCCCCGCAGGGTACAATTCGGCGGCACAGTAGAAGAGAGAGAGGCTCTCACAGGGACTTGCAGACTCCACTCTCCGCCGTTAAATTTCCCTGTGGGGCCACATTCGGCGGCCATTTCCTTTTTAAGACGGCCACAACTTGCCTGAGCTCCGCTCTGAAAATACTCACAGCACAAGCCTGCGGCCGGATTCGGACTGCGGGCCACATGACACAAGCCCGCGGGCCGCAGTTGGCCCGCGGGCCGCGAGTTTGAGACCCCTGCTCTAGGATATGTAGCAACCCCAGACCAGCTCTCTCTGCTGGATTAGTCTAGTGCCTCATCTGAGTGAAGCGGTTTCAGAACTCAAGGGGATTTTGAGAGGTGGCCTAGGTCAAGATGATGCATGAATTCCCACTGTGTTTTAACCCACCTTGACACAGGTGGAAGGCTCATTCATTAACCAGAATCTTCAATTTCAGTGCATTTGTTTTAAGACACACAAAACCAAAACCCCAAAAGGGGACTGAAACAGAAATTAATTAAAATCCAGCCTGGGTACTAGCCCTAGAAAATCCATGCTGTCTCAGAACACACACGATGGTTACCAGCTCCTCTGCTTTGGTGAACTGCAGCTTCTAAGCTAGTTCATCACTGGCCTGCCCAAAGCTGGCCTTCCCAGCTCCTTGGGCTTTGTAAAACTTCCAGCTGCTGTAGCTGTTTTGGTAACCAATGTTAACTTTTCTGGAGGCAGCTCTCTGCTCCCTGCCTCTGACAAACAGCATGGTTGCTTCTGGAAGTGCTGGTTCAGCCCAGTGAGGGACTAGTGGTCAATGGGAGTAGTCGGCCTGGAATAGCAGCGTGGGGGTGGGGGGCTCCCTGTGCAGCATCTAGATTATCTGAAAGTGTTTCTCTCTCACTACCGCATCACTGTACTGTACCTGCTGGCACAGGATGCCCGAGGGTCCGATTTATTGCCCTTAGTTCCCGCAGATTGGGGGAGATGTAGGTCATCGCTCTCCAGCTGTCTGAAAGGAATGGCTTAGAAGCCTTGTTCTCATCCGTCGGCTCATAGCACACTTCAAAACAACATTGCGGGTTGGTTAGCTGACATAACGATCTCTCTGCTTCAGGACAGACAGCTACTGGGAATGCTCACTGTGATTTGTACAATGTTTGGTATCTCTGATAGCTGAGAAAGGATAAAGTATCTTCAATCTCCCTTTCTGCTGCAAGTCATGATTAAACTGCTTCTGGCTCTGGGATGATGTGATGGCCGATATGGTGAGGAATGGGCATTTTGTTTTATAGACAGGAAGTGAGCCATCCAGCAGGAACTCTATGTATTCTCTCCTCACTGGCTGAGTCTGGAGAACCGTGTCCCCCTGCAGAGCTTCCTTCTGAAGAAGGTGGGCTAGCAATTGTGAAATCTCAGGCTGCATTGTGAAGAGTCTTCAGCAAACCAAGAAGGGGCCAGGGCATTTCACAGGGAGCAGGGGGGCAAATCCTTTTATGCCAAAGGTAAGTTAAAATGAATTGCTTTGCTGAGTGCCACCGTATTCGAACCATGGGAGGCATATGGCATACAAGTCAGTGCTTGCCTCAGCATAGCTTTTCAGTTCACCTTTAACCTTTGCTGGTTTTCTGTCAGTGCTAGGGGTTCTAGATAGTACCTATATGGAAATCTGACATAGCTGCAGAATAAGAAAAACTAAGAACATATTCAAACAAATTTAATCAATTTAATATTAAAACAAATTTCATCTATTCAAAAATCAAAACATGGGGGCAGGGGGATAAGCTGAGATGCAAAATAGTGTTGGTGCCTTCAATTCTCAGTTGCTCCTTGAAGTTAGGAGGAACTGAGGGTGTTCAGCACCTGTTGGTCCATGTTTCAAAACACACGATTATGCCCCAAAGGGTCCACCCACAGCAAGTTCTCCTTACCTGCTATCTGGTGCTCTCCAGCAATTCGACAGACATACTGAATGGTGGCCACTGGCACATTGCCATCAATACATACCAGGGGGGCCAAGCAGAGACTCTCCTTGAACTTGGACACCTAGTGAAAATACAGAACCCACTCAGAACAGGGGCAGCTGGATCCAACTTGATCTAACTGGACAAGAATGAGATTTGTGTACCTAGCACACTTTGTGGATAGACTCAGGATGTATTTGAAATATCAATTTTTGCTGAAACCTTAGATGTAGGCTTGACGTGAACCAAGAAGAGCATTTTCCTAAAGAAAGCAGGCCTTCCAGATTCTGAATTTTTTCCCTTCTATTTCCCATCCTCCACCATCAAGCCTTATGTCAGACCATCCTGTCCTTCTCAAAGGAAGATGTCTGGTGGCACCCCCTGGAACTCGTTACTGCTGCTCTAGTGAGCAAAATGAGATGCTTCCTTCCCTTTGAAGTGCAGTGGAATGCCTCTGCAGAGCTCCCAGTCTCTGCTAGATCAGGGAGCAAGGGACCAAATCTCATTCTCAGATCCCCATGTGATAGCCCATTGCGGTACCAACTCTAAATAGTAGGGCCATCCTGGAAAGCAGCCATTCAAACTTACGTGTCATGGTCAAAAGACCGATCTGAGTTAGCAGAGGACATTTCAACATATAGTGGTTAAAAAGCCATCAGTCTAGCACCAGATTCCTTTCTCAGAATGAATACTTGCCACCGAAGAAATCCTACCTAATGCCCTACCTGTATATGAAGCCTGCGCTGAATGTCAGAAGGAAACAAGGTTAGCATTCAACCCAACTGGGGAAAAAAGCTAGTTAGAAATTGCTTACACTCTATAAAGGCCATGGGGAAACCACCAAAACGCGACCGACTTTCTAGCCAAGACTGTCAGAAGTGGGATGCCTGAAGTTAGGCTCAAAAAGCCATATTTAGGCAGTGGGAGCCTCTGGGTGCTCAATACTTTGGAAAATCGGACCACTTTTTAGGGGCCTAAATATGGACAGAGGAGCCTAACTTTAACTGTGGTCTTTTCCATATCTTGGCTCACCTGTTCACAGGCCTTTGATCTCCTGTGTGCCAAACCTATCCCACACGCAGGCCTTCAAACTCTCACATTTATACTTAACTTTCTATATTCCTGGGTCTCCAAATCACTCCCTTTGCCTCTGTGTTTATATCTATTACTCGGTTTGCAAGCCTTTAAATGCCCCAATTTTTTTTTATGCATAGCCAGTTAACTGGCCTTTACCCATCCATTCAGGGAATCTTATTTCCCTTCTGCCTTTCTCCCTCAAGTCTCCCTCACCTCAGTGCAATCATCTTTCCCTCCAGTGACAACTGGATGATGTTCTCTTCAAAGTGCCACATCTCTGCTGCTCCCTAATCACCCAACGGGATCACAGATGTGAGACCAAACTTTCCCTCTCCCAGGGGGTGAAGATACTTTCTCGATGGTACTTCCAGATCTTGACCGCCTGGAGAGTGAATGGCAGCAGAGAGCAAAGGACAAATCGCTTAAGTAAGCATTCCAGCTGCATTTCTTGTCACTCAGATAGAAATATTAAGGTATGACAGGCCCACTTTAACAAATGCTTCCGATCACAATAGCCATCTCTCCCAACAGTGGCATCCCTGACTGGCAGACATGCAGAATTTAGAGACACTGCAGTAATGTGTGTCCCCAGCCTTGCCGTGGCTCTTTGTGGCTGGCGTGACATGTTACACAAATTGCTGCCACGTGCCATAGACTTCCATCCCTACTCCAGCAGTCTCTCTCTCTCTCGCATGCCTCTGCTATATTTCATTGAAGGAAACCTCACCAGAAGGCAGCTAGCAGCAGCAACATCTAGCTCAAAGTTTCCATTGGCTTTTTTCTTGATTATTTTGCAAAGCTCATGAGGATTAATCCATCACGTAGTGGTTTTGTTTTCCTTTCTGAAGGCAAGGTGTGGGGAGGGGAAGAGTGGAGATGGAAGTGGGAGCGATGACTGCTTTTTTCCCCCCCTAGGAATTCTGAAACCTCCGGGGGGTCCTGCTGATAAGTAAATTACACTTTCCTTCCAAATCACCATCAGTTGTCAAGTACAGGCTCTTGTTTTTTTCAACAGTGGAATTAGTGGGGGAAGAGGGTGGGGCTGGGAGGGTTTATTTGAATTAATCCATAATCATCACTTCCATTAGCAACCTGAAACTTTCCATAACCAGCAAGCTGAGCAGCAGAGTCCATTTAGCTGTGTTTATACAGCTCAGCATGTAGAAACAGAGAGGATGGGCGAGTAGAGGGGATGTGATGGGACAGGAAAACGGGTTTTCAGGGCCCTCTTCATGCGAAACGCCATCTCCAGGTCAGTGGACATGAAGTTCCTGAGAGTTCAAAGAACGATAGGCTGCCTGCAATTTGTTTTCAAGACGTCTGTGGCATAGACGCTGTGGATAGGGCAGCGTTGGTGACCCTCAGTTGGGCAAAGAATGTTTTCCGTTTCCATCTTGCTAGCTGGAAATAAGTAGCTTTGGTTGACCAGCAGCTTGCTGCAGTGCCATTTCACTGACCCAAGTCTGAGGCTAAACTTAGGTTTCCACACGTTGGTTCTGATTTCAGTACGCCACTACTTGCAATGTATAACTCTATCATCCAGGCGCCCTTTCCTCCCTCCCTCCACACCCCCGTGTGCAGGAGCACCCATTATCTCGCACAGGTCCACTAGGTGCTGGCTGCTGTCACACATCAGGCTCCTTCTCATGCGTGAAGGACTATAGGTTATAGGCATCCTTACATATTCCTCTGTTATCTGCTGGTGAATGTCCATGTCTCCTAAGCCGAGGCTGAGCTCCCCGCTGCCTGTGATCACTGCACAGTAGGTGGCTGTACTGTGACCCTCAAGCTGAAGGACTCCTCCCATGTCCTAAAACAGGAGGAAGAATTATAAATGGGTAAATTTCCCTTCTCTGTCACACTCTGATGACCTGAGGTTGCTCTTCCCCCCAGGCAGCCCGCCTACCTGTTCTCAGTTCCACTTCCTCCCTATCTTGGGCTGAGCAACGTCAGTGAGGAATCCCATAGCACCCAGTGTGGACAGTACTGGTTGGTGGTTTGTTTCTAATGTTTGTAAGGCACCCAGGCTCCCTGGAGATGCGTGCCTAAATTAATTATTTAGTAAACAGAAGTAATAGATCTCTCCAATAGAGTTTGGTAGAGCCCTCTCCCGCCACCCTGTCCCCGCTTCTTTTTGATACTCTGCCTGAGGAGTGGAAGTGATCCCCTGGAATTTATATGGATTATCAGGCAGACGCGTCCCATTGATGCACAATACAATTAGTGGGTTGAAGGAAGCCAGCCAGTCCTCTCCCAGTACTGGCAGTTTTGGTTCAATGTTTTGGTGCAGCCACCACTGGGCTATTAACCCAGGTCAATTTGTTCTGCCTACATTCAGAGAATGATGGCACAGGTTAGAGAGCTGTGTAAATTTGGGTGAGGGCAGGGGAATATACACATGCAACAAAAAGTTTAATTATCATCTCCGTTCCTCGGAGGAACGGTCATTGCATGACCTACCATGTGGCGGCAGTAACGCAAGATGGACTCTGAATGTTCATCCTTCCCCAGAGCTGAGATAAAGAGAGGGGTCCTTCCGAGACGGCTTAAACAATCTAAAAACAAATGACAAGGGAGCAAGATTATAATCCCAGCAGAGGGCCATGTGCTTGAGCGCAAATTCCAACCTGCGAAGGCTGAAATCTTTGAGCATTTGTAGGAAGGTCCTTCTTGGAAAAAATTGGTGGCCTTCTCCTCATCCACTGGTCCCTTTCTGGTACCTCTTCAGCAGAATGCTCTATCAGGGCTCCCTGTGGCTGCCCATTAGTCTGTCTGGCATTCCCACTCCACTGCTCCAGCTGGGCTATCTGGGTGCAGCCCAGTGGACTAGAACTGACTCCTGGAGGAGAATGAGTTTTCCAAGTTCTCACAAATATTTCACTTGTATGGACTGGTTTTTTTTAAGCCCATCCATTCCTAGCTTCGAGGTAAGGGCAGATGCACATTAGCAAGATTTGGGGACTGATAGCAAAGCCTCAACTCCAGGGTTCATAGAGTCTAAGGCCCAAAGGAACGGCTGTGTTCATCTAGTCTGGCCTCCCCCATAACACAGGCCATGGCACTTCCCCAAAACAAGTCCTGGAGCAGATTTTTTAGAAAAAATCCAATCTTGATTTTAAAATGGTCAGTGGTGGAGAATCCACTAGGACCTTTGGTAGGTTTTTCCAAAGGTCAATTACCTGCACTGTTAATCGTTTATGCCTTATTTCCAGTCTGAATTTGTCGACTTCCAACCTTTGGATCATGTTATACCTTCCTTTGCTAGCTTGAAGACCCCATTACCAAATAATTGTTCCCCATGTAGCTACTTATTGACTGTAATCAAGTCACCCCTTAACTTTCTCTTTGATAAACTAAATAGATAGACTCGACGAGCTCAATCACTGTAAGGCACGTTTTCCAATCCCTTAATCATTCTTGTGGCTCTTCTCTGACCCATCTTCATTTTATCAACACCCTTTTTGAATCGTGGGCACAAGAACTTGGGATACCGTATTCCAGCAGCGGCGCACCAGTGCCAGATACAGAGATGAAATCACTTCTCTGCTCCTACATGAGACGTTATGGTTTTTTCTTTAAACCTTCTCTCATTTCCCCAAATAAATAAACTTTCATGCTTCTTTCACTATGGCACCAGTAATTCAAATACTCTGGGCAGCTGGTGCCAGTGATTTTACAGGAGATATCTTATTATGTCACCATAATGATCACAGCCTCGAAGGCCCCTTTGTCTGCTTCTCACACTAATACTTCCACGCTTGCCCCTTAGACATGGAATGTCCTCTCTTGAGTTAATCTCTAAAGCTACTACCCTCTCCTCTTTCAGATCCCTCCTCAAGATACACCACTGCAGCGGCTCCTGCAGGAAGTCAGCGAATCAATGCTCACTAGGTTTGCAGCAGTAACTGGGGAAGGCTGATGTTTGTTTAATTCTGATTTGGAGCCATGCACTGTGTAATAGTTACTGTATGTAACTGCAAAACCTTATTTTTGTTAGCCTTGCCTGCCCTCCCGCCCTCCCCGTTTATTGCTTGCAATGCCCACTTGTTGCATCTTGTTTCCTAATAGATCGTTAAGCTCTTCAGGGCAGGGACTGTGTCCACTTGTGTTTGCACAGCGTCTAGCGCGCTGGGGCCCTGATCCTCATTGGGGCTTGGTCACTCCTGCAGTACATAATTAACCATTCCTTGCATGCCCCCACAAACAAAACCCACCACTAAGCACCTGCCAGGTTTCTCCCCACACCGCCAAAAGATCGGCTCACTTTCCCAGGGTTTGTCTGTCCGCCAGCCTGCAAGAGTAAATCAGAAGTCAGTAGAATGGGGAAAGTTGAATGGAACAGAAAGAATTTCTCTGACTATGTTTCAAGGGAATTGAGCATTCTGAAATTGCAGGCCTGACAGCTGTGGAGACTGAAGTCCTCTAGCTTCCGAACAATTAGCAGTGCAAGCTGTCCTATCCTTCGCATCTCCTTCAACTCTGAACAGAAAGGACCGCTTCTAGGGGTAGGTAGAAAGGCAGTTCCCACTCCTACTTCATTGAATATTTTAGCCTTATGGGCTGAGACCTCTTTATGGGATCTAAACAACTCTGCACTAAGACACTGACTGATCTCACCAACTCAGACCAGACTTGAAACACTGGCCCTTGGGCAAAAGGCTCTATCTTCCATTACCAGCCTCCAGGCCATTCAGTCCCCCATGTAAGCAGTGTAGGAATATCCTTTCATCTCAAATCATTTAATAGATATTGTTAGATTAATCTTCTGCTTTGCAATGTCTGCCTGTGCTATACAGCCTTCTCTCTGTCCACAGAAGTGTCTGCTTCACTATCTGTATATCCTTTCACCTTCCTTTCTCTTCCTAAATGTCTCTGTCCTCATGAATACTTTTCTTTCCCATCTGCCTGGCTGCTGGTTTTGCTCTCCTCCTCCCCATTCCTTCAACTTTTCTCTTTTTTTTTCTTTTCAGCCCTCTGGCAACCTGTCACAGACGTGGCCCGCTTCTGGGCTGTGGAACAAACTCTATTTTCCCCCACTGGCACATTACCTCATCTGGCTCCTGCTGAGACACAGCAGCCCCAAAGCCTCCAGCCAAAAATAGAACAGGCTACTTGCCTTGCCCCACCTGGCAGGTGAAAGATCTCCCTCGCTCAAGTCAGTTGGGATGTCAGCACTTATTATCAAAAGGTCTTATAGCTCCTAGCTCACGAGCCAGAGAAACATGTTTCCCTGTGCGGCAGAAGGCTGCTTTCAGTGCTGGCCGTGAGGATTATCACTGCTCTGGACGTCCCAGAGTTTTCAAGGAGGGAAGGACTATTTCCAAGCACGCTTTTAAACACGTGGGTGCTGAATGCCAAAATGCATGCGTGCACGTCCACAGCCAGCCCCCACAGGCACCAGCGATGGGGGCAAAAGGGCCACTATCCCACCACAGCCTTTACAAACCTGAAATGCTCACAGCTGGGACACCATTTGGGGGGAAAGGCAGTTGTCCCTCGCCCCGTGATCCTGGGGAGCCCCGGCTGAGCTGCCGTGCTGCTTCCCTGGGTTGCAAATGAACTGCGTGCCAGGCCGCCTGAGCAGGGGGGATAGGCTGCAGCTAGTGCTCTAAGCTTGATCCCAGGATTGTTTCAAAGCCCTGCCCTCATAGGAGAGCTGTGACTGACCTCTGGGTGGGAGGGGCTCCCCTCGCTGACCCCCAACATGCCTGCAGCAGGGAGCGCTGCTAGCCCAGGTGAGCAGGGTGGGAGATACCCAGAGAATAGGGTGGGGCATGGAACGGGGAACCTTTGGGGGAATCTCTTTCTCTGATCCTTCCACTCTCTCTGCAGCTGGCTCCATGAATGTCTGATTGAGAGGACAGGAGCTGCCTGGTGTGGGAGGGAGGCAGTGTCAGATGGGGGGTACTGCTGGCAGGGTGGTAGGTGATTTGGGGTAAATATAGGTGGGAGAGCAGGGGGCACTGCAGGGTGCTTTGGGGCAGTATGGGGTGGGGCAGCAATGCCAGGTCGTTTGTGGGGCTCATGGCAGTGGGGAGGGGCTGCCAGGTGATTTGCAGGCAGCATGGAGTGGGGTTTTGCTGGGTGGGGGAGCACTGCCATATGGGGTTCAGAGGTAGGGAGCACTGCTGGCAGGGGAGTGCTGCCCGGTGATTAGGGGGAAGTATGGGATGGGGGTATTTCTGGGTGGGAAAGGAAAAAATCCCAGCTAAGGGTTCCAAAATAGACTGATTTTTACATTTTAACCGTCAAAAATCCAAGAGCTTCCAGGGGCCTGGACCCCCCTGGAAATCTGAAATGGCCCCTGTTCCTGGCTGGGAGGGAGCGTGCAGCACGCCGGCCAGGTCCTGCTCCGGGAGTGGCTTGCCAACAAGGGGGAGGGATGCAGGGGGAGTAGGAGTCCCAGGAGGGTTGGGCTGGTGAGATGGGGCGTCTAGACGTTGTGATTGCTTGGCCTCCTCACTTCTGCCGTCCTTGTGGCATCTGACACACACCTGCCCCACACCCACCCAGACAATCTCTGCCCACACTCACACACACACTCTTCCTCCTTGCCAGCCTTGCTACCTAGACCCCACCATCGAAACCCCTCTGCTGCCTTGCATCCCCAAATACCCGCCCAACTCCATGCACTTGGTGCCACCAAGAATCAGTCTATGTTACTCTGCTTAGCGTTAGAAAGAGAGTTTTAAAAATCAGTACGATAATTACTTGGAGGAAGAAAACGTGCTGAGGCATGGACAGATGGTGGATTGGATCCTTGCCTTTCAAGTGAATGTTCTGGTCCTAAATACAGAGCCTGCAAATGTGTGTGAAAGAGGCAAACATCTGTAGTATCCACGTGAAGCTCACGTCTGGGCTCCCAAATGTTTCACCGTGACTTTTGATGCCAATGCCCTCTCTTCAAGAAGCGTTGCTTCTTCCTCCCAGCACGGGTGCACAGTGCTGATGTGATAACCTGGGCTCAAATGGAGGTGATAAGGTCCTAAGCTTAAGAGGTCCTGTCTCTGCTGCTGATCTCGAGGAAGCGAGGAATGCTTGTGTTCAGAAACCAGGGTAAGTCATATTTAGCTGCATGCATGAAACAAAAACTGGGACATGCTGCTGAGGTGCAGCCTCCCGCACCCCGGCTGAGAGTGGGTTTGCATCTGTCTCTGCACACCCGAATGGAGGACGACACTCCGAACTCTGTGACCACTGCTTGTGCTTACAGAGCAAGGTAAACTACTCCACAAGCTGATGGAAAGAACTGGTGGCAGGCCCTCATGCAGCCACTGTCTTTACAGGAGAGCCATGGACCTCTTCTCCCTTCATTCCCCTTTTGAATGTTTGGTCCCTGACATCACGTACTGTTCCAAAGGAAAACTGCCATGAAATTATTCACCTTGCATCACAGAGCAGCCAAAACGCAGACTGCTGACTTGAAATCATTCAAACATCTGACTTAACAGAACAGACTGGAAGGGTCATGCTTTCATAAATATTTCTACCAAAGGTACCGTCGAGCTGAGTGAGGAAACCTGTTGTCTGCAAAGGCTCGGTCAAACAGGGTGAACTGAAGGACTAACAGCCAGACTTTATGCAGCCCCCAATGATGCAGCGACAGGCAGATTGTTGCATATGAAAGTGAAATGAACAATAGAGCTCCAGTGTCCTGTGGAAAATACACAGACACTTATCTTCATACCACCGTGTCTTTGCCACCTTAGAGAGAATCCCAGTGGAACACCACCACCTAATTTCTTCTACCCAGCTATGCTCACTAACAAAGTGATCTCACACAGCCTCCCAGTAGCTTCTGGAGATGCTGCAGTCAGAGAAGTTACTAGCCACTTTTTCTGGCATTACCATCGGAACCAAACTTTCTGACGTTACATACGCAATAGCCTGCAACACGCCTTTGTAACAATCCTCTCATTGGGTCAGCTTGGATTGAACCTGGAGCATCACCACCAAAAGCCAGGCCCCTATCATTAACTGATATAACAAGAAGTCTTGTATCTTGTATGTAGATCAGTAAATGCCTCTTACTGCTATCAGCTACCAGATTTACTCCTTTAACTGGTAAAGGCTGAGTAGTAAACACATTCTCTATGTGGATCAGCCATTAGAGGGGGGACAAAACATAGCCAGTGTGCTACACCTTCAGCATGTGGTTTAATACAAATCCAACTTACAATATTCAGGGAAATATTTCCAAATACAGAATGTAATTTGGAATAGTTCCCACTGCAGAATGCTACCTATTCAAAATAGTTGTTGAGAAATGCATCGCTATGCTATAGCTCACAAAAGAATCTTATGATTGAAGGTGATGCTAGACAACATACAAGATAAAGTGGGCTTGAGTAAAATCTGCTACTCACAACATATACGCTCTCACTAAAACACAGACACAGAATAATTACAGCCTCCCGGGAAAAATATCCCAACAGAAATCAAGGCCCCATTTTACCACTATCTACACAGGGGAGAGAAAAAATAGCAGGAGGAAAGAATTACTATTATCCCCATTTTAGTTACAGGGAAATAAGGCATTGAGAAATTGTTGATGACAGACTCAAGGAATTAAGCCCTATCTCCTGAATTCTAGGCCAGTGCTGTAATCAGGTTACCCTACCTTCCCAAGCTCTTAGTCACATCCATTTCTGCCTGCTGCTTGTTTACCAGTTCATGCTCTATTGCACTGTGTATACTGGAAGCTGGAAAAAACCCAGTAACAATAAATTGTTAATATCCTGGGTTACCTTTTCCAGAATATATACTGAACAGCAAATACTCATTTTGCTTAGCTGCAATGACCAACCCCCGATCATCTAATCCTTTGGCGTCTTTTACATCTTTGCATCTTTTTTTATTTTGACTCTATTTGAAATAAAACTGTTTTATGGTACTTTGAAAGAAAGTGCTGGCACTTCACTCCTGCTGGGAAATGGTGTCAGAACACAGGGCCCATCAATGAGAGATTTACATTTTTTCATTTGTACTGGGCCTAGTCTAAAAATGTTGCTCCTTTCTTCTGCCCCACCCCACATGTAAGTCTGGGATGTAAAAGTATTGTCCCCTGTGGGCACCAGCATCAGGTCTGGCAAACAGTCAAAACTTCACATATTGACAAGGATGCATTGAATGCTGTCCCAGTGATCAGAGAGCCTCCACGGTTAGTATAGCGAAGCACACAGCTGAGCCAAATCAAAATGGAAACATTTTATAACAAAGCACCTGGGTATCCCTTTGGTCTTTCTCCCCTCACCATTAACTGTTGCCCCTCATCTATTATTGCCTCTGGCATTGACCTACCTGGCCCATAGATTAAATTTGTCCATGCTACCTGTGAATTCCTGCTTGCTTTCAGCACAGCCAGGAGTAAAGAATTCCCACCTCTACTTCCCTTAAATGCTTGCCTTTATGACTGCTGCAAATGTGCATACATCTGACAGCAGCAGATTTTCAAAGCATCAACCATGGCTATTTTAACTCTGACATCCACTGTCAGTAATAGACGCAGCCTCAAAAAGTCTGCCAAGAAGTTAAAAGCCAGGGTATCTGTCTGAGTGAGTCAAAGGCACTGCTTTGAAAACTCAGCCCTATGTTAATGTTAAGCAACCTGCTAACAGTGTGATTCCACTGCAGAGAAAAAAACCCACTTTACAGAAATCCCAATCACATAGATTATTTCAAAACTGGCTCCCGTAATCACACTCCCCGTGCCTCACTCACTGCTTCAGTCTTCTCTTCACAGCAAGCCCTTCAAATTCCTGGCCTCATGAAACAACGTGTGGCTACTATAATTCTTTTACCATGTTCTGCTTAGATCATCAGAAAGCTTGAAGCATGCGGCTACCCCCTACTGTTGGTCAGAAGTACAGCAACTGAGAGAAATTAAACAGAAACATCTTTTTAAAGCCCCAGGTGAGGCTTTTATGGAAACACTGGCGGCCTGCTCTCACAAGCAAAAAGAAATGACTCCAATTGGATCAGGTTTTGGATCTCTTTGGACAATTATGCAATGATACTCAGCTCTCTCTCTCTTTCACTGAGCCCAGACAGAGCGGTTTCTTTGTGTTTTTCAGAAAGAGGAACTGAATTAAAACCCGCTCCTTCAAGACATGACAGAGGTGGTGCTTGCTGGCAGGAGAAAGCATTCCGAGGATCTGATAGCGACTGTGATTCCATTGCTATTGAGGACCCTTATCCACCTCTTGTCGAGGTGCTGTGCATTCCTGGGGGAAAGAATAGCCTCTTTTCTGGTCCAGGATTTCCACATACCACAGTAGCTGCATTGCCTCCTCTTGTATCTTTAGCTGGCCAAGAAATTGTGCCCTTTCCACTGCAGGCTGGATTACTTGATATTTCAAGCACTCTATTTTGGGCTACCCTTGAGAGCCACTCGGAAGCTACAACCAGTACAGAATGCAGCTGTCTTCTTGTTAAAAGGAACAGCATGATGAGAGTGCATCATACAAGTGTTCTGATATGAACAGGCAACGCAGAACAATGAGAGCTCTTTTCAAAATCTGGCCCTAAAAGTCTAAATAGACTAGGGATCTTGTATTTTACAGATGTCTTCTTCCTCTGTGCCCTGTCACAGCTGCTGTCAGTAAGGCTATTTCTGCAGTCAGTTCCCAGATAAAAAAACTCCCGGGGACCAGCAACAGTATGTTCTCAGCTCGAGAACTCACTCTCAGCAGTGATCCGGCGCGGCCCACATCTTACCATTTTTGTGTGCAATATAACCTCTTTGTTCACGTTCTCTAGCCATGACTGCTGGCTCCCCCCAGCAATTACTCCCCTGCACAAGTCTGAGAGCATATTTGAGAGCAGGATTTTGCTCCTAGTCCCTAATTTGGTAATCAGTGCATTGTTATTTAAGAGAGGCCAACCAGCAGTCCCACTCAACCTCACATCAATGCATAAAGCCACATTCTGCTGTACCGTATGCTACCTCCCATCGGTCAACAAAAATGAAAAATTACATATACATTTAAAAGACAAGCAGGTGTGCTTTGAAATGGAGACGTCACAATTCTGTTCCAGCTAAACCTTTTGAGACACGAGAGATTTTACAAGATATTGCCTTTAAAAGAAAAAAAGTGAGAGAATGAGTGACTGATGACTTACAATGTCACATATTATTTTATAGCTAAAAGTTGTTTCCCATCCAAATGCAAGTTAGTTCGGCAGATTGGCTGTAACTGTAACACCACAGCTTTTGCGAAAGGAGTCTTAAGATTTGTTGCTGTGCAGACAGGTGGTCCCCCTACATGAATGTTTTCCACAAACACACTCATAACTGCATTATACACTCACTCCCCACACTCTATTCTGTACAGTTTGACACACTCATGTGCAATACACACAAATAAAAATATGCCTACCCTCACTACTCTACATACAGATGTTGATCCAGATTTTGGTTCCTGTATTTATTTATTTGGTTCCAGATTATTGGTTCCTGTATACAGATTTTGGTCTGTATTTGGCCCACAGTTTGCCTATTGACTACCCCTATATTGCACCAACACACACTATTGTGCTGTCCCCATTTATAAAGGCACATTATGCACCCACTCTACACCTACACACGCACACACACGCACATTTCTGGCTTGGAACATGTGTGAAAGTAGTTGAGAATGGTAGTGCCTAGGTAGTGCTTTAGGTACAATACCAGTATAGTGGGATTCCTCGCCTTGGCAATGAAGTCCACATTGATGCCTCCGATCACAACCTGAATGACGGGGGGAAGGGAAGAAGTGGAGGGAAAAAATTGACAGAAGAAGAGCTGAAGCATCTTTGCTTTTCTCAAGCTCTCCCACCACCTTCCCAAAGTAGATGAAAATCATAGTGTGAAGGCCTGATCTTATCTGGCTAGGCCAGACCAGACAGTCCTTCCACAGAGCCCCATTGGAAAGAAAAGAAAATCTATTCTGAATTCTGCCTCTGAAATACTCCGCCTTATACCCAGCTGCAGAAGAAGAAGAATTGCATAGGCATGCAGGGTATTAGACACACCTGCGTGCGCACAACACCAAAAGTGCAAAGTTTTGTTGGCAGAGCTATGTTGGTTATGAGTGTGGAAAAACCAACTGAAAAACCCCAGACAAACAGTGTAATGCAGCTGTGCTGATAGAATGCTTCTGTCAGCTTAGCTAGTGGTGTTCAGGGAAAGGGTGTAGCTGTGCCAGCAGAAGAACTCCTCCTGCCAGTTCATGCTGTGCCTATGCTAGTGGGCTCTGCCACCATAGCTGTACTGGTAAACGGTCTGTGGCGCAGACATGACCTTGCTTTGCATTGACGTACGTGTTGGGAAAGGGTAACTATATGGGAGGAAGGGTGGAAATGTGCAAACAAGGTAGGATCTTTAAGGGATATGTAGGAAACCCAAGGTGCTGTCCCAGGGGTCCAGTTTGATGAATAAGGCCAATGGCACTGTGCTAATCACTGCAGACTCCAGCTCAGATAAGCTTTTGATAAGGGGAAATGAAAATAAAGAATGAGGGGGATTGAAAAAGCACCTGAGGGAAATTAGAGAGACTCTGGCTGTTTAGAGCCGAATGGATGCTTCTTGCCCTGCAGTAGAGTTACCTTGTATGTCAGAGGCTGGCTGTGAACTTATCTATGCTGCTGTTTGTAGATAAACACTATGTACAAAAAAGCAGGGGACTCACGGGCCTAAGTGCAGTTACTTTCTCAGTCTGAGGCAGGTTGCCCTTCTCCTTGGCATTTTGGATCTTGCTCAGGGCCACAGCTACGCGGCTGCCCACTCTGGCGTTGTTCTGGATCAGAGCGATGTCTGAATGTATTCTTTAAAAGAAAAAATAGAAAAGGCCAGCAAGAACCTGGCATGGGAGAAGCCTGTGTGGGAACTCCCCTTCCCTAAGGGGAAGAGAACAGGAAGTGCAGGCTGGGACAAGGACACAGGGAGACCTCATGGTCCTGATTCACATCACTTTAGCTATTGTACATATGCCAGAGTCTCCTAGTGCATGAACACCTCACAGTCTTTGAAGGCATTTATCCTTAGCACACTCCTCTGAGGCAAGGAACTGCTATCAGCCCCCATTTTACAGCTGTGGAGCCTAACAGTTAGGTGCCTATACACCTTTGGGGATCTGGCCTTAAATGACTTGCCTAGGGTTACACAGGAAGTCTCTAGGGGACTAGTGAGTCAAACCCATCCATGTCTCCTAAGTGCGCTCCCTAACCACTGGATCATCCTTTCTCTCACATGGGCAAAGTAGACTCACACGGATTTGCTAGCATTTCAGCTCTCACTTTCAGTGTCACTGACTGCACAAAACTGTGAGGAATTGGGCCCCCTGTGCATACTCCAGTACGCTCAAGAACATCTAATAATGATGTGACATCTAATAATGATGCCCAGAGTCTTCTCTCTAAGGTTCTCCTCTCAGAAGGAGCTGGGCATCTTGGGTGGCTGGTATACTGTCCTGAAAATTGCAGGAGACCCTTGGCTTTCAGCCTTCTCTCTTTGCCAGTCACCAGTTTTTAAAGCAAAAATTGAGGGAGATGGAGTGTTATTAACAAGCTTATCAACAGTTTCTGTGCATTAGGTTGCTTTGAAATGCCAAAGTATTTGCCCTTGTAAATTTTCCAGATTGGCAGTACAGTAACAGTATTTTGTGACCAGCCTGTCCGAGGCTTTTGGGAGGGATTGTGGAATATATATTTTTTTCATCTAGTAAAAGGATACTGGACTCCAGCGATTTTCCGCTAGTCAGTTCATTGACCTTCTGTAGCATAAAGGGAGTCAGCTCTTTCCCTGTGATCCCTTTTGACCTGCAAATGAAAAGAAAATACCCTTTAATAAGAAGTGAGCTAGCAGGGCAGCAGAATGGACGCACTAATGACTAACAGTCTACTTATAGAACTGCATGCAATCTGAGGCCCAGTAAACAAGAGTCTGTAGACACAGAACTATAGTAGAAGTCATATCAGGGGGTCATCCAGGCCTGAGATTAAGGAGATAATCTGAACTATATCCTTGTGGCAGTGTAATCTAGAGAGAGGAGCACAACAGGAGTAGTCTGGAGCCCCTGAGATCGGCAACATTATTTAACTATAGATTTAAATTCCTACTCCTTTTTCAAGGCCATGTAGTTAGACAGTCATCTCCTCCTTTTACTTAGCTGCTAAGAATTGTATTCTGGGTTTCCCTCGCCCCCAAAGAATCATATTTTTCTGCACTTCCTTAGCTTCCCTGAAGAGTTAATAGCGCTATGAAGTGAAATTCACTTCTATGCAGAATAGGGCTCAGGTAAGTACATAGATCTTGTTCTGGCCATCTGCACAAGAGTGAATTTCACACATAATTAATAGTTGCAGGGGAAAGTGGGAAAAGTGAAAGGGGGAGCTAACTTTTGAAATACAAATGTATTTACAGTTTCAATGATTTCTGATTTAAGAGAGGAGATGGGGGCATTTCATTTTTTTTAAGGCAATGCTGTTCTCTTTTAAAAGGCCCATCCCTGGACTGTGCCCAGGAGTTGAGTACTTATACTAAACCCTGGATCCCCTTACTTGGACACCACCACAGAATGAATTAAGGACAGAGTTTGGAGTGTTTCTCACCGGGCTTTGCTCAGAGCTTGTTGGATGGCATCTTCAATGACCTGTCCTGAAGCAGCTGCCTCCTGAGGGCAGGGCACGGCGATCAGCACGCCGCTGCCCAGGCCCAGTGCCAAGGTGCTGGCTGAGCGAGGAGAGACCAGTGTTAATTGTGTTTGTGTGAGCTGAGTAATCAAATCAAACTGTGAAGCACCAAGGCGCATGAGACAGAGAGATAGAGTGTATGTGTGTGCATAAGTGTGATGGAAACTATCTCGCCTGCCATCAGCGACCTCCAGAGCTGAAAGCATAAGTCTCTGCAAATTGAACTAAAGGAGAGTCAGGCCTCATAGTGGGGGGGCTGTAACACACACGTCCTGGGTGGCTGGGGACACAAGTTACACTAGCCTGTAGATTGTACGTGTAAACTCTGACAGGGGAGAGAGGAGATGTGTGTTCATGTGGGGTGTACGTGTGAGGAAAGCAGTGACATGCAGACAACATTTTCACAAAGGGCTCCCTTGTTGTGCAAACCAGCTTTGAGCCGGGTTAGATGAGTGGGTGATGGTAACACCTGTGCCAACGGTGGTGCTGCAGCCGTGGGAGCTTTCCGGAAAATGGCTACTATAGACATATTACCTAAGCAGTTCCTGTGCCAGGCAGCAGGTCCTCACAGTGGCGGTGCTGGCAGGCAAGATCTCCTGTGGGCTTGATTGTGGGATGGTTGGGCAGGTGGGGAGCAGGTCGTTGCTGGCGGTGGGCTGGGTGGTCAGTTGGGGAATGAGTCCCCTTTGGTTCTTTAGGTGGCGGGTCTCCCCGGCCACTGGAAAGCCCTCCTAGCTGGGGTGTGTGGAAGGAGGACGGTCTCCTCAAGATAGTGAAGTATGGGGATGGGTGGGAGAGAGAATCTCGTCTGGCCACTGAGTGGGAGAATGTGGCTCCACACTGCCTCCTAGGATCCACCCTTCTGACTTCAGGTTGGGGCTGGGCAGACACACAGTCCCTAGCCAGAACAGTAGTTGCCATGGCCACAGGACTCCCACATAGTGCTGCTGCAGCGTGGCCCTGTCTCCTCTTCTCACACACTGCTGGTGGAGGCACGGAGGGGCTGCAGGGACCATGTGGTGTCTCTCCCATGACAAGGGACGTACGGATGGAATTCCCTTTGTAGGAGCTGCAGTGATCCCAGCAATACTGCTTGAATTCAGAAAGGGCTGATTTTAACAAGCAGAGCCAACTTCATGTTCCTGGGTAGACTGTGACAAAATTTCTTGTCCCCCTATCTGTAACCAATGTAACCAGTTTCTTTCCACAATTATATCATAGACAGGGCTGCACCAAGGATCTGGGAGGAAAGTTAGTGAGATGTATCTTCAGGATATATGCAAACTAAACTCCAGAGCCGTGCTGGACCCAGATATTTCATTCTGTGGGGAGTTTCACAATTTCAAAATTCCTGTATTCCAAAAAGAATTGAAAACAAAAACACTCCCTGCGAACAAAAGTTCTAAAACAGGAAGAAAAAAAGTGTTTCAGATCAATTGAACCATTTGGTTTTGACAAAACAGAAATATTTTTTTCTGATTTTGACTTTTTTATGACTTTTTGTTTCAATTGGTAACATGACGCATTTCTGCGAAACACGTTTTGCTTTCAGCAAATCAATTGGTAAACATTCCATTGGTAAATGTCCAGCAGCTCTATCAAACTTTTTCCTTTTCATGAAAAAAAAAAAGTTTGTGTGCGTGCATGCACACAGATAAAGAAAATTCCATTTGTCTCCCACAACCTGCTCCAGAAGCGGAGACCAGACATATGTTTCCTTCAGCCCTAGCAATCGGTTTGCATCAGCTTATGTTTTCAAGTCCATCTTTGCAAAAAAAAGGGACAGAGAGACCTTTTAAGAAAAGCTGTGATTCTCCTTCCTGGGTTCTCAAGGCCAGCTTTGTTAATAAGGGGCTCACCTGAAATTCCTCCATGTCCTCAGAGCAGATAAACTGCATGTATGTGAGAGTGCAGGGAGTGTGCCACTAATTCTGTGTGACTCAGGGCCATATGTAACTTCTGCTTAGTTGGTTCCATCTAAAGGCCGAACCTTTTCTCTTCCTCTGCTTCCAAAGCAGGGGGACAGGAAAGGTGCTCTCCAGGACAGCCACCTCTCCAGGTGAAATTAACACATAAAGTACATCATTAAAACACAGCAATCTGTATGAATCTCTGCCTCCTGATCCAAATCTGAACTTCACCAGTTGGGCCTTTTTCCACTGCAAACTCACCAATAAGTCTGGCAGCTTCCTCCTCATTTTGCACCTGACACGGTGCTTGGAAGCCACTCCGACAGGAAAAGAAGGCCGGGAACTCCCTTGATCCTCCAAAGGCAGCCACACAGACACCCTGAGTCTCCTACAACAGTGAAGATGAAGTGAACAAATAATCGGCAGATGGAGCCACTTACAGTGGCTACTTTCCCACCTACCCAGCTGAGAATTGCCTCACTGTAGAATAGAATTTGATTCATTCTACACATCGTCTTTTCTACTCTAGATATTGCACAGCAATTTGCAAAGCAAGGAGTCAGATACTGTAACTGTGGAGGCAAATGCGATGGCCTTAGAACCTGGCTTGGTGAGACAATGTTGGCAAGAACAATGGGGCTATCGAGGATTGACTGGTCCAGGGTAATTGTGATTGCGACAGATTTGAAGTTGCCTGTAACAGTTTCTTAATATTATGTGTTGTCCTCGTTACTGGAACGTTTACTATATGAATGTGTTGGTTTAATGTAATAGCAAGCTGTTGGAAAAACATGCAGGAAACAGCATAGATAAGACACCTCTGGGTCAACACTGCGGAGAGTTAAGAGGCAATGCGTGAGTTATGAACTGGAAAGGTCCCACTTCCTTGTCTCTAGCCAAATTATACAGCTTATTTGTCAGTACTGGGACCCAACACATCCAAAGGGCTATAAACTGTTTTAAAACTCTTTTTGTCAAAAGAGGGAGGCAGTTGCTTGGGAGCTGTTTGCAGGGAACAGAATGACACACACAGACACCTGCTTGGGGTCTCTAAAGAAACGAGGCTTCCCTAAGCACTACACACAAATGGGATAGGGCTTAGGTAAGGTATGCACGTGTGCAGACTTTTTGTTGTTTTCTATGTTTTATGTTTGTTACTTTTTTTCTTATGTTATGCCTTTTCCCCCTACTGTTAGGATTAAGCAATACTTTGGTCTGAGAAGGCTATCTGGTTGCTGTATTCTCCACTGGTCACAAGCTCTTGAAGGGAAAAACGCAAGGCACTAACCCTAGTCAGACCTGCTGGGTAAGCTCAGTTGATACACAGGGTGCTGTAACTCAGGGCCCGTTCTAGGACTGGTGGAATCATGGGATTTCACCCTGACGGAAGTGAAGGAACAAGACCTGAGAGGTTCACTCATCAGGACAAAGAATGGGATTGGAGGTGCACCTAGCTCTGAGAGAGCAATGCTAAAAGCATCCTACCTTGTCTGGTAAATGGTCTGGATTTTTGCCTGGGCTAAGGGATGGGTGATCCTTTTGGAGGTAAAATTCATGAATTGACACTGTCCTACGACATATTAACACTGGTGGATTGTGAGATATCCACTTTGCCTCCCATCCTCCTAGTTTAATTCTGAATTTATTTGAGTGTTTGCTAAAGCCAGCTTGCCATACTACTGGAGGATTCTCCCAGCAGCGAGTAAAGCAATCCTCAGCTGGCCAGCGAAAGGGGGCATCGCTGGGACTCCCTTAGGCCCCAATGGTACCAACTGCTCGAGCAGCTCCTTGGGGCTACTGATGGACAGCATTGATCTAGTTTTTAACAGGGTCCAGCTAGTGCCCAAATAGCCCCTGGTTTAGACGATTGTAAAAGTGGCTTTGCTTCTTCTCTCCTGGAGTAGTGGCGACTGTTCCTCAGCCATAGTTCAGGATCTGGATATTAAAGTTTCAGACAATATTCGGAACCCACACGCTGAAAATCAGGCCTCTCTAAGGTGTCTCAAGTTGGATACCCAAAAACAAAAGCGCCCAGCTTCTTTAGTCGCTTCTGAAGCTCTTGGTCTAAGTTTCTTGCCCAAGGTCATACAGTGAGTTACTGGCAAAAGGGGGATCAGAATATGGTGTACAACATTCTCTGCCCTCATTTTCAGCACCCCACCAGCCACTTGTGCTACCTACCAGATATTCCAACGTCCTACCAATGTCCAGAATGGATTTGACACCTGCAGAAACCACAGCAACTGGAGTACGTCCTAGCTCTGTCAGGTCAGCACTCACATCCATGCCTGTTACGGAACAAGTAGCCTTTGTGTTAGTGACAGAGTTGCATTCCAAACTGTCACGCTTTCCCCCCTGCCTGGGTAGATGGAAATGAAGAAGAATATTGTGTCCAATTAAAGTGGAAGTGCACATTTTATGTACGTGGAATATAATTTTCTAAATTTGGACTTTGGCCAGAACATGATGAGTCACGCCCCTTCGCTTGCAAAATGTGCTGTGGGATCTTTCCTGACCGCAAGGGATCACGGTCTTGATTTTACATCTCATCTGAAAGACATCAATTTCAGCAGCACAGCACAGAACCTCCAACAATATATTGGAGCATTTTGTTCAATACTGACTCAGAAGGGAGAAGGCCACTAAAAAGTCATCTTCCTGTAGCAACCTAGGTTCTACCTTTATGGGTCACCAATCCTAAGCACTGACCAGGGCTCAATTCTGCTTAGTTTGCAAGATTGGGATCTGACTAAAGAAAGCCAAACATATTTCTCAGTATCCCCAATAACATCAGCTTCCCTGATAGTCTGTATCCTGCCTGCTCCTACAAAGTGAAACAGGTGCAGCCAACTCCCATTGGGCTGAATTAGTAGATGGCAAGCAACATCAAATGGTATACACGCCATTCTGTGGATGTGAAAGTTCAAGAGAAGCTCCCACCCCCCTGGAGAAATAGGCGTTCCAGAGGAAGAGCTTGAGCCTTACGGAGAGGAAGAATTGGAAAGAAAGGCAGGTGAAATATCAGAGGCCCTGACCACATTCTTGCTGAAGCCATGCTACCAGCAACTATGTGTCTACAGGCCGGTTCCTAGCAGGGTTCTTGTATGATTTCCCTGGCCATCATAGTCAGGGATATTTTTCTAAGAAGGGTGATAATTAAACTTTGTGCTACAGATACCAAGCCTAGTGTGCCAGAGCCTAGTACAGACTTATCTCCATCTTTGGAGTGAGGCAGGAGTGATTTTCCTACCCTTCCCAGCAGGAGAATGTGGGCCTATACAGACTAAACAGGAAAGAGGACAAAGATGGACTTAAACGAAACTTTAACATTAATTCAACAGCAAAGAGACAATATGGAGTGCAGTGCTCCTCTTACTCTTTTCTCCTTCGCGATGGACCCCTCCAATCCCTCCCGTCACGAACACGGGGATCCCGGCTTTGTGGGCCGCAATCATGGTCCCTGCAACAGTAGTGCCGCCAGACAAACCCTGCCATGGAACAGCCAGTCATCATCCACGCACCGCATGACCAGGGAAACTGTATGTTCATAAGTGAACTATCAGCAGCTGCAAAACAGTCTGCCGTGACCAGTTTGCAGGTGATGGAGTACCGGTGCAGTCACCTTTTGAACAAACTCTCCGGGAAAACCAAAACCTTCATTTGCAGTGAAAAACAACAGAGCAAAAGTCAGAGATGCTGAATAAGGTGGTGTACCTTAAACTCCCTTATGCAGCTTGACTTTCTAGGGCACCCCAATAGCACAGGGGGGTGTGCGCGCGTGTGTGCATGCATGCAGTAGGAGAGCTGGGATGGAAAAGTAAGTGCAGAGGAAACTATTTTGGTGTAACTTCCCCATAGCAGGGGGTGTCTTTAACTTCCACATTCTTGCTTGTTGCTTTTTTTTTTTTTGGTAAAAAAGACCCGCTCTTTTGTATAGCCAGACAGTTATACTATGATCTCTGCTGTATCTTCCGGCCTCTCAGTATGGGAATTACACTCACTTGGGCTCCTCAGCATGTCAGTAAGCGAGTGTAAGTAGGTTATGAGGAAGCCTAACAGTGCGAGGGAGTCTATCTTACACCGTCTTACATTTGGCACACAGTGCAAATCACCAGTTGCTGAGCTGCAAACATAGGGTAACTAATGCATCCTGGCTCGTTTTTTTTCACTGGAGTAGTGCAGTGTATGGACGGGATGGTCTAATGGGACTTTTCTGTCTGTAACATCTATGAGTGATGCATCTGCTACCATGTTCATGATGTATTTGTTACGCTGGTAACAGGTAAGCTCGTGCTCTGGATAGCAGTAGGGATTGCCTGGTTAATAAAAAGGTTAATGAGGCATGATTCATACAAGAAAAGGAAAGATGGTGACTAGAATGAGTAAGATGCTGTTAGATATTGCTGATGAGATGTGGAGTAATGAGATGACGTGACTCCCTAAAGAATAGCATTATGTAGCTGCTGTTGCCAGAGGTATCAGGCCAAATGGAGTCAGCGGGGCTGTGCTCATTTATACCAGCAGAGAATTTGATACATCATTTCTCTATCAGGCCTCCTTTCCTTAGCAGTGTTCCTATCCATGAGTACTATGGTGTGATCATCTCTAGGTTCTCATGCAGGCAGATGCATTGGTGTTGGTCTCCAGAGAAGATCAGCACCAGACACATGAACCATAATAGTACCAGGAAGAGAAAAGGGAGTCTCTCATCATGAATGGAGATGCAGTCACTTGAGTCTTCCTGTATCACAAATCTTTGTGAGCATCTGTGTCACAAATCTTTGTCCAAGATATCGGGAAGGAAGCCCCAAATTCATGAGGTTGTACTGCAAATATTTGTTTAAAAATATCCTTATAATGTCTGATCACACCTGACTCCAGTCCAGACAAATAACCTTAAAGTCATTGCTGTCTTATTGCTGTTCATTGGCCTATGTGAAACGAGCAGATGATGTCCATCTAATTCCTAGTGGACAGGCATCCACATCATGAAAAAAACAAAACAAAACAATAAACCACCATAATAATTGGCACCCTTGTTAACAATCCCAGCAGAGGGGGCAAATAACGAACTCCCCTTCAGTCCTAGAAATGTTCCTATTACGTCAGGATTAAGACATTTTGGCAAGTCAGTAAAGGAGTCTTGTACTGCTGCCATTTGCACCATGCTTGCTTTGCTGATAAGCAGATTTCAGTCACCAGGGGTTTCAAACTGGAAACTTTCCTGAGCTGTTAAAGTCACTTTACCAGTTGTGTGCATGTTTAAAGTGTATGGCCTATCATGGTAGTTGCACTGGCCATCATTTGCAACACAATAGTGCTCTATCACTGTAAATGTGAATAGTCTGAGCTAAACCTCACTTTTCATGCTGTGAGCCAGCACAGGATGATTTCCTTTGAGGAAATGGCTGTCCAGTTGTGGTTTCCTAATTCTGCTGGTGTTGCACCTAGTTAGGGACATGTTCTGTGCACGTCATCTTAACAATAATAGAACATTTTATATTATACCTCCAAGACACTGAGAAGTACTAGTCCCACCTAAATTTATGCTGGGGCAGTCTAACGTTGCTACACAGAAAACTTGATGGCAATGAAGATCTACATACAGTACCTGGCTGAGAACGTAGGGAAGGTCTCTCCGCGATACCTTAACTAAATTTTTGCTCTTTGCCAGAAACTGAAGTTGCTCATCATTGAGGCCGATGTGTATCCTGCCATTTAAAATGCCCACTGTTGCGGGTACTGACCCATTTGTCCTTACAATCTCTTCCACCTCTCTGGCCATCCTGAAATAATACAGACAGAGCAACAGAAAAATGATTAAGTGGGTAATGTATTCACGTCTCTCTGCCACCATGTTCCAGTTCTACTTGGTGTCATTCCCTCAACTTCTGCTAAATCTGGTTCTTTTCCTGCAATCTAACTAGCCGCAGTCTTTGGACCTCATTGCCAGAGGTGCATATCTTCTTACAGCTCCCCTTACCAAGTTGGCAGTGCTCAGTAGCTCTGAAAATCAGGCCCTTTTATGTTTAGTTTCCAGTGCATGTCTGAAGGTCTGACCTGCCTGGCTCTCTTGCACAGATTAGAGGAGATATGATTTGTGGTGGAGGTGTTTAATTCTAATCTTCCCTCATTAATATCCAGCCAGGCCTATTCTTGTAGCCAGTGAGCTAGAAAACACTGTATATCCCAAGTCATTTATCCGTCTTGACTTCATCCTAAAAGGTAAACAGGGCAGGTATGGTGGAGGAGACTGAGAACTCTTCCTAAACTGGGCAATAGATTGTTTGTTTTAAAGTGGTTTTCCACATGGCAAAGCAAACAGGTTGTGGAAGGCATTTGTTTCCATTAACTTGATTTCTGGTACCCTGCCAGCTTTTCTCTCCACCAAACAGCTGAAGGCGAATGTCATGGAGGAATGAAGAGCAATGATTTGGTATGTTGCGGAAGCAATGACACATAATCTGGCAGGTACCTCCACACTTGCTATGTTTTGTGAGACATGAGGATGTAGGCCAAGTGCTGTCAGCTACCTGAAAAGTGAGGGCATTTAGTATAAATGATCCTCTTGAAGGATGGGATTGTTTTTATAAAGCATTTTGTATCAACTGGTCAATGAGTCACAGCTCATACCCCTTTACTGGATACCCCATATACCAAGTCTTCATTAGACATTCAGATTCCTTCCCTCATAATGCTGACTTTAGATGTAGACAGTGACCGTTGCGGGATACTGAAGGACCACCAGTTGGGGCTTCTTCATCCTTGCAGGCTTTGTATTTATTAACTTGTGAGACTGCTTCGTTTCTTGTTGAGCAGAATGGAGATTTGGCAGGTCTTTCTGCCCCTGGGGCTTCTATGCCTGCCCTAGACTGCCTCAAGCCTTTTTCTCACAAAACCAGATCTCATTCTCTAAGGAACAGCACCCGAGAAAAATAATGGCTGTATAAGAAACAAAGAGAAAATTCCATAAAGTAACCTTCCTATGCTGTGGCGCCGCAGCTAAACAAAAGCATGGGAAATTACTTCCCATTTTGGCACTGTCACTCAGAAAAATACAGGTATAGAGGGTACCCACAAGTGATTGGAGAGAGAGGATTCCTTAGCACAGTGCTGTCTTAGCATTGGCCAGCAAGAGAGTCCAGGGGAACATTGTAGGGCATTTACCGGTGATGTTCTGATGGGTACAGATGAGCAGAAGTCATCCCTGTATTCCAATAGCTTTTACATTATAAAAGATGTAGCCAAAGAAACTTGTGAGTACTTGCAAGGTCTCCACAAGCCATCCAGTCACAAATGCCTGCGATCTCTCTCCAGACAAGGCAATGTCATCATTTGCTGCCATTTTTTGAAGAAAGCCAGGGATTTGAGGCGACAGATAGATATGTATAGTACAGGTAAATCTGGGTTTGTCACATAGTTCTGCTATCTTTGGAAGCCCAGAGTTGTTTTGTATCAGAGGACATATTCTGCATGCTTATCTCACCCTCAGTTCCCATTAATTGTAGTGGCTTTGGGTGTACTACAAATACAGAAACAGTCCCATAGATCATCAGACACAACATTACAATTTTGCTGCATTAGGAGTATCAAATAATCAAATCTACAACCTCAAATTCTGGGGATAGGACATGCCATGAGTAATGATGGTGCTCTCCAAGGCTACAATCGGTTTCCCATCAGTTAGAGCTTCCTGCACGGAAGATGAAACCCTGAAATGAGCCCCTAGGGAAAAAATACAAGAAAATCATTTATATTTTAAGGAGAAGATAGACTTCTTGATTTTATCAAACTGATCTACATAAGGCAGTGTGGGAATGGCTGCATAGAGAATTTGAGGATCAGCCTAGGATGAGTAGCCAAACTAATTTTTATGGGACAGTCCCAATTTTTGTGGATCTATTCTGTGTCCTGCAAAGCCATGCACGAAACAAAAACTCCTGAAATTATTAAATCATTTGAGCAAGGGAAAAAAAAACTTTTACGCTTTGCAACATGGTTTCTTCACATAATCAGAGAGTTTTTCTCTTCCTGTAGAACAAGACTGGAAAGGTGTTAACACACCAGCCTTTGGAATCCTGAACTCTCTGCCTCTCTTGTTTACACCAAAACCCCAACAAAATCAAAAAGGGCTAAAAAGAGAGTTTCATTCCATATTTTCAGTGATATCAGATGGTAAAAAGAGCAAACGTAGAATTGTTTTGCATATATGATAATGCAGTATGGAATTTGCAGGATTTTTTAAATATAAATACTTTAATAAAATTATACAGACTTTTCAAGTAAATAAACTACTTAGTGCCACAAACCAGAAAAGAATTAATCGTTTTGAGACCAATTTTAGGGAGAATTTTGAGAAGAGAATACCAAGAATTTATTCAATATCAGCTCAGCACCCCCGGCATTCATCATAGGCAGGAATTCAGATAGCCCAAACTATGTGTAAGGTGCCATCAGATTTAGATAGAAACAGTTTCATTAGGAGTAATGTTCCAGAGGGGTAGCCGTGTTAATCTGTATGCAGCAAAAACAACGAGCGTCCTATAGCACCTTAAAAACTAACAAATTTCTCCGGGCATAAGCTTTCATGGGCTGCAACCCACTTCGTCAGATGCACAGATAGGAGGTATATATATATACATCCAAGGGTGAGAAACAAAACAATGGGGAGGGCATGTGCTAACAAAATCAATTCAGTTAGAGTAGATGAGGCCTATTCACAACCATTGATTAGAAGGTGAGAATGTGTGAACAGTGACAATTACTTCTTGTAATGAGAACCCTTCCAAGTCCCTATTCAGACCCAGTCTGATTGTGTCAAGTTTGCATATGAGTTCCAGCTCTGCAGTTTCTCGCTGAAGTCTGTTTTTGAAGTTTTTTTTTGTAGACGTATGGCAACTTTCAAGTCAGCTACAGAGTGTCCTGGGAGATTGAAGTGCTCTCTGACTGGTTTATGGATGTTACCGTTTTTTAGTCTGGTTTGGATCCATTTATTCTTTTGCGTAGTGACAGTCCGATTTGGCCAATGTACATGGCAGAGGGGCATTGCTGGCACATGATGGCACGTTACATTAGTAGATGTGCAGGTGAATGAGCTCCTGATGGTGTGGCTGATGTGGTTAGGACCTGTGATGGTGTCACTAGAGGCGATGTGCGGGCAGAGTTGGCAATGGGGTTTGTTGCAGGGATAGGTTCCTGGGTTACTGTTCTTGTTGTATGGTATACGGTTGCTGGAGAATGTTTGCTTCAGGTTGGGGGGCTGTCTGTAAGCAAGGACAGGAGGACATAGGAGGTGCTGTAGTCATCATGAATAGGTCGGGATTACGAACAGGAGGCTGCCAGACAACTCTCCAACACTATATTTTACAAGCCACTACCCTCCGATCCCACTGAGGAATCCAAAAGAAACTACAACATCTACTTAAGAAACTCCCTAAAGAAACACAGGAACAAATCCACACGGACACACCCCCTGAGTCCTGGCCTGGATTATTCTATGTGCTACCCAAGATCCACAAACCTGGGAATCCTGGACTCCTCTGTGAATAGGCCTCAGCTACTCTAACTGAATTGACTTTGTTAGCACATGCCCTCCCCATTGTTTTGTTTCTTACCCTTGTATGTGTATATATATACACCTCCTATCTGTGATTTCCACTTCATGCATCTGACGAAGTGGGTTGCAGCCTACAAAAATTTATGCCCGCAGAAATTTGTGAGTCTTTAAAGTGCTACAGGCCTTTTGTTGTTTTTGCTGTATACAGGCTAATACGGCCACCCGTCGGAAATATTAAAGAGTGAAGCTGTCAGTGCCAACACCATCTCAGCCAAGCCAGTATTACAGTTTCATGCATCAAAGTTCCGTTACCCAATATTTTTTTTCTATAAATGCCGTAAAACAGAAGCTCTCTGTGAAGTGAGTTTTAAAAGGTCTCAGGCTACCCTAAGTGGGCTGTCTCTCCGTTGCTTCCACACATGGCCAATTCAGGATTCCAGCTGCATTCCAATGGAGAAAACACAGGGACATTTTCAGAGGACACTACTCACCATGCAGGAATCTTTTCACCTGGCTGTTCCTACAAGCCACAGCAGCCGTTTGTTTTCCCAAGGAGCAGGCCAGGTTTGCAATCATTCTGTGTGCAAGGCTGTCACTGTCAGGAGATCAATGACATGTATAGTATAGAAGGCGGTGACGGTATCATTTCCCAAACTGCTTGTTAATCATGAACTGCAGCCTGACCCCCCTGTGATCTTCAGACTGGGAAACCTTGTATGTGTTGTAGAGGGTACGCTAACACAGACAGATAAATGCTGTGTAGAGATGAACTGGGATTTTGGGTGCCTTTGATAAGGTATTAAGCAGCATGCTAAAGTGTTCAAAGAAAGAAATGCACAGACAAACAGAAAGCCAGATGGAGAGAGAGTGAATATGGAGAGGCAGACTAGCTTCCCCCAGAAACAAGAAGTCTGACTAGTCCCTTACTTTATGTAACCTCTGTTTTACTACGTACAAAGGGCTGGAGACTGGGAGTCGTAGTTCAACTCCAGCAAAAGCTTCTTCGAGCCTTCTCCAGGAGCTATTATTTTCTCTGACAACTCTATTCATGTCTGTGAAACTAGTCCTTCACTCTAAAAAAATCATATATATAAATAGAAAGCGAGCTACATAGTGAGAGATTGGGCTTGTGGCGAAGGCAGTGAACTGGAAGTCAGGAGAGCTGGGTTCAATTCTTGGTTCCTTCACGGATTTCCTGTGTGACCCTGGACAAATCTCTTAATCCTCGGTATCTCAGTTTCCTATCCGTGAAATGGGATAATGCATCCTTTGTCGGTCTCGTCTATTTAGACAATTTGAAATTTTCAGGACAGGAAGTGTCTTTTTACTGTGTGTTCATGCAGTGCCCTGCACAGTGAGGCCCTGTCTCATTTGGGACCTCTAGGCACTACTATAATAGAAATAATAATTAATAATAATTATATATATACACACTCAGCAGGTGATTTTTGCTAGACTCTCAGAAATCCACCTGTAAGGGAGGAACTGTCCTGTTTGAGACAAATAGGGGGAATAGTTCTTACAGAAATCCTCTCTCAAGCCACCAAACGGCAGCTGCCACGAGATATAAAACACTCCTGACTTAAACAGTGGGTCAATCCCAGATGTCCATACTCCATTTTTAATCTGTCCTTACTCAAACAAAACCTCATTTCAGTAAATGTTTGGATTCAGATATGAACCATAGGTAGCAACCCCACCGTAATGTATATGTGCTCTTTATTAGATCTGTGCTAAACTCAGCAGTCTGGGATCCCCACGGGTCTGAACAAACTTTCTAGTTTTCAGTTGTGTGAGCCTGCCACCCACAAGCCAAATTCAGCCCTGGTTTAACTCCTCTGAAGATAGCAGGATATTGGGTCTCTTGAGTTTCCTGATGACTTTCCTGTTTGAAACAAACCTCCAAACCCAATGTGTGACATCAGCTGAAACTGTCAATTTGCACTTCTTTGTGAATCAAAAGCAGCTTGTTTCCACTCAAAACCCTAAATTAGCTCAGGTTCATTAGAAACTCAGCCACCATCCACTTGCCATTCAGCCTAGGTTTACTGAGAGGTTTTTGAATCGTGGCAGACATTTTAACAAACCCGGCCTGACCTTTTGGTTCATAACAAAAGATATGGAGTTTCATTGCAAAAGTTTTTCACAGTTCTAGTTTAAACTGGCTTTTCCCCAAATAACCCTCCCCCAAACCCTCCCAGCCAGAAGCCATTTGTTGCGCACTATTAGCATTTGATTTCATTAAGTGGTGGAAGACTGGCATATTGTCAGTCTCTTACCTCTGGGTTTCTGTCTGATGTACATGGGCTGCTGTCTGCACTGGATTGCCACACGAGCAGCTCTGCAGGGAGGTGGGACAACTGGGGCTTGCAGCACAATTGGCTTGGGCTGTTCTGCATTCCAGCCACATGCTCCATGCTGGGGGAGTCTGTCTATCATTAACAACATAAGCAGCTGGGGCTCTGGAACTGGTCCCTGACTAGGGGATGGGAGAGAATTTCACAACTAGCTGGAGAATTCTTTTGGTAACTCCATGCCAAATATTTTCCCCTTTTTATGTTCCTGTGTTTTTGTTTTGGGTTTTAAACATGAACTTAGAGCTGAGGAAAGCCACTAAAGAGAGAGCCCTGGAGATTTAAGTTCCACTTATTTATCCACAGACAGCACAGAAAGTAGCAGAACGAGCTTCCCTTACGGCCCTGCCAACATGGGAGGTTTTAACCCCACTTTTGGTGGAGAGCAGGTAGTTCGGTATCAATGTCCATTCAGTCCTTGGAGGCTCTGCAAAGAAGGACACTGGAGTTAGTGCTAGTTTTGGTCATGCTTTTTCTGATGTGGGTATCTGTCCACTGCGACATTTAGTGAGAACACAAATTCATTTCACAAAGGCTACTGAATAGCTCTTAATCTATAATGACTTTCAGACACTATAAATCTGAGCTGGACTCAGACTTGGACCTGGAAATGAAATTATCCCCTTACCAAAAAGAAGCTTGCACGTATCTATCTAAAATACAATGTAATCTTAAATGAATCCAATAAAAACCTCTAGAGAGAACTAAACAATTAAAATAAACAATATGTCCTATTTTCAAAAGAGATTATATCAAATTTATGGTCAGCAAGGATCTCATATCTTCTACAAACGTCCGGGTGACCTTGGAGTTGATCAGCAATATGTCTTTACATGTATGCTGCATATAAAGAATTATTCTTCCCTTAAACTGAAGGTGCAGATTTTTTTCCTTCCATCTCCCTTTGTCTTGCTAAAGACAAAAGGTATAGTTAACGGTAGTCCAGGTGTCACCTGTTGCATTTTCACACTGATACTTCATCGATTAAATGTTGGTTTTAGTGTCAAGATTTTTTAAATCTACTCAGAAGAAGCAGAAAACTTTTACGTTCAGTGGAATTCAAAATTCTGTCATAAGCAGGCCCAGCTCCCATTCATTTCAGCTGGAACTGCACCCACTTACACTAGGAATTAGTTTGCCACACATATCTTACAGTCTAAGGCCCTGATCCTACCTGAGCTCTGTGTAGATGAGTACCTACATGGAACTCCACTGCAATCAACGGGGCTCTCTTTACAGGCAGAAGGCTCTATCCATCTAGTTCTCAGTGAAGGAGCAGGATTTAGCAAAACAAATGAGGTTACAAACAAACAAAGGGCGGGAAAGAGAGGTAATCAAAATCCTTAAGGGGACATTATAGTTTCTCAAAAAACATGAATTTTAGTCAGGAAATTCCAATCTAAATTTAAATCCAATTTAAATCCCAAGTTAAAGTTCCACTTTACAAAACAAACAAAGAATCAAAAACAAAACCTTTGGAAGAATACAAATATACAGTATCGCCCACACAAATTCTGCCCTATAGAACCTTCCTTAGAACGATCAGTGACTCTAAGACAGCCTTATTCATCCATATCACAGGTTCCTCTTGTTAGCAACCACCAAAAGGACCTTACCAGAGTCCCCTATGATCATTGATCCAAACCCAAACTCTTAGGCTGGAGGAAGTTCTACACAAGCTGCCCTACCACTGGACCAATCTTTTTCTTCTCTCTAAGTTTTTCTGTAGTGGATACTGGTCTGCAGCCTACGGTTAAACATGTTACTATCCATTCCTTTACTTAGCAATCCTTTAATTTGGTATGAATTATGATATCATGGAATCCAATACAGCCATACTCTTTCGGTGCAACTTCCATGCATAACACAAAAGTAACTAAAGTAATCAGTTATTTATCAGTTGGTATTTCTATACCAAAGTTATCAGCAATATATAACTGATTCCACCAAAACCCAGTAATCAGTAAATCAGTGAAGATTATTTTGGAAAGTATACCCTTGCCGATACCCTTTCCAAACTGAGCTTTCTACAATTTTTGCTAAGCTCAACTTTAATGAAAGCAGTAATGTTTCCTTCTCCCTCCCACTGCTTTCAATAAAACACCTCAAGGAAACTGCATGCAGAGCCTGCAAAAATATGTACATGATCCAGTTCTGACTTGTGCATGCTCTGCAGGGAATTTAACTGCAGGGAAATATAGGGTGCGCTCACAACTACAGTAAGTGGGCTTTGTACTTTTCTTGAATTAATGTAATCTTTCGTGCTTCATTTTAATTTCAGTAAGATCTTCTTGGAAAGACTGTAGAAACGTACCTGGGCTATCACTTTATATTTTTAGAGACACCAGGTAAGGATAATATCCAACTTTTGTGGGGAAAGAGACAAGCTTTCAAGCTTACACAGAGTTCTTCTTCAAGTCTGGGAAAGGTACTCAGACTGTCACAGCCAAAATCTTTACAGGCTCCTGGACAAATCAATTTAGTAATCAAGCTGACTATCCAGTTGTTGACCCCTGATTTAGTAAATTGACACTTTAGCCAAGGCTAGCCGAGTCTGTTCTCATTCAGTGTGAACTCAGCACGCAGTTCACCATATCAGGGAACCCAAGTGTAACAATTTCTAAGAAAATACAACTTTTGGTGTGTGGTTTTCTTTCTCTTATTTTTCTCCCCAAACCCAATGAAAACAATTCTGTCTGTGGTTATCAGGACTGCAGCTCAGCTCTGCAACTAAACCATGTAGAAGAATAAGCCTCTGAAAGAGAACAGGTGTCACTATGTTACCCTCCTCATGTGCTGGTAACTTTACACCTCTTGTAACCTTACACCTCAGATAGCTGAAGTACCTATTTTAGGTTTGCCACAGAGAACATATGAACTTTTGGAGGCAATATGCAGAGACCAGTCCCTCCCTCACTTCAGTATAACGCCATTAGGCTTCCCGATCACTGAAGGAAAATAAATTACTTTGATATTGAATACCGTCCCATGTAAGAGGCGGACTGGCAGCAGTGTTCTAGACAGAGAACAGAAGATTCTGGAATAGGGAATACAGTGACTAATGTTAGAAGGACCAGAAATAGGGGCAGGAATGGGGTGGGGAGTCTAAAAGACTGTGACAGCTGGAGTCAGTCAAAGAGAGGAAAACTGTCTGTTGGGAGCCTGCGGATCAAACTCTAAACTAAGGAAGTTCTTGCCAGAAACTCTAGGGAAAAAGAGTGCACAGCTAGACCTGGGTTGGGAATTTATCAAGGTTTTCAGTGAAAATGAGGATTTGTCGAAACGAAAATGTTTCACTGCAATGTTTTTGTTTTGATGAACTTCTGATGAAACACATGGAGGTGTCCATCGCTTTCCTGCCAGTTCACAAGGGCATCCAGAGCATGCAGCTCCAGGGCAGCCTTGCCATGCAGCCTGTCCCAAGGTCAGGGACCCCCACATTCATCCAGGATCCTGTTTCCATGGCAAAGAATCTGGAAGCTCTGAGAACCCTGACATATAGATGGGAGCCTTGTCGCCCTGGCTGCAGCTTGGGCTCAGCTCCACAGCAGGGAACCTGGAAGCCCTGGGAGTCCCAGCTCCCAAGTTCCGAGGCTTCTGGCTCAGGCATGGCTCACTGGGCATTTAGGCTCCAGCTCCCCATCAGTCCATGCTATCAGGGAGCTGGGAGGCTTAAACTAGCTAGAGACATAAAGGGTAGCAAGAAAACGTTCTACAAATACATTAGAAGAAGCAAAAGGAAGACCAAGGACAGGGTAGGCTCATTACTCAGTGGGGGGAGGGAAACAATAACAGAAAATGTGGAAATGGCAGAAGTACTAAATAACTTCTTTTGTGTTCAGTTTTCACCAAAAACTTGAGTGGCAATTGGAGAAGAGGCTAAAATAGGGAAAGACCAAGTTAAAAATGACTTAGACAAGTTAGATGTCTGCAAGTCACCAAGGCCTGAAGAAATACATCCTAGAATACTCAAGGAGCTGGCTGAGTAGACATCTGAGCCATTAGTGATTGTTTTCAAAATGTCAGGGGAGATAGGAGAGATTCCAGAGGACTGGAAAAGGGAAAACATAGTGCCAGTCTATAAAAAGGGGAATAAGGACAATTCTGGGAATTACAGACCAGTCAATTTAACTTCAGTACCAGGAAAGGTAATGGAGCACATAATTAAGCAATCAATTTGAAAGCACCTAGAAGATAAGGTGGTAAGTAACAGTCAGCGTGGATTTGTCAAGAACAAATTGTGTCAAACCAACCTAATAGCTTTCTTTGGAAAGGTAACAAGCCTTGTGGATGGGGGAAGTGGTAGATGTGGTATATCTTGACTTTTGTAAGGGTTTTGATACTGTCTTGTATACACTTCTTATAAACAAATTCAGATATACAACCTTCTTCGAGCTACTATAATGTAGGTGCATAACTGATTGGAAAACCATTCCCAGAGAGTAGTTAAAAGTGGTTTACAGTCAAGCTGGAAGAGCATATTGAGTGGGGTCCCGTAGGGATCAATTCTGGTCTGGGTCTGTTCAATATCTTCATCAGTGATTTAGATAATGGCATAGAGAGTACGCTTATGAAGTTTCCAGGTGATACCAAATTGGGAGGGGTTGCAAGTGCTTTGGAGGATAAGATTAAAATTCAAAAAGATCTGGAGAAATGGTCTGAAGTAAATAGGATTAAATTCAATAAGGACAAATGCGAAATCCTCCACTTAGGAAGGAACAATCAGTTGCACACATAGAAAATGAGAAATGTCTGCCTAGAAAAGTACTGTGGAAACGAATGTGGGGGTCACAGTGCATCACAAGCTAAATATGAGTCAAGAGTATAACACTGTTGCAAAAAAAGCAAACATTATTCTGTGATGTATTACTAGTTGTAAGCGAGATACAAGAAATAATTGTTCCGCTCTGCTTCAAACTGGTTAGACCTCAGCTGGTGTATTGTGTCCATTTCTGGGTTCCACATTTCAGGAAAAATGTGGATAAACTAGAGAAAGTCCAGTGAAGGCAACAAAAATGATTAAAGATCTAGAAAAAATGATCTATCAGGGAAGATTGAAAAAAATAGGATTGTTTAGTCTGGAGAAGAGAAGACTGAGAGAGGATATAACAGTTTTCAAGTACATAAAAGGTTGTTACAAGGAAAAAAGAGAAAAATTGTTCTCATTAAACTCTGAGGATAAGACAAGAAGCAATGGGGCTTACATTGCAGTAAAGGCGGTTTAGGCTGGACATTAGGAAAGCTTCCTAACTGTCAGGGTAGTACTGGAATAAATTGCATAGTGAGATTGTGGTTTCTCCATCACTGGAGATTTTTAAGAGCAGATTAGACAAACACCTGTCAGGGATGGTCTAGAGATAATACTTAGTCCTGCCTTGAGTGCAGGGGAGTAAACTAGAAGACCTCTCGAGGTCTCTTCCAGTCCTACACATCTATGATTCTAAACCACAGAAGCCATGACTGGGCCAGGAGCTGCAGCGCTTGGTCCTGCAGGATGAATTTTGTTTTAAAATTTTCAAAATGGCAAGATTCCACAATTTCTAAATGATTTTTTTCAAACTTTCCCTTCCATGGGAAATTTTGAAAATTCTACTTTTTTGATTCAGAAGCAGAATGAATCTTTCTGCAGCATTTCTTGCAGAATGTCAACAAACACTAATAACTGGAGAAAAGGATTTCTAACAGAACATCTTCAGCATTGCCAACCCCAAATGTTCAAAAATCATGAGGCATGAGATTGGCTTTAAAATCATGAGATTATGTAAAAAAATAATAGATGTGGTCTTTTTATTTGCCTTCTCCTTTTTCAGCCTTTAGGGTGCACTGGGGTGACATTTTGAAGCTTTCTCCATAGCCATGAGGGCAGTGCTTAATTTGTAATGAAAGAAGTGCCAAGCTCAAGCAATTAGGTTCTGGGGACCAAGCAATTTTTTTATTGTCATAACTGATGCGGCAAGCCCAGAGGTGCCGGAGATGTGAACTGCCAAGCAGGTGCCATGGCTCAACCCCGGCAAGCCCTGGCACAAATTCAGCACTGCCCAAGGGCTAGAATTTTTTCTAGCTACTTTTTCTTTAAGAATGAAGGCTGAAATCATCACATCATGAAATCAAACCATCACATATCTACTTGACTCCAGGACCTGGGGCTTTAAGGAAAACAATAACTAAAATGAAACTCATGACAAAATCCTGAGAGTTGGCAGCACTAGGTAGGCCTATTTTAATCCAGCACTCTAAGCTCTGGGTATCAGCAAACTCCCAATGGTCTCTGCTTTGTCATCCCCCCACCTCCCCCCAATCCTCCATGCCTTTAGGGACTCCTTTTTAATCCAGTATGAGTCCTTTGTTCTCCTGTGTTTTCTGAACCTGGTTAAACAGGTTAGGCGATTTAGCAGGGTGTTGGAATAGCAACATTAAAGTCAATAGTTGCTGAGGTGCTGTTATCTAGGCTATGGTATTTGTCCTCCTTCCTGCCTGCATTTCCTGTCCAACCTGCTATAAGCATTGACTCTATATACACATACAATAATCCATTCAACACATAGCACTGATAAATCAGTACAGGCAATTCCAGATCAGTCACACTCCATATTCATTTCTCAATCCAGCTCAAAATTCACTATCTTATTTTTAAAGACTTTCTTTACCAAATGGCTCTTGTATTTCTCTATATGCTCTTCTGCTTATTCAGCACTAAATTCTTTGTCCCTTTGCACAAACTCACCACTGTTGATGCAAGAATCTTTCCTCTGCAGCTCCTAATATTTGGAACAGCTCCTCCTGCATTTTTCTATCTCACTAACTCTCCTCTTTTCAAATCTCATTTCAACATTTTCTCCCTTGACTGTATCTTTTAATTTTTCCTGTTATAGCTATGTCACTTTGTAACTGAATTGTTCAGCTCTGCACTTGCTTTGAGATACAGCTTGAATGGAAGAAACTATAAAAATAAAGTGGTATGATACTGTATTATCATCAAATGACTAAAACAGAAAGCCTACCAGTTTAGAGCCCAGTTAATCTAGTCACTGTTGTCTAGAGGGAGTGAAATTAAATTTGACACCCTCCCAGTGCCAGATGGAGGATGTATAAATCAGAGGTTGACAAATCAGCACCAATTTTAAGGAATCCTTTCCACAGAATAATTACAAACTGGCCCTGAACAAGGTATTTGACAGAAAGATGAGATGGCAGTATTGCCAAGCCTAAATAATAAAAATTCATAGGTCAGGTGCCAAAAATGATGAGGTTTAAACCAAAGAATATATGTGGTGTTGTTTTTATTTGCTTTCCAGTTTTTGAGGCCTTTCGGAAAGACTTGGGTCACATGTTTGAGCTATTCACCACAGCCACAAGGGCTAGAAACTTGGTTTTTTTAAAAATTAAAGCTGAGATTCTCAAATATTTGTCTCCAGGAGCTGTGGCTTTTAAGCAAAACATCAAATATTGTGAGACTCACAATAAAATTGCAAAGTTGGAAACAAGTTGAAATTCATTGTTCTTCAAGTTCCTAGTTACTGCATTAAGGAAAGGGATCAGCTAGACCATTAGTGTGCTGAGATCGCTGCTTATTATGCTGGCTAATATTGTCTCATTATTTTCATGTGCTCTGCATTGATATGTCTATATCCTTCTGTTGTTTCTTGTCTCATACTAAGATTTAAATTCTTTGGGGGCAAGGATTGTCTTTTTGTTCTGTGTTTGTACATTACCTAGCACAATGGGTCTTGATCCAGGACTAGGGCTCCTGGAGGCTATGTTAATACAACTAATAAATAATACTAATCAATGGACTGGGGCAGAAAGGTTTACTCAGTGAGTGGCCACTCAGATTCTCTCTGGGTTGGCTAACATGCAAAGCATAATTGGGGTAAAAGAAGTTATCTTCCCTGATTTAAATATTTTCCTTCTTGCAGCTGCATTTTTCAAATTATGAAATCTTTTCACATACATAAACAACATGTCCCCATAATTGTATTATTGTAATTCTTATCCTTCTTCACCCTGTCTCCTTCCTGTTTGTCACCTGGACTTCTTAGGTTGCATCGGGTACTTCGTAAACTGTTTGTGGGGTGGACCATGTTTTCTTATATTTTCTGTACAGGATTTAGCACACATTTGGGCACTGTACAACTATCATGGATTATGAGATTGCTTCTGTGGTCTTAAATGAATGTGTTTATGGATGTCTTTGGAAACAGAATTGGCAGTGCACATTTCAAAAATAAAACTTGGAAGTAAATGGACTCAATAAATTTAATATATTTACTGCAGACAGGAATTGGCATCCCCAGTGTTGCAGTCCCTCCTGGGGGGAAAAAATAGCCTGTAGATTAAAATATCAACAATGTAGCTGAAAATAGCAAATGCCATTAAATTCTTGAACTTCTGGCCAAGCTTTTATTTTTTTTCTTTTAAGCCATTTCAGACCTTTGACATTTCCAATTACTTATGTAACATAAAAGGTCAGAAAAAGGCTCTGAAGGGGCACCAAGCCAGTAGTTCCCAGGGATGCGATGCAAATCCCCTTGCTGTTATGAAGAGATTTGCCCAAGTTTCTGAATCTACATAGCTGAGAGGGGAGGCCCGGAAGCCTGCACATCATATGAGCTAACTCAAAGAGCGAGTCTATAAACAGTGAAGAAACCCATCGTCACCGAGGTCATTGCCATTTCAGGTGTGCGTGCGCGAGAGCCCGCGACCGTTTCAGTTGTGTCTCGTGTATGCAGACGTTGTGTGTGACCAGGAGCGTTTCACCGAGGGCAGGCATTTATTGCGCACGACAATTTTACTGGCTCGCCTGCCAGCCCTGGAGGCTGAAGGCCTCTCTTTGGGGTACAACGTGGGCGGCAGCAGCACGGGCCTCCCAAATGGCCAGGCCAATGTGCCTCCCCAGTTCTAGGGTGAGAGATCCCGGAGCCCCTGTGCTCCGTGCTGAGGCCGTGGCCCCCCGGGTGTTGTGGGAGGAGGGCCCTGTCTGGCTGCCACAGGTGCGTGACACGGCATGGCTGCGCTGCGGGGGGCATGGCGCTGCTGTACAGCACCGTGCACGGAGCCGACATGGGGGAACAGGGCTGTTAGCTGCAAATCGCTCCCCACGGTGGAGCCGCCCCAGGGCCCTACAACTCCTGCCCTGCTCCCAGCCCCGCCACTGGGGCCACCCCGGGAGCCACCCCCAGCCAGCCAGGCGGTGCGCTGCTCGGGCCGCCCGGCAGGGGGAAGCAGGCTACGGACGTTCCCGAACACCTTCGTTCCCTCGGCCCGCCCGGCTTTCCCACGCCGGCGAGTGGGCGTGGCCAAGGGGGATCCAAGAGCCCCGCCCGCCGAGCTCGTGACCCCGCCCCCTGCATCGTCGCGCTCCCGGAGTGGGCGTGACTAGAGAACCGATCCACCAATCAGCGCTGTCCTTCCGGGTGGGCGGTACCACGGCGTGCTCTTCCTTCTACGCCTTTCCAGCTTCAGCCCCGCCTCCGCCCCCAAAACAAAGGGGCGGGGCCGGCTCCCGGAGGCCCTGCGCCGCGACTCGTCCTGCCTGCCTCCGCCCCGCCCCCGCCTGACCGGAAGGATGTGCTCCCGGAAGTTCCGGGGCCGTCGCTGTGTGTGGGATAAACAGTAATGGCGGAGGCTGCGGCTCCGGGAACAACAGCGGCGACACCGGGAGCAGCGGCCACGGCCTCCAGCCCCACAGACGCGCCCCCGGCGCCGCCGGCCGCAGCGGGGTCGGGAGGTGGGGGCGGCTGGACCAAGCAGGTCACCTGCAGGTAACGAGCGGCCGGGGAGCGGCGCGGCACCGGGGACCCTTCGGGGCTGCTGCCCTTTCCCCGCCCGCCGTCCCCGGGCGGCTCCTTCCCCAGCCCTGACCCCGCGTCGCCTCCCCCTCCCCCCCGCTGCAGTACGGTGGTTCCTTCCAACTGCTGCGTTGGTGTGAAACGGCTGGCGCTGCCGTGTAAACGGGCGTGAGCGATTGGATCCGCATTCCGAGGCTGGGGGAGGGACGCGATGTTCTAAAAAACATGCCCCGCCTCCACGCACTTCAGTGACCCAGGTGTCCCAACGTGACTGGAGGTGTTAGTGGTCCACGTGGAGCTGTTTTAAGGAGTCTAAAAATCAGGTTCTTTCACGGTATCAGGGTGGGCATCCAAACATCAGAGTAATCCAAACGGTTAGGGGGGGTGGTAGCCAGTGTGTTGGGGTGTGTGTGGTTGTTTAAAAGAAAAATAATCCCGCAGAGCTTTTCCTACCTCATTCAAGTTGGAGTGGTGGGGGAAGAGTCGGCATTGCCCATGCTGAAAGTACCAGCCCATGCAAGATGCATTCGGTATACGTTTAATTTCATGTTCTTCCAAGGGGAAAATACTGAAGGCTGGAATCTGCTGTAGCAGGGTTGGGGCCGGTTGGTGGAGAAGGTATTCTTCCTGGCTACTGGCGTACCTGGTTCACCTGTGGGAATGTCATTATTCTGAGCATCTCTTTGAAGGGGCTAGGCATTTGCATGGAGCCATAGCCATAGCCGAGCCAGTTGGCTGGTTCTTGCTTGGTTAAATATCATGAAGTGTTTCTTTTTGTGGGATTATGTCCCACCAATAGTGGCTGTACATAGCTGTCAGAACACAATGTGGAAGACCCATAAAGATGTTCCAAAGAAGATGATAATTCAGGATGTGTAAAATATTGGTGTGTCACCTCAGTTCCAGATATGATTAATGTAAAATTTACTAAAATATTGCATTTTTGGCTGACCTATCTGAAGTTTGACACAGGAGAAAATGACAGAAATAGGGGGAAAAATGTAGAAAGTTTCTCACTCTTGCAGTACATTATGTAGATATTTGGCAAACTGTATGATTCTTCGAACTTTTCTATAATTTTGTGTCCTTCAAGCTTAGTTTATTTCTGCAGGACCATGAGACATACAGAGGTTTGACACATTCTGCTGAGACTTTCTCAGTGTATAGAAAGCTGCAGATCGTAAATTCTATATGGCAAGATTTGCAGGTTGGATCATTTTTTAACCATATATTGCAGGGGTATTCACAAGTAGAAATAAATATGAAATATTGGTGGATAATTGACAATAATTAAGGTAAAACAGGCCACACTACAGTTAGCAATAATTCAAATACTATAATATCACACAACAAAATGAAAATTTAAGCTTATATCCGGGCTCAGTTTTCCAGTTCCTTGCCATATAATGTGTTGGACATTGCAAAGGTAAAAAAGCATTCATCTCTTTGATTAAGATGGAGATCCTGTCATTCTACATTTCCGTATGCCTTGTGGCTTTGTACACCAGTCAGACAAAGGAGTTGTGTGGCCGTTCCCTAAAATAGAAGAGATGAGTGATGTTACTGTAGTTCTAATTCTTATGATGAGAGAGGGGGAAATGCATTTCATTTCAGAAACTAATTTTTCAGCTTTGCTGACTTTAAAACTTAATTCTAAGTGGAACCTACAGCATTCATTTCATTAACGTAGGGGTGTGACAATTTGATACATAGTTAAACAAGTGACAGTGAAATGTGATAAGTGGGATTATCAAAAAAACCTCACTAAAAACTGAAGAGTGTTTTGACAGAGACAAATAACTTCCTGTCTTGAAAGTCAACTTCTCACTCTTTACTCGAAAACATTATGTAATGATATCAGGCTTTCAGAAATTAGCAAGAGAGAACCTGTCAGGAGTTTGGTCTAAACATTTAAATAAAGTCTGTTGATTAGAAAGTAAAAATGTCAAGTTATATAGAAGTAAAATTAAGGAGTTGCTAATCTTGCAGGCAAAATCTGTGCTGAATTAGAATTAAAACCGATGTGTTTAATATACTGTGGTAAAAATGTTCCAAAGCCACTTGGGGAGATAAAATGGAGAACTATTCTTAGGAGGAAGTATAAAAAATGGATTCTAGTTTTGAATTACATACTGTCTGTCTTTTCTCCTACACATTCTTCCAGTAGAGAAAATGCACCCTCAAATTTTAAAACCATTGTCTGAAAGTAATAAGAAGCTAGCGAAGAAGCTGGCCAGCCATGTCTCAGAAGTTTGCTCATTTGAATTAGGTTTGGAGTGTCTTCAGCCTTTTACTATACATCATGTTGATATTTAGGATTGGATATCTCAGCTCTGCATGATAGGGAGCTGTAAAATGGTGTGACTGTTGGACAAAGAAAGTTAGGTCCTATAAGAGAACTGACAAGTTGGAAAATTGGGCCATTTAAAAGAATATGAGCCATGCCTGACTTCTTGGTAAGTAAGATGTCTTATTTGTGCTGTTTAGTCTAGATATTTTGGAATGTCTCTAATGGAAGGAATTCCAAATCTGGTAAGTTTACATAGTAGGAAAACAAATTGTGAATTTTGGGGGGGACTATTGAGGCTGGCTGCTGCATTTTTGTGTGTGTGTGTTCTTAGCATGGATTATTGGGTCTACTCTATCTATTTAGAAGTGAAACTCCCATTAGTCTCAAAGACAGTTAACCACTTATAGACTCAGTGTGGAGCTGTTGAATTTGAAACAGCAGTAGGAGAAATGACTGAGAACCGTGCCTAGCTATGTACTAAGTGGACTGGAAGAGAAGGAAATAGTTTGTCTTCAAAATCCAGAATGCAGCCTATTAATTTCTGAAGACCAAGCTGATTATATGAAATTAAATCTACTAGTGATCTGGTGTGTTTTGTTGTTATCCATTTGCTCGGATGGATGGGTTATCTAGTCCTGTCTGACATTTTGAAAGCACCTACTGTCCTGGTATATAAGCATCATACCTATCAATGTCTCCCAGCCTAATGACCATACCTAATGGATACTTTTATATAAAGGTATTCAAGCCCACAGGATTTTGCTGAGTATAGTAGCAATAGACCTGACATTTATACAATTTATGAGACAAATGCAACCACAAGTTAATATTAAGCTATCAATAGTTGTCTTTTGATAACTGCTAATCTGATGTGCTCTAATGTGAGCTTTACAGAAAAACTGATATTAGTTGTGGCACTGAAGAGTGATGGGCAGGAATTAGTTCTGTTTCAGTAACTTTTTGTAGATACCTGATTGTGATTTGCGCCCCCCCCCCAATGAATTTCTTAAGTCTGGCAGATTCAGTAGACTTGATGCACAGACTTTACATTGCACTTCTAAGATGTTTCAAACATGTGAAAAGAATCGTTTGCCCAAGTTTAATTTGTTAATAGGTTTCAATAGTAGAGAAATTTTTGTTTCAATTGGTTTAAGAGGTTTTTATTTTACCTTGTTAGTTGGGGTAATAAAGGCTTGGTTCTTACTCTGAAATTGTATTTTACTTCTAGTAGAACTAGCTTGAATCTTGACCAGGAAATGTGACAGAACATAAGTCTTCCTAAACAGAGGAGATTACAGGCTTGTCTCAAGAGGCATCTTATTTGATCTTAAATACTCATGAGAAATGCTTCACAACCCTAAAAACATCCAGAGCGTGTGGTTTTGCACTGACAAATGTTTTAATCTCTTGCATCATGTTGAAGAGTTTAACCTCAGATGGATATCCACTATTAGGCAGATGTTCTCAATCTATAATACCAAATGTAATATTGAAACAAAGAAGGGAAGATTCTTAAGGTTTTAATATTTTGAGGTGTGGGAGGAGGAAAGAAGGAGGTTGAAATATTCTAGATGAGTTGCTGCTTTGTCAGCTATGCTGCTTTGATGCTGTTTGAATTGGGGTGATCATTTATAATACTTAATATCAATATTGCAAAATTATAATTCAGATGAGATATTATGTCAGGCACTACTGGAAAGGTTATAATTTGCAAAATGGATAAGTGTGTGTGTGTGTGTGTGTGTATGTGTTGTAAGTTCTAAATATGTATGATACATTGCTGTTTCAATTGTGCTGTGTTTCTGGGTGATGCCCCAGACAGGATGGCGGCAGCACTAAACCTGCTTAATGACCCATCAAGGGGACTCAAAGGCAGTGAGAGAACCAGGGGCTATACCTTATGAGTCACCAGGGCATGTAAGAACATGCCTAAGGACAAGAGACTATAAGGCTTTTCCATGCCACAAGCTGCATGCATAGCTGTGTTTAGGACAAGCCACATGACAAAGGGACATAAAAAGGAGCTGCATCATCCCCATCTTGTCTTCATTCTGACTTCTTACCTCTGGATCAACTCATCTGCAACTGAAGTTGTGAAAGAAAGGACTGTGATGCATCCAGGTGCTGGATGTACAGTAGAGGGACTGCACAAGCCTGCAAACTCCACAATTCTACTGAGAATCTGATGCATGCAAATGACTATAAAGTTCATATATATCTGAGTGCTTGGACCATTTACCATTTCTCTTGTTTTTCTTTCCTTTTTATAATAAACTTTTAGTTTAGTTACTAAAGGATTGGCTGCCAGTGTGGTATTTTGGGTAAGATCCAAACTTATATTGATCTGGCAATATGGCTGACCCTGGGGATCAGGAGAACATTTGGATAAAAGGAATAGAGTTTTAAATAACTGATCTCTTTACTGGACCTAGTTACTGACTGGGAGCCAGAGACTAAAATGCAGTAAAGGGGGCTGTGTAATTTTTTTTGATTTAGCTTCTTGATAACCAGTGTGAGGAATCAGAAGCACTGTTTGTAACTGGCCGGGGAATCTTAACTGCAGTGTTACCCACCAGTTTGGGAGAATCTCCTCTCTTTCTGCAGCTTGCTCTGCTCTTGGCATTTTCAGGTGGGCTCCTCCAGGCATAGACAGGGTCACATCTTCTGTATTGTGTGAAGTTTTGGCATGGTTATCCAGAGAGATTCAAGACTTGCCTATAGGGGACTCTCACTCTACTTTACACCTGGTGGTAACTAGTTATGAAAAGGTGTCTAGTTGTTGCTTTGCAATTGTATAGTGCAACTGCATCCATCTTAACATCTTATCTGTGTAAGACTGTGTGCCCTGTTAATTTGCATTCTTTGGGATGTGAGATAATCAGTGAAATGCTGATGGGTGGAAATGAAATGAGTAATGGTTACCCTTCAAGTTCTATTGTATGATCAACTGCACCCAACTCATACTAAAGGGGAAGCACCACAGCAATTTTGTCTTGGGAAGAGATTGAACTGTGTGCGCCTCGATGTGTTTGGTTCTGCTGTCAGCAGCCAGGGGCTTGTTCTTGCAAGATGCTAAGCTCTCTGGCCCCAATCAGCAAAGCATTTAAGTGCCTGCTTCATGTTAAGCATAAAACTAATCCATTTTGCAGGCTCAAGTCCTAGATCACAGGTGGGATAGAAAAACATTTGTTTTGTTTTTTAAAAATAAATACATAAAATAAACAAATTTAGTTGGATGCCTTTCATAAACAACTCTGTGAGAATTTAAATTGCCACTGAGGCACTCCAAGGAAAACTGGTCTGCCACTCAACTAATCAAATAAAGGATGTTTTAGACATGCTTCCATCCTTTGAAGGTCTCAGTAAAACCTGTTAGCGATAGAATAGTTCTTCAAACCCAAGTATTTGGAGCAACTTCTTTTTTAGAAATAGTGTGACTGTCACGAGAATTCAGGTAGAATATTTGTTGGGTATGTTTTTCAAGCAGGTTCTATTGTAGTACCATTGACTAATTTTTTGGTGGGGCAGCGAAAGCCTCTAGTATAGATTCCTCATACCTTATGGCTAGTTAGGGAATTTCCTAACTGTAAATGATATTGTTTGATCAGGATAGGTGGAAAGTGCCTAGAATGCTTGACAGGAAATTCATGTCACTTGGATTTGAAACAACTCACCTGAGTTTTCACCTCTCCTTTAAATGTAAGATTTGTTCATATGTTGATTACTCAGCCATGTATATTAAAAGTATGGTGTCCATTGTATTGGATGATTTGGCAGGAGGGGGAGGAGTGAACACGGTGAAGAATCTTGGTTTGTCCCTTTCTATTCCATTATTGTGGATCTTGTACTTGTTCATTTTTGGAACCAGGATTTGGAAGACTGAAGGGGTTAAAATTGTTTTAATTGATGCTTTGATCAATTATCAGAAACAGAAGTCTGCTGTGGGGTTTCTTCGTGTTGTTGGTGGTAATGCTACATCATAAATCTTGGGCTACTTTTCGTGCACTGAAATAAAAAGTAGAATTTCTTAAGTTCCATGAAATGTTTCTCTTAATCTCAGTTTACAAGAAGTATCGTAGGCTCTGTCAAACCATATGATAGAAATATAGAAACAAATATTGTTAACTGTGCTAAAAGCTATTGGCATTTAAATTGTACCATTTTATATTTACAATATTAAGTTTCTCTTCTATTTATCCTGGAAAACTACCACCATTTGTTAATACCTTCCAACACTTTCACAGGGCAATATGAATATTAATTCTCTTGCCCCCCTGTATTTTGGGGGCATCCCCAATTTAATCTTTAGATAAGGATATGTGTTGCAGTCCTTTTTCCAATTAAGCTGACACGATGGCTTTCTAGATCACTGTCAGTAGTTTGTATGAAGTGTTCTGCATATTAAGAACAAACAATTGTTCATTTCTACCTGAAGTAAATTCTTGCATAGCCTGTGGGAGGATGGTAGTTCTTAAGGGGAATGGAATGGAACCAATCTAGCATATAGGATTTGTTCTTTTTAATAACATAATGACTGTTGTGTTGTCCAAGAAAGCAGCCGAATAAGACTTGCAGAAGACAGCTTTTTTGTGGGGAAGGACAGGTGGACAAAGCCTAGGTGAATGTCTTGGTATCTTGGTAGTAGATTATAATACCTTGATTTTATCAGTTACATTTCTTCGTTTGAATATAGTCTTGTTTTTCTTAGTGAATAACCTATAATCCTCCCATTCAGGAATTAATTGTAGACTTCTGAATCAAGAGAACTCACGAAACAATAGTGTTTTAAAACAGTGGTTCTCAACCAGGGGTACATGTACCTCTGGGAGTCCGCAGAGGTCTTCCAGGGGTACATCAACTCACCTACATATTTGCCTAGCTTTACAAAGGCCACATAAAAAGCACCAGCAAAGTCAGTACAAACTAAAATTTCACACAGACAATGACTTGTTTATACTGTTACCTACAATACACTGAAATGCAAGCACAATATTTATGTTCCAATTGATTTATTTTACAATATGTTGTAAAAATGAGAGAGTAAGCAATTTTTCAGTAAAAGAGTGTTGACTGTTGTCTTTTATGTCTGATTTTGTAAGCAAGTAGTTTTTAAGTGAGATGAAACTTGGAGGTGTTCAAGACAAATCAGACTCCTGAAAAGGATACAGTAGTGGAGAAAGGTTGGGAGCCCCTGTTGTAAAAGATTTTTACTGAGTGCCCTGATCCTTTCATGAAATGCTATCTTCTTGAAAGGTGAATACTAGTCTTCATTAAACTCACTTTGTTTCCCTTCTATATTTAGAAAGATAAGTCTTTCCAGGAGAGTGCTGTGATGACTATAATAGATTTTGCTCTAAGGTCTTTTCTACACTACAGAGTTTAATCAACGCAAGTTACGCCAACGATCAAAAAGCGCTATAATTACCTCAATTGTGCATGTGCTCACAACATTTCTTCTGTTGGCAGAACATGTCTACAGTTGGTGCTCTAGCATCGACAATGAGAGCAATTCACCATGGGTGGCTAGCCCACTGTGCAACTTGCCACCTTCTAGGAATTGTGGGAAGGTGGAGTGAATCACAATGCATCATTAATGCAGGCTTAACATCCCATAATGCAGTTTTTTACGTCCCATCATTTCATGGGTTTCTGAACGCATTTTGTGGCATTTTTTCAATGGCCCCTGTTTACTGTGTGCTCGCCATCTGTCTGAAAGAATGGATTCTGCACTGCTCTTCACCGTTGTGGTCTCTGTTATGAACACATCGTAGATAGTCATGTATCATGAACTCCCCATATGAACAGGAATCAGGGGTTCCTGACCTGCTGTGTGCCATGGAAAGAAACAACACCGGATTATTTTTGGCATTCACAGAGTAGCTACACGTGGTGGGCTGTCACTTTTGGGCGTGGCAAACAAGCACTCAGTGGGATAGCATCGTTATGCAGGTCTGGCGTGATGAGCAGTGGCTGCAGAATTTTCAGATGCAGAAAGCCACCTTCCTGGAACTGGGGGTGGAGCTTGCCCCAGCACTGCAGTGCAAAGACACCAAAATGAGAGCTACCCTCCTGGTGGAGAAGCGCGTGTTGATTGCTGTGTGGAAATTGGCAACTTGAGACCTCTACCGGTTGGTTGCGAATCAGTTTGGAGTCAGGAAGTCCACCATTGGGGCTACATTAATGCAAATGAGCAGGGCCATTAATCTCAATCTTCTATGAAGGATTGTGACTCTTGGAAATGTACATGAAATAGTGGATGGCTTTGCTGCAATGGGATTCCCTAACTGTGGTGGGGCAATAGATGGCACGCATATTTCAATTTTGGCCTTGGACCATGTTGTGATGGATACATCAATAAAAGGGGTGTTTCCCTCTATGGTATTGCAGGTGCTTGTGGATTACTATGGGCATTTCACTGACATCACTGCGGGATGATCACGGAGGGTGCATGACACGTGCGTCTTCAGGAATGCTGGCCTGTACAGAAAGCTGCAAGCAGGGACTTTCTTTCCAGACCAGAAGATTCCAATGAGGAATGTTGGAATGCCCATAGCGATTCTGGGAGAGCCAGTGTACCCCTTAGTCCTGTGGCTCATGAAGCCTTACATAGGCAACCTGGACAGTAGCAAGGAGTGCTTCATAAACAGGCTGAGCCAGGTGCTAAATGACTGTAGAATGGGCATTTGGCAGATTAAAAGCACACTTGCACTGCCTTTATGGCAGTTAGAGCTAAATGAAGAAAATATTCCCATGGTTGAGGCTGCCTGCTGTGTGCTGCATAGTATTTGAGGCTTTGGGTGAAAAGTTTCCCAAGTGGAGCGCAGAGGCAGATTGCCTGGCACCTGATTTTGAGCAACCAGATATTGGGGCTATTAAAGAGGCACACTGGGCAGCTATTCAAATCAGGGTGGCTTTGAGGCACCATTTTGATAAAGACACATTACTGGTGTTCATTCTATACAACACTGTGCTATGCTTTTGTTAACTTGCTGCCTTGCATGAAAATTTGGATGATTCCTGATGGTGATTTGTAGTCTGCAAGTGAACCCGTTGCCACTGTGTATTAATTTCAGCAGCAACTACCACATGTAAGAGACAAAGATTGATACTTTGACAGATATTATTTTTATCATTAACAACACACACAAAACACTTGCTGGGAAGGGACAAAACAGTGAAGGGCAGGATATGCTCTCATAGTTGTCCGTAAGTCCAGCTATCATTTTGGAAGCTGTCTGAAGAGGTGGAGTGAACAGGTACTGAGACAGGCTGGGAGGTTGGAAGGAATGTGTGGGAGGAGATTGCTTGCCATGCGCTCCCCAGTTCTATGTTGGCTGCAAAGGGGACAAACTTGCATGAATTCTGCCTGCAGTGTCATTAGTGATTTCAACGTCTGTTTGGTTATCCATCACTTTTATCATCCGCTCCTGGCCCATTAAAGTTTGCTTCTGGCTCTCCTTTCTGTTTTGCCTGTCCATTTTATAATTTGCATTTAAAGTGTCTCAGTGTCCTGCATTTGTGTTTTTCGACCTCTGAGAATTGGAGCATCTCTTGATACATGTTCTCCTTGCTCTTCCTCAGTTGCTTCCTTATCAAGCGGAGACACGCCACTGGTGTGTAGGGACTTCCCCTGAAGGCCACATCTGCAGAAACACAAGAAACAATAAACAGAAGCATGATTGTTCGTGCACTGACAGAATCAAATCATTATAGTAAAATACTTCTTTCTCACTGTCCCCTGGCAAGCATATAGCTTGGAGAAAGCCCCAAAAATAGTGAATTCAGCCCAGGGGTGGAAGGGGTCTGGTCAAGATGCGGGGAAAGGATCTTGATGGTTTTCTAAGGGAATACTGCAAGTGAATAGGGACAAAATTGTAAATTCTGCTACCATTTTCCACGGGTGGGGGTCATAGAAGCCAGTATCTCACTCCTGAGGGTAAGCAAGGATGTAAAGGTACATCTTCTGCATGTGTGTGGCTTCACACCAGGTCCATATGCTGCTCACCTGCGCAAGTGATTGTCAATTGGCATGGGAAAGGTTTCCTATGACCATGGAAGGAACAAAGCAGCTCTGCCATGGAACTTTCAGCAGAGGATTGGTGAGTACTTGTTGGAAAGCTTCCTAGAGATCTCTGGAGCATTCTTGTGAAATCTTGTGCATGAACACAGTTTTTGGTCACACTGCTTAGTTGCACAGGGGATCGTGAGGCACACACAAACACGGTCTCGTACATCTCTATCCCTTTGCCTTCTTCTAGAATATAACAAAGCAAAGAGCAGCTCTACCTCACATAACAGTGCAGCATCAACTCAAAAAAATCACTTACCAGAGTTTCCCTCTCCTGCATCATGCGTAACAGAGACTGAGTGCTGGAGCTGGCTCGAACCCTCCAAGGTTGAGAAGAATTGTTGGCTCATGGTATCCGCTGACTCTGTTGCCTGTCCCATCTCGTCCTCCAGTTTGACCTCCTTGGCCACGACTTTTGCCCTCAGGGTTAAGTTTGCTGTCTCCAGCCCCACAAAGTGTCCCAAGACTCTTGGCATTTGAGGTTGGATTACTGCTGAGGATGGCATCTAGCTCCTTATAAAAGCAGCAGGTCTTCAGTGCAGCCCCAGAATGACCATTTGACTCCCTAGCCTTCTGGTACTCTTGCCTCAGCTCCTTGATCTTTGTGTGGCACTGATGTGTATCCCATTTGTAGCCCTTCTCCAATATGTGTTGAGAAATCTGTAAGCTTCAAAGTTCCTATGGCTGGAGCGGAGCAGGGACTGCACAGCCTCCTCTCCCCATATACTCAGCAGATCCAACAGTTCTGGTATGCTTGAAGCAGGAGATGGCTGGCTGGCTGTGTGGAGCCATCATGGTCAGCTGGGAAGATGCAATGTGAACTATCCATGCCGAGCGAACAGGAAGTGGAATTTCAAAACTTCCCAGGCCTTTAAAGACGGTGGACAGAGACCTGGGTGCAGGGCTTCGGAGTTCGAACTGCTGGTCAGCGCAGTCATGGTTGGCATTGGGGGACACCTCCTGGAGGCCAATTATGGTGACATAACTAAGCGCACTGTCTGCACTGACACTTTGTCCATACAACTTTACTGCAGAAAGCTCTTCGCTCTCATTGAGGTGATTTTATTTTGTCGGCAAAGCAGGAGAGTTTTGTTGGTGGGAGGAGCATTGTCGTATGTACATCTCCACTGTTTTGTCGACGAAAGCTGACTTTTGTCGACACAACTCTGTAGGGTAGACTAGGCCTAAGTGACCTGGAGTCTTTCATTTAGGAAGTGTAATGTTAACTTAAATTTTTTTTTGTGAGTTCTCAGACTTCATTTTTTCACAGTGGACTACTAACTGAATTGCTTTGATCCTAGTGAAATCTACCTGTAAAAATTACATGAATTGGGTTGTAATGTCTTCTGAATTATCTGGATATACATATATGCACATACTCCCACTTCTCAATTCACCATCTTTGCTGAGCACTTAAATCATTTATCTATGCTTTAAAAGCACCTGCCCAGCCAACAGAGGGAACTCAATTTAACTAACAAATTCTGTCCCTGGTTTCTCTTACGGGAGCACAGTGAAGTAGCCATAGAGCTTGGTTAGCTTGTTAACTTAAACTGAAACAAATAGGAAAAATTCTTTCCAAGTGGATAAAGGGGGGGAAAAAAGGAAGAAAAATATTTTTCAGTTAAAACTTTGTACATTTAGAAATTGAGTTGTTTTTTTAGTTGAGATCAAACCTGCAAATTTCTTTGAGTTCCAGGACACTAAACAAATACAAACAAGCATGATTTGACAGCTGTGTGTGGCTTTCTGAATTTTAAGATTGATACATTCCCCAGGTAGCAACTTGAAATGTCAAAAGGTGCTAATAATTGTAGACATGTTTCCTCCTTAGTTGGAAAATTGCACAGCCTCAGAAGAGGAACCAGATCCATTTTTCACAGGGCCCTCATAGAGGTCAGCATCACTCTAGAGGTGAAAGGGGGAAGGCAGTGGAATAAACAAAATGGAGCTACCTGGAAACAGAATGAAGTACACTGAAGTCAGAACTGATATACTTGAACAGGGAAATCTATTGGAAGGACATTCCAAATCCATGGAAAGGAAGTGTTGCATGTTGACTTGACTAATTAGTTGTACTATTACTAAGACATTTGATATATAAAAGGAGCTACTGGAAAAGCAAATACAAGCTTATAATTCAAGACTATCTGCACCCAAAGGTGGAGCTGACTGCTTTTTGGAACAGCGTGTTACAAAAATACGTGTTCTCTACTCAAGTGAGCATTAAGTTAGAGATAAGGTTGTGAATAATTCTATTAAGTGAAAACCTTCAATAGGATTCTATTTTATATCCAGGCAATTCACAGTTGGGTACATTTCAAATTTAAAATGGAAACAGAGTACAAAACATATAGGAATGACATAGTGGATCATGCTAGTGAAGTAGTGGCACTGTTTTTTAAAAAAAAAGAACATAGTTAAGATGAATATTTTAAATGATCAAACTGTACCATAGAATCTCTGGATAGAAAGTCCATGCTTGAATAATAAGATAACAGTAGGAATATACCAAAGACCATCTGATCAGGATGGTGACAGTGACAGTGTGACATGCTAAGGGAGGTTAAAGAGGCTACAAAACCAGAAAACACTATAATAATGGGTAATTTCAACTATCCTCATATTGACTCATTAAATGTCACCTCAGTGTGATGCAGAGAGAAAATTTCTAGACACGGTAAATGCCTGCTTCTTGGAGCAGCTAGTCCTGGACCTACAAGGCGAGAGGCAATTCTTGATTTAGTCCGAAGTGGAGCAGAGGGTGTAAACCAGGGATTCTCAACCTTTTTTTTTGCTGGTTTTGCTGGCTGAAAATATTTCAGGCTATGACAGCCCACCATCCCAAAAAGTGATGACCTTCCCCATGCCATACCACCCTCCCTCATGTCATGCCACCCTTACTTCTGCACTGTTGCTGGGGGTGGCACAGCCTTCAGAGCATCTGGCCAGAAGCTGCTGTTCTTTGGCCACCCAGCTCTGAAGGGCTCTGGCTGTCAACCATGCACAGGACTGATAGCCACAGCCCTTGCATGTGCAAGGTCTCACAGCTCATGACCTGTCCCCAATATCCTTGTGACCCCTTGAGGTGTCCTGACCCCCAGTTTGAGAACCCCTGGTCTAGACCAAGAGGTAACTAGCTGAACTGCTTGGTAATAGTGCCCATAATGTAATTACATTTTATTTAGCATCCCTTAGACTCATAGACTCATAGGTCAGAAGGGACCAATATGATCAT